>OZ012704.1:80136462-80695950 GCA_963942595.1 Cylloceria caligata
GGTATACGCAACGGTATAACATCTTGCAACATAGTCTAACTCTAAAGTCAACCTACGCAAACAATCTCCTTTCCCATAACTATTTTATCCTAACTATGTATCTTGTATTATGATTATGATTATGTGAAATATTTGTATGGGTGAGAAAGAGAGAGAAAGATAAAGAAAGAACTAATCATCCGATCCTAAACTTCGTTGCCACGGATTATCTTTTCGTGGATGGAGGGCAACGTTCTCGGCTTTCATACGACAGATCAACCGTGACAGAGATATTTGGATTACAGTTTTTTTTTATGTACACCGGGTAGTTTTATAATATTCTATGGAGGTCATAACGACTTCACCCGACTTTTTTCAAAGCATTGCGGGACTTGTGCTGTTTCGTTGTAATCCGCTGAAACAAATAGTCGATTGAACGAAAATGTTCAAACGGCGCCTTGTAACTTTTCAATGGTAGAGCCTGCAGTTTTATATGGGTTTCGAATAACTTAACATTAATAATCTTGCATTGTTTTTTCTTATGAAATTTCAATGGCCATAAAAATTTTAATGAAATTTCTTATCTCCTTGAGTATCAATATATCGATATTGACGCATACATTCGTCGATTCTTGAATTTTTCAGGGTATTTTGAATTGCCTGACATTAAAGTCTTGAAAAAAAAAAGAATATTTTCTTGGAAACAAAGCTTATTATATTTAAAAAGAACAATATGATTTATAAAATGTATTGAATGACAGTAGAAAGATATTGTAACAGACTAGTCAGTTTGGTAATAACAACAAAAAATCAACGTTAAATACATTCGGGAATTATTAAAAAAGAAATTCGTATTTGAAATGAATGAAAAATGCTCTGCAGTTTCAATATCCTTGACGCTTGTATTGCACCAGTTCTCGAAGTATCGTGCGTTGAAACAGACACTTGTTTGGAAAATCGTTAAATTCTTGACAAGACTTCAGACGTGAAATTATTGGAAAAGCAAGTGAAGTTTAAAAAAAAAAGGAAAGAATTCTGTCAGAGATTTTTCCTATAACTTGATACACCACGTTTTGAAATTGGAACGCTTGATTAAGGTTTAATGGAGTGGAAACTCGCTGTTCCTTCCTAGAATTTTTTTTTTTTACTATCGTAAATACTTTGCTGATTCAAATAAGACGTTGAAATAAAGTTGGCATCGAGACGCTGCCGTGTACCTCTCGATAATAAGCTGAACCTACCTTTAAAATACTTGTAGAATTGGATTTGCGAAAGGAAGTTACTGTAGAAGAAGAAAAAACAGTGCTCTGCTGATAACTGCATTCTGTAGTAATAATAATACATGAGACAGCCGGAGAGTTGAGATTTTTCTTTAATGTCGACAGCACTATTGAAAGCAATAGAGTTGTGATATACGGTGGTAAGACTGTTCGAATCATAACATTACAGTTGAATATCCTTGACGCATGTATTATAGTAGTTTTCAGATATATCTTGTCAGCTCACTCGAGCATTCTCGGTACGATGACTCGCTCAAGCAAATTATCTTATAGAAGCCAACGAGCCGTATGTAACTCGCGTGAAGAGAGCACGAGTTCAGTCTGCTGGTCCATGATATCGCGCGAATACGCTGTGCATATTCTCCGCTTGTTTGATCCTAACGAAGGATTTTACACGATGGATCGACTATGTAGTACCAGACGAATATAGTACGGCTATAGTCTCCTTCTATACTTGACGTGTTTCAGTACCGTTGTAGTCTCTCAGGAATACATATTCGCAGTACGAAGCGAGGCAAGACGAGAACTTACGTGAAGCATGCGAGTACAGTCGCGAAGTACAACTCCCGTGTAAATCAGCTCGTATATTTCTCACAGAACTCTGTTCCCGCTGTAATAACTTGGGAGTCTCGGTTCAACTCGAAATTCTGAAAAGTTATACATCACTGCGATTTTTTAATCTGAACTCCAATTGCATTACACGTTATTAAGGTGGAAAATTCATGACACGAGACCTCCCAAGGGTTAATTGGTGAATTAACGAGGTGGTACTCCGCAGGCGTGCACGTGCTACGGAATAATGCAAAATATAGAGCCATTAATAATTGGAGTAGTGTATCTATGCCGAAGCTTTAAGGAAAAGAGCTTCGTTGCTCTTAGGATTTTTCTTATTTTACAGTACAGTTAGCATACTTGGAATTAGAACTCGCAAACGTTTACTTCATTGGTATTCGTATAGCTACCACAGTGACGCTCGCAACTTAAATAAATACCATTTTTTGCTCTCTTAATAGCTTGTCGATAAATAAAGATTTTTATTACAAGTTTCGTTTTAAATTCACCAAATTAGTAGGAAATATTCGTTATGGAATTAAAAATCAATCCATCACAACCATCCTGAAGAACATTCCTGATATATTAAATGTTATTTCATCGTGTGTATCGAGAATTAACGTTTTAATGGAATTTTCATAAATTTTGAAGGAAACTTTTTAATTAAATTTTTTTAAATGAACTATCACTCGTTATATTAAATTAAATACATCAGGAATTTCGTTCCATTTGCATCTGTATCAGTGATAACTCCATCAAATCAGAATTCAACCAGAATACAAGTCACTGTCCGTATTAAAAGTTTACCAGATTTCGACTCTCCGGCGATAAGTATTCTCTCGTTGTAATCGAGGAATTTAATAATTCAATTATTTAAAAATATATAATCATTAAATGAAGTTAATGCAATTATAATAAAAAATGTAAATTTATTAATTGCGAATTTGTACGGGCGAAAGTATTTTGCCAGATAATTGAATATTATGGTAGAAATGTGAACGTCCCGTAATTTTATAAAATTATGGTATACCGATGTTTAAAATGTTTATGGGCAATCGTGATGTTACCGCGGCTCTTGATATTCGCTTAATTCATCTAATACTGGGCCAACGGATTTATTTTAATTTACTTTACATTTATCGATACGCTTTTTCTCGTTCATGCCCCAACCATCCCTGGAAACCAAACTCACGTTTAACAAACATAGAGGGGCGCGACAGAATCGTCAAACGCTTCGGTCTGATATTACGGAACCGTTGAGAGCGAATGAGCGATACGATTAGACAGTAACGAGAGCATGAATGTATGTTTGCACGGTAATTAACAATTATCGCGATTAGCGAATGTCTAGTCACTGCTTTGCCGAGTACAGTAAAGTCGGGCTCGGTTATAGGGGCATCTACAGTAAAATCGTGAGCGTACTATATGCGTATTTAGCACTGTCGAGCCGCATTGCGCCAACAAACAATCACATCCTTCACAAGCGGTTTGTCGCCGTATACGAGATGGATAAGAAGAGAGGAGCGTGCTCCCTTTCTCTTCTCAGCTTTACTCTTGAATGATCTATGATGATGATGATGATGATGCTGGTGCCAACTGAATTGTTGCTGTTGCTACCTCAATTCCCGTGCTTAATTAAATAGCCGGTTATTGATGGTTGTGAGGTGGAGAATTGACGGTGTGCGGTGCTGTCTGTTGTGCTACCAGGAAAAGCGCCTAGAGCAAGTATACACCCCAGCTGCTGCGTGCTTTCCTCCTGCTGTCCGGTCGGTATCCAGCCTTCCTGGAACGTACCGTGCCCCTAGCAATTATTAACATCTATATCTATACAGTATAATGTATACAATATAATCCACTATGCAGGGTTCAAACAAAATGACAACTTAGTTGTAATAATGTTACGTTACAGCACCAGGCCGTTTATTATAATTATAAAATGCAGGAAGCAAAAATACAGAGCTTATAAATAAACGCAACCGGTCGTGTCATTGATAATGCATCAGGATATAATTGTGGGCGTACTCGATTCGAGCATAGGTCATCACGATATTATTTGTCAATTTATTAATTGTCGGCTGTGATTAAATGTCTAATTAATTATTGAATCAATTGGATTCTCGACGATGGGAATATTCAGATTTAGCTTGCATCTCTGACTTGGAAACGTTCCGCAGAAATTTTAATAATTTATAATGCTTATAAAAAAGTATCCCAGCAGACCCAGGGCGATGGGTGTGCGGTAGGCATGTGGCTTTTGCGGTTCCTTGAGTTAAGCAACATTTCATTTTGCTGCGGTACTCGGATGGGTGACCGCTTAGCCGTGCGCTGACTAGGGTTTTGAATCGTTGAGTGGGAACTCAATTTACCGGAGTCCGGTGATTCCCTGTAGGAACACCAGACTCTGTCGAAAAGATCGATTCGTATACGAATGCGATACAGCATTCGATCGGCGTTGAGCCGGTTGTGGACGCATCACAGGGAAGGGTCAGAGGAAATAGTAATGTTATACGCTGCGATACAACAAATATTTATTCTGCTAACTGCCTGATTATAGATATAAATAATACTAAAATAAATTTTCTAAATAACAAATAAGTAAATATTGTTGATTAAATTTCTAATAAATTTGTTAATAATGTATGATCGATAATAGTTGATATTCGGAAAGGTTAATGTTTCCGTTTGTCGCTAGGACTTTTCGGTGTCTGAATCATTAATATAATAATTGAAGAAGAAAAAAAAATTCGTTGATAATCGCAGCACGAACACGATAAATAAGTGGCTGACACTCTGTTTCGTATATTTCTCGAGAAGTAGCCGAATTGCCGTCTGCCTACTTCGTAGTCGAGGCCCAAGATGTTCCCGGGGGATCGCTCGGGACACAAGGCGAGAGTAACGATAATCGGGAAACCGGGAAGGATAATTGATTTAGCGTGCCGCGAGCTTCTCCGCTCTCGTCACGGGTTTCTCCTTCACGTCCCCGTATGTCTCGCTGTGTTTCTCCAGTGGTGTAGCTAAAGGTGCAGACATACGCTTCTGGTGAATTCCATGTACTGCGGCGATGCACGATAAAATAAAGGCTCGTCCCGGTAACGAAGTTTGCCAAGCCGAGTAACCAGAGTAACCCGACTAACCCAATTAACCCGGGCGAGGCATGGCTCGATATCTGGTGAGAAGTGCATATAGCAAGCGTTACACATACCTATATATTACTGGAGGGCAGCAGTGTGGTTGACGTTATAGACATAGGTACAGCCATGGACATACATCGTCTAATGCTATATACATAACTATACAGAAGGCACTGTCTGATAAATGTGTGTAATGACGTCGATTCATGCATACATATACATAGTACGTGTTATGTACAGCTACGTTGATCTTTGTCGATGAATACGAGTGACCTAGAAAGCGCTGGTGGTCGATGACGAGGTATAGTCCGTGTGTATATAATGCATATACCTATACATTATAAAGTTGTATGCCCCTGCGGAGCGTCAGGCGACAACGGGGCGATCCGATTAGTCGATCAGGGCAGGAGAGCGACGGTGCGCGCTGGGAGGGCGAAGCTCTTTCCTCTGCGTCGTCGTGATAACGGAATCTCCGCGTGGCTCTCGGGCTTTTAATTTAAAAAGATTTCGTGCGACATGATTCGATCAAGCTCTCGCCCTCTCTCTCTCTCTCTCTCTCTCTCGCTCTCGTTTTTCCACAATTTCGTAAAACTACAGTGGGTACAGAGTGCACCTCTGATATACGTATAGCGGATCAGAGAATACTAGAAGCCGAGGTGAGGACCGTAATTCGCTCGGCCTCCTTGCAATTACGAACTCGCAGCAACGTAGCCTTCGTCTGGCCGCGATTAACCCGTAAACGAGGCCGCGCCCTCGCTTACTCGCTCGCTTTATTTATGGACGGCTGGAGAGCGAAAGAGCAGAAACCGAGCAAGATCCGAAGCACGGGCTTAACGGCACTGGGAAACTGGAGAACGTTCGTCCGTTGCTGCTGCTGCTGCTGTTTGGTACTCGCTATGCTCAGACTCGAAGAGAGTTACGCTAGCGGTTGACGAGGGGGAGCACGTTTACCTCTGAACACTCGTCGGCGTCGGTGTACCTACCCTATATCCAACACTTCGTCTGCTTCTCCCAGTTCAGCCTCTTTTGTATACCTCCTATACTAACCGTGTTAGCTATAAATAACCGGGAACCACTGGTATTCTTCAGACTTAGAAAGAACGTAGAACGTAAAGAGGATTGAACGTCTTTAAGACGGTAATCACAGATAAAAAGAAAATTTCAACGATCTCACAAGTCAAGCTATCGAAAACACAAATGAAGTTCGAATAAAATCAAGACGAATGAACTTTTCTTGAAACTTATTGGAGATGCGACTTATTATTCTGAAAAGGACTCGTTATGAAAGTTTGGGAGATACCGATTTCAGTAAAAAAATCTACGTTTTTTTTATTATCATAAATCCTCCTTAGTAGCTGACTTAAGATGGAGAATAACTCGCATAATTACCAGCTACGAACTTTATGATTGGTCTGTAAATAATTTATTGTAATCTTGTGAAATATAGCTGTGAGATTGTAATAAATGATTTACGGAGTATTGATAAAGTTTGTAGTTGGAAATTGTTCAAAATTAGCCGTGAATAATTGATATATTTATCGAATCAATATTAATAATTTGGAATAATTATGTCATGTAAATTTAGAAATATACTGGAAAACATATTTTCTAGAATATTTGCAAACGTTATGATAATTGACACTTCAAAGGTTATGAAAGTTTTCTGAAGAAATAATAAAAATATCGAATATCCAATTAAAACGGCACCAGTTGATCTCAACTTTAAAATCATGTACAATTAATTATATAGTTTTATTTAATGACAATGTGAAACACAGATATTGGCATATTTCCAAGTATTGTTAGTAACTTATTTGATAGCGATTAACAATCTTGGGAAACCACTACATCTTTTGCCTTTTTCGAGCTGTAACAACGTTTTTAATATTTTTTCGTAGCGTATCTCGACAAATGGTGGCGTTTCTATCCTCAACACGAATTAAATTCAACGATTTAACAATTCAATATATTGGAAACTATGTAGTAAATTGGCTGGAAACATGGCGTTTGTTTTCCGCAAAATCATCCAATTATTTAAGATTTTTATCTTAGGTTTGTCCTAATCGTTGAACCTTCTTTTGCGTTTCGCAAACGGTCTGCCAATGCTGCACGATTGTTCTCGGTATGTTACAGTTTTGTCATAGAAAAAGTCACTGACTCGAAGCTAAAGTCTCGGCAGTGTCATGGCTAAACAAATTTGCATAAAATGTTAATATTTCTAATTAATTAGAGCTATGTCAATCACCCGTGAACAGTCAGCATTTTTAAAAATCTATTTTTTCGAAAGTACACAAAAAAAAACGTATGGATATTTTTGCATGTAGACTGCATATATCTGTTTACCTTGGGGGTATTAATATTACAGCGTTATTTTTTGTTTCGCAGATTATTTTTATTTTTATTATTTTTTAGTATAACACAAGCACAATGGTGCATTATTTTAAAACACAGGATCGTCTTGTAAAGCCAAACGAGTGTGGAGTTTTGTATTTGTATAACGAAAGCAGTAGGACGTACAGTGTGTATCCTATGTAGTATGCAGAGTGAGTGGATGCACTGTTCAAGCGGAGGCAGTCGACCCCAGGCTTCACTCGGTGAAGCTTTGCATTGCTTTGCCCGTATATATACTTCCTCGTACGCTGCTCTCGACAAAGACAACGTATTCTCTTTATACGAGAGTCGCATGACATTTGTGTACGAACGTAATCTCTATAGAATCGAACGCAACGTTTGTTCCAGAGGTGACGATGTGCAACGATCGATCGAACTGCTGGACAAGGTGCTCTCAGAGTACGACGAGCACGAGTCAGCAGAGGCTGAGTTTGGGACTGGCGGAGGAGGAGGAGGAGGAGGAGGCGGAGGTGGCGGCGGCGGCGGTGTCGGAGGCGGTGGAATCAACGGAAGCAACAACGGAGTCGACGGGGATTCTACCAGCGGCGCTGATCGCACCGACCACGTCGTCGAGGCGGCTGACGTCGGCGAGGATTGCGGAAGCAGTACCGAGCCGAGTATCGGTCTTACGCCAGACGACGAAAGCCCTTCCTTAGGTACTGTCTTTCATCTTCTTCATCCAAGTATTTCCCTCACTTGAGCCATCAACGATCTCTTGAACCTTCTCATCTCTCGAATACCGAGAGAATACGATTACGGTGGTTGGCGCATTATGAACAAAAAGCAGATAAATTTATGGAAATCGATATTTTGGATGTTGGAGGTGAAAAGCGAGCCGTCAGACATTTCACGTCGACTGCCAATTACCGCGGGACGAGAACACGTTCGATTTTTTGTTTTTTTTTTTATCTGACGAGACAGATTGCAGAAACTCGTCGAGAGTTGCATTCGTATGATCCTATCGGATTGATCGTTTTTTCTAATCGAAACGTGAGCGTGGGCTGTAATGTTGGTGTTTTTTTTTAAATTGATTTGAAATTCATTTAAATTAACTGCAGCACCTAAAAATCGATTTTCCAAAATAATACAAGTCCGACGAGCATGATAAAGTGTTTCCTGCAATACAGCATATATTCTTCACATAAAAAACCATTAATAGCGAATTACTTGCAAATGAAGAAGATGTTTAAGCTCGTGATTTAATTAAAGTGATTTATTTAGAGTAAATTGTAAATCATATTTGTGAAAGCTTTGACAAAGAATTTCTCGAGCTTTTGAACTCGTCTGACTTTAGAACTCGTCAAAGTCTCCTTAATAATCCTATTAAAGGAAACTGTAATGCTATATAGTATCGAAAGCTTAATATCGTAAACTCAAAAGTAATTATAGAATAATATTTCCGAGTATAGATATGACATTATCAAGCATGCGATTTCCTGCAAACCATATACTGAACGTAAACTGTTATTCTTAGGTACGGGAGGACACCAATCCGAAGACGACGGATACATGAGTATGAATGGACGGAAGGCGAAAATGGCATTGGTAGCTCTGCGTCCAGTACCGGATTGTCCCGAGCCGCTTCAAGAGTCCGCAGGTCCAGGTGGATCGTCCAGTGCATTGTCCAGTGCCACTCAAGAATTTCCACCCCCGCCGGAGGAGGCTGAGCGTATAATTTCCACGCTTTTGCCCATGTGAGTAGCCGGAATCAACTTGGCTGTGTCACAGTCTTCCACGTTGCTGCTTTTGCTACTCCACACTGTACTGATATAGAGATGGTGAAACAACGTCTGCTAGGGGTGGTGGTGTGCGCGCGACCACCCGCACGAGCGGGGCCCAAGGATCGATCGGCCGTGCCCGCGGGAGCAAGCCGCCACGTCGGCGGCGGAAACGCCGCGGACAATTTTCGCATTCCCTTTCTTCCGCGAACACTCGCGTGGCTTTTCCCTCTCTCTCTCTCTCTCTCTCTCTCTCTCTCTCTCTCTCTCACTCTCTCTCTCTCTCTCACTCCTTTTCATTTCCCCAACTTGCACTCTCCACCTCGTATTTTCCTACCCCGATTCGCTTAATCCACGAAGCCTACCGAATTTATCGTTTCCTCGTTTCCCATTTTAGTAAACCACGTCTTATATCTCCTATACAGAATACACTGTAGTGACAACGTTTTTCCCTCAGAAAATAACATAGTATGTGTATAAGCAGCGGAGCAAAGAAAACTTGTTTCATCTACCTAATGTACTTATATTATTATATCGCGAACTTGGTGAAGATCCTGACTAGAGTTTTCCTCATTCTCGATCTTGAAGTCTGCGAATGCTCCCTGATGGTCCTCAATGAATTTTACTTTTGACAGGGTGTCTCCGGGGAACTCGTCCAAGAGGACGAGCGTTAAAAGTTCGTCACTGAGACAGAGTGGAAGAAGGGATCAGACTGGTGGCTCTGCTGCTGCCACTGCCGCTGTTGGTATACGCTCGAATGCGAATGCGATCGCTATGCGAGACTCGGAAAACTCAGTTTCTTCCCCATCAAAGCTTCAGCGTATCCATGATCCGGCAACGAGCCAAACTACCCTCGTGAGTATATCAACACTATCACACACGCGCTCCTACGATTTAACTGTACAGGCACATAGGCGCTATCGTCGATGTGCTTGGACGGTGGTGGTAGGAACGCGTCGTCGTTATACCGACGATAAAAGCGAACGCACGATCTTGATCACCCCTCGATCTGTGTATTACGATTCAACAGCCAAAAACCAGACACCGAAGGCCCTATGGCTGGTGGGAGAGGAGAGGAGAGAGCGCCGAGAGGAACGGCGGTGCCAGCCAAACTGGACGAAATTCTCTGGACAAATTCGCCAGTCTTCCGTACGACGCGAGGGTCGTATCCTTCGATTGGATACCCGGAATTGTTGCGACTTCCGCTCGTACGAACACCACGAGAAGCGCGCCGATTCATCATCATCATCCGCAACAACAACAGCAGCCGCTCAGTCACAGACTTAATTATCATCATTATCACCACCATCATCATCAACAGTCGGAGAAACGTCGCGAGGCGACGGCTTCGAGACGACGTCGTCGACGTTCCTCCGAGGATATAGATCCCAAGTCGAGAAATCATCATCGCGGTTCCGACAGCCCCGAGCGCGTCGAACGCTCGGTACAAGAGCGCGAGAGGGACAACGTCGACATCGACGACGAGGATGTCGGTAGCGAGAGAATGCCCAACGAGATGAGCAAATCGAGCAGCGCCGAAGAGTGCGGCAGAATGATGGCCACGAGAGCGATAGAGTCGCGTTCCGACAGAATAAACGGAGCCGAGTCGGACTCGAGCGAGGCTAGATTCTCCGAGAGAAGAAGAAATTCCGAATCCGGCAGATCATCGATACCGCGCTCGAGCTCCGTCAGCGTCGAGAGATTCTCCATGAGAGCTAATTACGGAGGTGGAGATTCCTCGGACTTTTCTCGGGCAAATTCTACCTCGAACGAGAGATTCAATTCGGATTTCTCGCTCGCTGTGGCGAGCGCGAGTTCCAACGATCGCGTTTCCGTGCCCTCGTCAGATCCGTTTTCCTTGAGGAATCTTGACTTTGTCTCACTGTCTCTGCTTGGTCAACGAGCCGACTCGAGCGAGAGATTCTCTGACGTTTACTCGACGAGGAATTCCGACTTCTCGACGAGAAACTCGACGGATTTTAGAACGCAGTCCGAGGAGGAAGAACGGTTCTCCGATGACTCGCTGGAGGAACTCTTGCCTGTACCTGGACCGCCTATTGCCAAGCGACACTCGATCGCCTGGGAGGTTTCTCTCGAGGAAGATCCGCTCTATGCACCTGGCAGTACCAAAGTCGTTGGCAGGAGACGGCGAAGAAGTAGCGACGTATCCAGTGAGTTTTCGTCGATAATCGCGTTTACTAATTGTTATGTATTAAAAATAAATTTTACCAACGGAATAAAAATAATACAATAAATAACACGTGAATGTTTAACGAAACTCGAATCCGAATGTAGACACTTGCACGGTATTTTTACTGCTTAGTTATAATTGAGGCACAAATTGAAATATATAAATGATTTTAATAGTCCAATTTGTTTCTTTAATTTGGAAATGTCTACTTTTTGCCCATAAAATGACCAGAAATATCTTGTATGAATGTATAATAGTTGTTGGAATATCCTACATAACTAAAATTGAAATCTTCCGTATACTAACGTTTAAATATTTATGTGCAGGTGCCGGCTCGATCTCTAAGCTTCGAGACTTCGATGACTGGCAGGATCCTCGTCAGTCGACGACCGACGACGATCTCATTTCTCCGTATTCCGATTCTTCAACAAACGATCTGGATCGTGTAAATCCCCGTGACTTATCGAAAAATGGCACATACGTGATAAGACGAGGCAGGAAGCGAGAACGCAAGCCCCTCGTGCCAAAGATCGTCTCCCCCACGGAAACGAAGAGTTTGAGCTCTTTCGGGAGCCGGGAACTCGATCGGCGTCTAACGGACGCTTGTGGCAAACGTTATTCAACAACGTTCGACGATATAAAGAGTCTGTTGCGCGAGGGACGACTGGAGGGTCTCGACGAGCCACCGCCAGATTTTATACCTCCAACACCTCCTGATCATATTAGAATTGTACCTCTGTCTGCTGTTGATGACGACGACGACGATGACGACGAAGATGAGGAGGATGACGAGGAAGATGCGGACGCGGAGGCCGATAACGACGAGGACGACGTGGACGGTGTGAACACTCGCCACAAAGTCAGTAGATCCGGTCGTTACGAGGGTTCCGGCGAGAACGCGCTTCCTCGACTGCCACCGTCGCCTCTCAATGAAAGAGAAGAGGAAGGGGGTGACGAGGAGGATGAGGACGACCCTTCGACTGCTCGACACCTCGAAAAACCGGGTGGAGCATGTAATGGGGGTCAGGCACGAGCGAAAAATTCGGTAACGACTTCCAAGAGCCTCGACATAAGTTCGAATCTGTTGCGAGAGAAGGAATCAGGAATGGGCGGTGCAACAGTGACAGCTGCGGTGTACACAGCGTCCCGAAGATCTTCGAGAAAATCGGCGGCAGTGAAAGGAGAGACGAAAATTCCCGTGAACGTTTTGATCGAGGATCAGATAGTGAAGAAGGCGCTGAATGAGAATCGTCGACAGCTTGAGAGAGTTAGCGACGAGATAAAGGAAATCGAAAGCGTGAAAAAGAACGTTATTGAATCGTATATAGCGGAGGACGGAACCAAAAGAACCAGAAGGACAGTCGGCGATAACAGAAGCGATGTACTTTCCACCTCGAAGAGAAACAGCTATGAGGGCGACAGCGCGGTCGAGACGCGAAAAAGGCATGTTCTTGAGCGCGTTGCAACTGCTCCACCGCTTCTTTCCTCTGTAACTTCTACCTCGACGGCCATCCTCCCGACACCGTTCACCAGTCGTGAAGATCATCGAGGCTGCAACATGCAAAACTCTCTCGACTCGGAAACTTCCAAGACGAGTAGCAGTGGCTCCGAAAGTGCGGACTTTGATCGACCGCCTCGTAGATCGACCAGGAACGGCGGTCCTCCCACGTCAACGGATCTTCTCTACTCCTCTGATCGAAGAATCGGCAAACATCATCAGAATGGTCAGATACACGATAATCGTAAAATCGATCACAAACAAATTGAGAATGTCATCGACGCAATTCTCGAGGATTCGAAAAATCCCGAATTTCAGGTGCGTTTTGTGGTATTAAATTAACACTTTATATGTAACGACTCGATGTCAAGTATTAACATTTTTTTAAATACTCCTCTCAATCAAGAACCCTGTACTTCACTTTTTTACGTATCAATTGAAGCATTCCATTGATCCAATTACAATTTTACTGACTTAACGAAATTAAAAGTCGATCAACGAAACTTTAATTTTCTACATCAAGTAGTTTCTGATATCAATATTTTATTTCATATCTATTCTCAGAATGATCACACTGTAAAATTATATAACATTGTATTACGTACTTCGATAGAATATTACAATAATCAATTATTTTCTTGCGCATAGGTGAGCGTCGAGGTACTCGAATTTCCGCCGTTGCCACCATCCCCGGTAGAGGAAGCCGACGAGGAGAGTTCGGACGTTGGTAACGGTCCGATATCCACGCAACCAGCGTCAGCGAAAATCAAGCCAAGACAAACTACGCGAACGATGGATGGCTACAGACCGCGTGTGCCGCCTCATCGAGGAGGTTTATCAGTAATTGACGGGAAAGATCACAGTCAGTCGTCGCTAGACACGAGATCCATGGACGCTGGTTTTTCGAGAGGTCGTAGAACCACGAATATGGGCAGCAGTTCGAGGAGAGAGGTGGGCATTTCGTTTTTTGTCCACAATGCTCAATCCGTACACATTCGTATGCGCAATATCGCTAGCCGTATCGTCGAGGCTATCGGACGAGCAGAGGCAATATCATTCTCGAGACTGTATACGAGCAGCAGTCTAGCCATCGTTGGAATCGAGTGCGAAATTAAATCTCTCGGACACGATCCACTCGAGTCGGCGGACGCAGGCTGGTGGCAAAAATCAAGAGCTACGCCAAAAAGCGTTTGACGATACGGTTAGAATAGACGGTAGTCGTAATAATTACGCTATTTTCGTCGCATTTTCACTATGTAGCACCATGTGGAGCGATGGTTGAGCACTCGAGTAGAGTATCATTGTAACGTAGTCGTGGTAGCGTCGGTAGCGATATAGAAGGAAGGAAATTGGCTGCGGCATAGCCAGCAGCAATTTCGAGGCCTATTAAAATCGAACCAAAGAGAATGCAATTAATAAGAGTCGCGTTATTGCTGTGCAGGTACCGGTAGAGCGACGAACTCTCCCAACGGACCTTCCTGGTCCCTCGAGACGCCGCGCAATGACGACTAAAAGACAATCTCCATCGACGGACGGTGTTCTCGATTGTGGTACCGGAGGTTCCGCCATCGGGAATATCGCTCCCGGTGGAAGCACTCTGGGAACAACAGTACTCGGAGTCGGATGCTCGGGTTCCGGTATGCAAACCTCTTGCTCATTGCCCGAGACCCCGGTCTTTGCTAGGGGCAGCGACGTACCCCGAACTCCTCAGCATGCCGGGAATCCGACGCAATCTCGTCGGCAACCTGGTTGGTACGCTCCGACAACCGCTACCACGGGGTAAGTCCCAGTAATCAACGGCAATCTAAAACAAAACTGGGTAATTATGCAGTTTCAGGGTCTTTTTTGTTCTAATTTTTAAGTCTTTTAACTTACTTTTTATTGTCACAAAACCTCATGGGACAGGTATATCCAAAAATGTATCCGACGTATAGAACTTTTCGTCAGTTTATATATCAGAATTACATTTAAAGTATTTTTTTTTATACATCTCAAATGTATTTTTCGCTTTCACATTTTTTGTATATCCCAAAACATATCCGAGATACAGTAGTTTTTGACAAAATATATCGGATATATCTAGGATATATCTTCCATATACTTTATTTCCGTGAACGAAGATGTATCTTTTTGTTAATTTACAGAATTCTACGGAATGAAACGATTAACTGTTAAATTTATATTAATCATCTACTCATTTATCAGTATTTTTAGTAGAATATTTTGCAGAATGCTTAATTCTTAATATCACCGACTCTTTTTTTGGATAAAACCTGTTTGTAATTTGTTAATTCAAAGAAATGTACGAGTTGCTCCGTAAACCTAACGAATTTAACCATATTTAAAAAAAAAATTTCGTTACAAGAAATATCTTGTAAGAATGCACATTTATTTTTTTAACATCCTACACAAGTAACACGTGGAAGTTTAAGAACACTCAAACACGAATGTAGAGGCTTTCATGATACTATTGCGGCTCAATTTATAAACGAAGGGTGTATTAAAATATATAAATGATTTTATCAGTTTAACAAATGTATTTTTTGCGAAAAATGTAATTGAATTTATGTAATTTTTCGACGTACATCGTGCATTTATACGAATTATCGATTACAAACGGCTTATACCCGAAAACACAATCAGTGATATTGAGAATTCTGCTGTTTTTTTTTTTATTTCGTAAAAATTCTTCAAACTATTTTCCTCTATTTACCTCCAACTGCATAATTGTCCAAATCTTTGCTCGCAAGGTGAATCGGTCGATTGTAAATGATAACGGTGCCGTTGCATCGTTTTTTCCAGATACAGAAGAAACAATCCGGGGCTTGAGCAAGCGATAATAGGAACGGAGCTATTGCGATTGGCGGGTGGCCCGAATCGCGGATGGTACCCGACGCGTAAAGGCGGAAATCAGCCGAGACCAGCCTCGATCGAGCATCTTGAACGATTGAACAGCGCGTACGAGTCGAGGTTGCCGGGTGCATCCGGGGATCAGCGAAAGCCTCTCACTCTGCCGACCAACATCACGCCCAACAAATACTTCGGCCAAAGTAAGCACAGCTCTGCCTCCAGCACTCGCGAGGCACTACGGAGGGTCACTAGCTTACTCATCAAAAAAGGTAAGCGCCGGGTTGTTCTTTTTTTTTTTTTTTTTCACGTTCATGAGGATCATCGCGACCAAGGGGACGACGTTCCCGTCGTCCTGTCGCATCGCCGTTCGTTCGTACGCCTGTGTGCGACTTTCAAACGCGACTTAAATTCGCGAGTCGCAGAAAATCATTTCCTCCGTCATTACCTCTCACACGTCCATTCTCAATCATTAATTCTTTTGTTCGTATGCACACCCCCATTCGACACTGTGATTTAGATCCATCCCTAGGTAGTTTGTGCAATCTCGTGGCGGATTATGCTCGATTCTCGGTACGTATGCCGCAGAATACTCCTTAAGCCTCACGCATACAATATTTAATGTTTTACTATATATTTATATGTGTTTCTTACTTTTTTAATTCTCTAACTGTATATTTCATTAATATAATCTTAATTGCATACGCTGTCGTTGAAAATGAAGAGTTATCCGCTTGGATTCATCGTGGCATTTACATATCCATTATAAGAATATTACAGTGTTCGATATTCCATCTAATTGTTATTTGCATGCAATAGATTAATTCTGAATCTCAATTATAATGTTTCTGTTAAAAAGAAAAATGTTAACAAGCGAAATACATGTGAAAACCCGCCACCGCAACTCCACCTTACGAGTACGTATTTCACCAGCTAGAAACGAAGGGTACAGTTCGTGGCTCCATCTATTCCAGAGCTGGTATCGAGGCCGAGTTCTTTCGCTGTGTCTGGTTGAATGTGGCCGACCTTGAATGCGTGACGACGGGGGACAAGGCCTCGTCCACGTTACACGTTGTGTGCCACGGCCGGAGCCGCAAACCGCTCTCTTAACTTCCTCACATAGAGTTTTCCCAATTCATCTCTTATATCATCTATAGATCGTTCGCGAAATCTCGCTCCGATCGAAGCATCTATTCCCTCGATTGTCTCTATAAAAGGAGCGAGGACGTTTGCCTTTTTCTTTTCTACGTATGCTCGTCGAAGTACTCTCCAAGTCCCTTGTTCTGTTAGGCCCCCTCGGGCATAGTCTCCAGCAGAAAAAGGGGTATCGCAACGTGTAAGGCTGACTGAGGCACACGCTAGTACAGTAACCCCTCACTCGTTCTCTTCTCTTTCTCTGCTCCAAGCTCTGTCTCACCCGGTCGGCCAAGAGGCCGTTTCATCCAGCCGGCCGGCAGCCGTTCGACCGATCGACCGACCGACCGAAAGACCGACCGACGGTCGTCGCTCGAGCATCACGAGAGCCACGGGACTAGCTGTAAATTCGTCTGGCCTCTTCGTCGAGACTCTCGTCGTATATAATGTATCGTTTTACGATGTCTTCGGGGCTGTGAAGAACACGAAGCGAATCTCGCAAGATGCACCGGAACGCGTGGAACAATAAAATATAGCAATGAAAGTTGGTTGTGTGCTGTGTAGAATTTGTGGCAAGAGAAATATCAAGAGAGGCAGAGGACGAGAGAAAGAGAGGGAGAGCGCAGGGAACAAAGGTGGAGAACTGTTATCGATTCGCCAGGAGTAGCTTCTCACCTCCTGTATACATATAGATACAGTTGTACAACGTATAGGTATACATAATATACATCCATGCGGAGGTGTACTGCAGGGGCGGTTCGTTGCTATTGGCAAATATCACGAAAATTTCAACAGCGTTGATATAGAGATGGAGCACGCATCACCAATACAATCGCGAGAGTCGACCGTTGTTTTCTGCAACAGTCTGCTTATCAAATTCTACTCTCGGGACTATCATTCGAGCGAATCGCTTCGGAAATTTTTAAAGGTGCCTGGAGAACTATCGTCTAGTTCGTCATGGAGTCTCCCGGATGGCAACGGTTTGAGGAAGCTTGCACCAAGCGCTCCATCGCTGTACCACATCGCGATCTCTCGCGGTTCCATGCAGCTCCTTATCGGTTGTTTATTTATAGAAACGTTCGGCCGTTGCCACTGCTACCGATACGTCCTAGCTGCCACCGCGGTCCGACAATGATATTGCGAATTATTTTCATTTGGCGCGAGAGTTATTGCCTGATCTCTTCTACTACGCAATTGATAAGAAAATTGTTTTAAAATCGGCGAAACGAGAGCGAATAAAAAAGACATTCGAGTTGATGGATTTTTTTTAACGATTCGTAGATAGGTTCTTGGATAAAAGTCGATCTTGAACGAGACAACCACTATCTTGAATTGCCATTCGTGCCTGTTCCTTAGCGACAGTCATACATACCTTCTGGAGAAATGTTTTTTGAAAGCTCAGTAGTATTAGTGCGACAGAAAGCATAAGGGTGAGTGGGTGGCTCTGGCGTTAGGGACTAGGACGAACAGCAGCAGCAGCAGCGTCAAGGGAATCTATAGGGCCAGAGCGCTGAGCTGTTCCGCGATGAGGGGGCCTCGCTCTGCTGCTGCTGCTGCTGTCGGTTTCAACGGCAGGAAGAGCTCTTGTTCTATAGGCGGGTACAGGACAGCCGCGCGCACTACCTCCGCCGCCGTCTCCACCACGCTATGCAATCGTTACTCCCGTCTGCGAGCTCGTCTACCGTGTCTGCAATCCAGCTAGTCCAGCAACCCCATAGATACATGCTCTAGCTGCGTTATAGCCGGCGTCGATCCAATCTCTCGCTCTGCTTCCTCTTTAGACTGCAGAGCAATCTCACAGTTTTTCGTCAGCACCCTCATGTCTTTAAGAGAAAAAGGGCCGACGTACACCTGTGAGTTTGAAAAAAAAAAAAAAAAAAAAAAAAAACACTAAAAAATGTGCACATGGTTTTTTCATTTATGCAGGATTTCCAGCAACTTCCATGAAATATATATATATGGGCACCGTATGCCTTGTGATTCCTCTGTGTCATTTATGTACAGTAAAATCGATCGGTAGAATGTTGAGCCGCATCGGGTGGTAGCCCTCACGCGTCCGACTCTGTGCTTTCTCTCGTAGCCGCTGGTTCTGTCCGCCGGCAGGAGTTATTGATTTATTTGGTGGGCGTACGAGCTGTAGCAGCAGGAGAAGCTGTGTAGCGCCTCGCAATTCCCATCCTCACGCAAACGAACCCCTTTCCACGACAACTTTCACCCCCTGTGGCCACGCTGGAGTTCATGAACTTGCCCGGAGGTTCGCGTGTGGAATAAAGGCTAATGCAGATCGATGGGGGGTACATAGTTTCATTGCACACGGCTATACTGAACGATAGATAGATGCAAGTGACCGTGACCGCACGAGGGTCGCGTAAACTCGCCGTAGAAAATCGACCAAGAATATTCTACGTCTCCGCACGTAATTTCTTCTCAGACCATGCAAAACGGATGCCCCAGTTGTCGCCTCTTTCTAGCCTCTCGATACTTTCATATTTTTACAATAAGAATAATAAAATTTCGACGTGAAAAGACGAAAAGTGAGAAGAAGGATTTCAATTAAATTTACAATTCTATTTAGAAAGTATGAAATTGGAGTTTTTTAAATAAAGGTTATGATGTATCCTTATAGCTGTAGGATAGTAAAAGTTCTTATAGTAAATTATGACCGTGCACGAGTGCATGAAATATTCCGGAGCTCGCACCTTACGTAACATCGTGTAAGGGAAAGACGGTATTCTTTATATTCGCATTTTTCTCTTACGTATATTAGCTGTCTGGTATATAGCTTGGAATATATAGAATAGAGAAACGAGGATTATTTGTGTGCGTAAAAGCTAAAAGAGATATCTCTTTATCTTGTTGTTTCAGGAGGCGGAAGCAAAGAATCTACGGGCAAGTCTGGCAAGGATAACGTTTCGCCATCGGGACCTTATCCCGGTAAGTGAAGGCAGGAAATTCATATTCAGTCCGAAATTTACAAAATTCACTATCTCGGGATAGATTACTTTGTGACGAAGATAGCGAGACAACGAAGAATTAAACATGTGGTGAAATAGTCGCGCGCTACTGAGCGATAGATGCGGAGGGTGCGAGGAAAATGGATGGAGAACGTCGACGAGGACGTCGCTCTATTTTTGAAATATTCTCTTGCACGCGGTTCTGCGTCAGCTCTTTGCGCTCGCATGCATTGCCCACACAGACCGAATATTTGTAGTGAAAATACATATCGCGTTGATATAGGCGTCGTGCATAGTACGTGAAACGAGTTGGAGAGCCGACGATTCAAAATCTCGAAATAAACTCTGGTAGCGATGATTCGTATGCGGCGTATACGTATCGGTGGCGGTCTTGCGATGCGGAGAGCTACCCCACGTCGCGGGAGTCGCCGATGAGCGTATAATATACATCTTGGAGTTTTTTCTAATCTCTCGCTTCAATAATTTTCTGCATCGCACGACCGTCAATGAGCAATCTTCGTGAACCGATGCGATGCAGGAAGTACGGCAACTGCGGATTAGAAGCAATTGTTCTTTGTTTCTTTTACAAGATGAATTAACGCATCCGCGCGCGTTCCTCGTCGCTCTTCGACGGACACAGCTGCGACACAGGAGAGCTCGCTGCTTCTCGCTGGTAACGAGACGGATCGAGGGTGGCCGGCTGCGAGCGGAGCAACCCTGACTCGCTATGGTTACTAAAACGAGAGAGCCCACGATCCTCCTCTCAGCGTGCGGACTTAAAAATATATTTGTATTCTATTATTTTTGTTGCGTCCCTCCCGCTCTCGTTATACCACTGCGTCGCTGTCGTGTCCTCGTTATTTTTGGAAGGGACCCCTGGACTCGTTTTCGGGTCCCTGGTTCTCGCTGTACCAACCAATTTTCTACTGCTATATCGCAATTTTGTTAAGTAAACGTCTCAAACCCACGGCAATATCTCTGTTTGGATAGTCAGACCGGTAATACGATTCACGATGACATGCTCGAGCTTTTTATGACCAAGGCTCAATCCCTTAAGGACGTATATGCTGTATTATAAGCATAACTCGCATGCCTGTTGCTCTTTGAGTACTTATTTAACATTTCTGGGAAGATAAGGTGGGTCACCGAATATTTCCAAGAGTGATTGTATGTCCAAAATCTTATTTTCGACATTTTTATGATAACAGCAGCAATTTTTTCACCTTCAACTCCAAAATGTACGCACTGCAATGAGAGACAGAGAAAAGCTAAGAACTCAAATGTGTTTATTAATCACTCAAGATACTATCAAGTGGAGATATCAGCGATGAAAAAACATTGTTTGCGTTACACTCGGTATGCGTAGTTCAGAAGGCTGACTCACGCATCCAGGCCTGTCTTCTGACTGTCTACGGATAGGACTACCTCAATTATGTATACATTTTTTATCCAACATCTCTACCTATTGTTAAGAATATTAGTTTACTACCTAATGTAGGTAACATTGACTCTCTACCTAACGTAGAGAACATTATATCTAAATTAAACTTTTATTAGATTATATGTAAAAACAAGACATTGACGTAATTTAATAAATAAAAAATTTTATTCGAGCAATCGTCGATAGGACGTATTCGTGGATCGCTAATTTTATCTCGCAGAATATAAAATCCTGGGAACTGAGCGAGTGCTCATTGGTTTGATCTCCCCCGTGAAACGTCATGTATTTGACATGCGAAATAGCGAAGCTAGGGATGAAGAGAAAGAAAGGCCGCTTATCGCTTCCCGCGTCTGTCCGCGGTGGACGTTTACCGCTTCGAGTAGGACCGGTGATGAGGAACTCAAGTACGCAGTGAACGGAAAGACAGGGGCAGAGAGATGAGCGAAAGAGAGAGACAGGTAGAGGGAATAGAGGAACAGGAATACAGAAAAAAAGAGAAAATCGTGGGACTGTTGATGCTCTGTACGTCGTGTGCGCACCACCGGTCGCTTCGCTAGGGGATGACGAGGCTGTTGGTTAGATCGGACACACCCGAGACACGCGGCGAGGTAAGCTGTGCGCGGGCGCGTATTTGCCTCTTCACTCTCTTCTCTGTACATCGAGATCCGGCGGCGAACGTATATCTGTAGGTACGCTCCATTCACTATTGCGGGTATTGATCCGCATAACGTAAGCCTCGCGGTCGACGATGTCGTCGTCGTCGTCGTCGAAGGATCTCATACCAACGAGTCTCTACGCATGTTTATCTCGATTCTATTATTTTCCGTTCTCTGTACCATCGGAAAAGAAAACAAATGTAATTAATAAAAAAGAGAATGAGAGACAGAGAGAGAGAGAGCGACCAGGGCTAGGTAGAGGGATCTACCGCAATCGTCACGTTTTACGAACGATTCATCATCGAGCAATCTGCAAATGTACTGCGTATATCAATGAGCCGGAAGTAAAACTACTTGAGATGCGACATACGATACACCGGTGCGTCTCTTCGCAGACATACCGTTTGTAATGTGTGTCCGGCGGGGAGCCTGTTGGCCGCGAATACGTGCCTGAAATTTCTATAATATTATATATTTTTAGCTAATTTAAAATCGCTTGTAAATTTATCGCGATATTGTTTAGCTCATTATATTTTTTATCCGTTGTTCATAGATCGAAGCGGTTGTTCCAATTCCGGACACTTCACCAATAATGAAAACCTTGAAACAATTGAAATAATCTTTTTTTTTTGTGTGTATTTCAAGTTAACGATTGAACGCCATTTTTTTTTTACATTACCATCGGATCTTTTAAATTCTATTTTATTTTTGTATTTATCTTATGCCGATATCGCTGAAGCATTTCTAAAATAACTGTTGCACCGTGGACTATTAAAATAAACGCAAACACATCGTTAAATATTTTTAACTGACACTAAGAAAAATAAAGTGTAACTGAAGATTTTCACTGCCGGACCTACCTTATATCTTATTAGCATCAATATATAATGAGATCAATTCTTTGGAACCTTTTATGAATTATTCTCAACTGATGTTCGAGGTTAAATGGAATAATATCCCAAAAGATAGTTGTCGTCGTCAATGGGTTCAATGGGATAGATAATAATGAGGAGTTTCGAGACTCAACGGTGAAACCGACGGTTCTTTATTATTTTTTTTTTTTTTTGTCGCAGGTGCTAGTGAGCCGAGCGACGCTCCAAAGAGGAAGGGTTTCTTCAAGAGCTTTTGGAAACGCTCGCGACACTATTCACTCGAGAACCAATAGCCCAGGTGCGTTTTGGTGAGCAGCCGGCAATCTCATCGAGCCACGGAAATAAGCCAACAGCAAAAACAGCAGCACGTGGAGCAATTACTCGGTGAGAATCAGCATAGCTACCAGCGAGCCGGAGTACGCAATGGAGGAAAACGACGACGTCAGATAACAACTACGAGCAATCACCTAGTGAGCAACCCTTGTTGCTGTATCGTTCAGTGATCCGACTGTTGTTTATCTCTTTCGACGGCAGCCTAAATTGTAATTGGAGGTATCAATTTACCCTGAAAGATTTATCGAGTGTAGATAGAATTGAGAGAGCGATCGTTCAATTCTACATTAGTCTGTGTTTGCTGTTGATTAATGGTCATCGAAGACCGGCGTATTATTGAGAAATTGTGTGTGCCGAACAAAGTGCGGTACCGCTCAAGTAAATGTGTAACTTTGCGATTGAAACGCGAAGCGCACGAGTGACGGATAAATAGGTTTCGAGACGAGACCATTGAGGATATAAAGTGTAGCGTCTCGAGAAAGATCGAAAGAGAGAGAGAGAGAGATAGAGAGAGAATAAGTGGAAAGTGCAGTAATTAGTTTATAGAGGAAAAGAGAAAGAAGAACAGGTCGAAGGAGGATGAGGAGGAACACGATCGGTCGGTCGGTCGCTCGGTCAAACACGAGTATTAACCCAAAGAAAAAAAGAAAGAAGAAAAAAAGATAAAAATCAGTAGTGCGGCCCGTGACGTATCGTACCGAGCCTCGAACCTCGGCAAGCAATCACGTACGTATTGTACACGCCCTAGACAACGTACTCGTCTCGTGTGTATTACGATATCCAATTCCGTTTATTGCAAACGCGCCTACAATCGCCCCACATCCTCCCCTCGTATTATTTATCATTTACAACGTTTACGATAATAGTGATTCTTCGATGAATAATATATGCGAAAAATAACAAATAACGATAATAATAATATTAATTAATTATGATGATTATTATGAAATAATAATAATATTATTATTTAAAATACTATAACGATAAATAAATGAATAACAAATTGATAACGAATGCTACAAGGATGAGTCATATTTTTTCATCGAAGGCGGTGGTGTGTTCCGCTGCGCTCGGCCGCCCGACTACTCTTTTTACTGTTGATATCTTCGTTGTATTTCCCATACTGTTATTCCGTTGCTATTATCGGCGCATCGTAGTGCGCATCTTAATTATGTAGAGACACGTGCAAAAAAGAAAACGTCGTTTTCGATACTCGAACGATTTTATCGTTGTCAAAAAAAAAGTCGCTCAGTCTTGTTCGGTAGCTATAAACACTCAGCGAGATAGTGGCGACTGTCACGCACCTCCGAACTCCTCCCAATTTCAATAAATTTCACGTAGTTAATTATTTTTTTAAAATGCTAAAGAAACACCCCCTCCTCTCACGAAATATTATTCTATAGATATTATAGAATAAAAAAATAATAAATAGCTGTAATAAAGTTTTAAAAATCTCCTGAAAAACATATAGACGCAGCGTATCCAAAGAGATAACGCCAAGAGAATGCATAATCCCGCAAAGCGATATCCCCCTCTCCTCTCCCAAAAATCGCATTTTTAAACACTTAACATCGTCGCCATAGAAGTTTCATTCTCCATTCGACACACACGCTACCGTCGCACCATCACGAGCTTGGAACGCCATCGAACAAACGATAACAACTCTATTTAATAATTCGAATCTCATAACATTAACGCACTTTGAAGAAAAAAGAAAAAAAAAAAACGAAAGAAAGAAAACCAGAACAAACAACGCTTCGTTAGACGTTTACTGGTAAGTCGTTAAATTGATTATTAAAAAAAAAAAAAACGAGAAAACGCGGTACGCGGAATGACTTCCAGGCTCGGGAATCGTAGATAATAGCAGCTAAGCACCGAACCACATGCCTTAAAGATACAAGAGTACACTTATACCATACACGTGTGTGTATATCCCCGTATATTTATGTATATCGTTATACATAGCGTAGTCACGTAAACATGAACGGCAAATATATATATCTGAAATAAATATAACAAGTATAGGTAATATATAAATGAAAATGTAAATGAAATGAGGAACGAACGAAATTCAGCTGCGGGATGACGCAACGACGACGAATTTTCATCTAAAAATTTCATACCGCAAGTAACTCGGCGCTTGAAATGAAAATAATAATAATAATAATAATAATTTCAATTTCATAAACTCATTTTTAAATAGTATAACGATACACACGAATACGAAATTGTGTACGAAACGTGCTCGTGAACTCGACGCCTAATACGTAGATTACAGTGTACTCGATGTAAGAATAGTATTTATCAATTGATACGTTAAACACGTGTTATTGTACGGATAATAATCGACGATTTATGATTAATTCTCGATTAAGATACGAAGAGTCGGGGTTTCCGGGTGCTTGGGTGGCCGATCACGAGCGATTTTGATGACGAGGTATCGATATGCGGGCTTAAGGAGAGATCCCGAGATCTCACGTCTAGTCTCTAGTAGGTCTGGGAAAAGATCAAGTGACAAGGAGATGAATGAGAGGCGGAGATGAATTGAAGAAAACAAAGCAAAAGAAGAAGAGGCAAAACGCCTGACGCAGCCTGACAAATCGATAATCGCCTCCGCCTCGGTAGTTCCGAGGGTAGTTGGTCTATACGCAGCGGAGCAAGATCCGCAGGTATAGAAAAAAAATAAAATGTGTTCCAAGGGAAAGATGATGAGTATCAGGATAATAAGGAAAACGCGTGTGAAAAGTTACAGCAGCGAGAGAGAGAGAGAGAACACGAGAGATTTGCTAGATTTTAACGTTAAAAAATTCAATCGCCAAAGATTTAGTACAAAATGTATAGATTTATTATCGATTGAAGACGAGGAAAGGGTCATTGCGCTGGTATTTATTAATATTCTCGACGTTGAATAGTTGATCTGAATAATTAATTTAAAAAAAAAAAAAAAACAAAAAATCATTTAAAATAATAAAAATTATTCCTCCGATGAATTGCGAACAGCTAATCGGTTATACTCGAGCGCCCCCGAACGCCGTTACTCCGATGAAAATGCTATTGCCCCGATGGATTTGTAAGCCGAAATCATTTAAAAAAAAACTTTGAAGGGTCAAAATATATATCAACATTTTTAGACATTATTTTTGAGCATCGTCACTTAATATTCCATTTCTTCATTCGTCTCGCATCGTCATCCGCGGAAGTAAAATAGTCATTGAGGAGCGTATTCCCGGATAATCCTTACAGATGAACGATCTCAAGGTGTACTTACCCGTTTAAGGAACAAAAGTGGCATCGAAACGAGCAGCCAACGAAAAATATCACGAAGCGATCTTCGCTGTCGTATCACGCTCGGAAGTAGGTCGGCGGTCATTTATCTTTTTCCGTCGGAAATTCTGAGAGATTTTCAGTCCCACCAACTACCGGAAACAGAACACTTTTTTTTTTTTGTTTTTTAGTCACGAGTGAGACCATATTCGCTTCCGAATCTTCGCCAACTTCATCCAAGTAAGTATAAATATATTTTTTTATCATGTTATTAGGGTTATATGAAATAAATAGAACACTTGTTTTACACCACTTTATACAAATTTATTACTCTCTTAACACAATCTTACTTTTGATGTATGCAAAAAAAATCTTAAGAGGAAATATCGTTTTACAAAGCTACACCTCATATCCGTCGCTCTCTTTATCTTTTTCTTGCGTTCTTTTTTTCTCTCTCTCTCTCTTTCTTCTTTATTCTCTCTCTCTCCCTCTCTCTCTCTGTCCCTGCCTGTTTCATCCTCTTGTTCTTCACTCCTTCCACAGCATTCGTCGCTCTTTAAATTCGACCTTTCTCTCTCTCTCTCTCTCTCTCTCCCTCTCCACGTTCCGGGGACTCTATCACGCGCGCGCACCTTCGCGAGCGCACGCGCACTTTAACAGGTATAAGTATTACTGTTCGCGCAAAAGACATTGACCGCGACATCTCCAAAGGGACTTAAAAAGAAAAAAAATTTTTTTAATGACGAGATTGATTGCCTTGGCGAGACGACACACTTTTTTTGTTATACAATTGTTACTTGAATTTTTTTTATTCTTTCCACTTTTTTTTTTTTTTACTTTATCGATAAAAATCGTTACATAGTAGTTTTTGTTCGGCCTGGCGCGCTTGGCACATCAATAATCACACGAATTTGTTTTTTTTTTTTTTTTTTTTTTTAAGCGTCAAGCGGCCAGTTCGTAGTATGTATTAATAGGTAAGGTGGTAGTAATAGTTAAGGTTGTAGTAGTTAAGGTAGTAGTAGTTTTGTAGTAGTTAGCGATAGCGGTAATAGTACAAGTATAATATTTCTGCAGCGGACAGTTAGAGTGTGAATGTTGGAAGAGCGATACTTTGCTGGGTGATGAAACATCGAGTTAAGCTAGTGGTTTCTCGACACGGAGTGCCAGTGCCACCGATTCTGCTTGCATCTCCCTTCCTCTTTTCTTTTTTATTCGTCGTCATCGTCATCGTACTCCTTGAAGTCTGGATCCCTCAAAAGGACGTTCTCATTCTTTTAGTATCTCGCGCACAATGACACAGTTTGAGAGATCGCTCATCGAGCCTTAATACAGAAACAAGACTCGTACCTAGACCGATTCCCTGATACAAATGCATTCTCGACGATACGGTGGCTCTATCTCCGATTCTCCCTCTCACGCACATACACACTCTTCCGTTTAATTTTTTTTTTCCCTCCATATTCTCATTTGTAACGCGCGTGTATAAGTGTACATTCTCAGCATGAATGATTCTTTCGTTCGTTCGTTCGCTCGCTCTGTATGTATACGAATTGTGTAAAAATGTCGAATGGTGTGCACGTGTCGCGCGGCTCGCTCTCCTTTCGATCATTATTTATTCCTCATCGCGCCCGTATTTTCCCATCGTCGATAAAAAATCTCAGCAAATATGACACATCATTCGCCTATCTTATACGTAGCAATAATAAAACAGTTAAATAGCTAAAACGACTGCGTTGATTGTTTTTTTTTTTTTTTTTTTTTTTTTTTTTCACTCCGTTATGCCGTATTATGCAGCCAGGATTGTAGATGTTTGCCGGATTTGGCCGTCTCGCCCTCTCTGCCTCTTTCTTTATGTTATTTTCCTTTCTTTTCCTTGTGCCAAAGTCTTTCTCCTCAATCTTTCATTTATTCACCGCGCACACGTAAAGCTCTATATATCGCTTGCTAGCCGCGCACCACCAAGTTTAAAAAAATCACGTGTATCATGCTCATGCTCTCAATCTCTCTCTCTCTCTCACTCTCATTCGTAAAAAAGGCCGTAACTTTATATACGATACGTTATTGTTTGTTTGTTTGTTTGTTTGTTTTTTTAAATGATCATTATCGCCGGACATCGGTTATAATATTTTGCTTATTAATCTTGCGTCTGTTGCCGGTGTTGATACAGAGTTAACTTGTTGTTTTTGTTGTTTTTTTAAATTAAATGGCAGATTCCTCGGAAGCGGATGTTACAGTCGCGCTTCTTTCTCGTTCTCGGATGGATCGCGAGATAACGCGTTTGTCGCTCACGCGCGGTGCATCGAACGAGGCGGGAGATGTGCGTGTGCGTGTGTATGTGTGTGTGCACGTTGGTCTGTCGGTGGGAATGTCTATTGGTTGATGCACAGAGGACAGAGGAAGCGAGGAAGATGAGAGGATGAGCGTCAAGGAGCAGTTGCGGGTGGAAATCTTGTCGTTCGCGCATCTTACAGTTTCACAGCGATTCGTTAGTATCCGTAGTAGTAGTAGTAGTAGTAGTAGTTAGTAGTAGTAGTAGTTGGTGCGCGTAATGCTTGCACATTTTCTTTTACGGAACGCGGTTTCTTGTCGTAGAGGAGAGGACGATGACGATGACTGGAGTACAACACAACAGTTTGAATTCTCGTCGAGTCACAGAGAGCGGCCAAGGAGACAGACTCGCGACGGCGGCAGTTCCGGCGCTGCTTGCTCTCGTGCGCGGCTGCAGCGCGGCATTAGCGCATTATATTCCGTTCGCTGTCATTAAAATAATCGATCGTATCATTGTCATTAATTATTAGATATTTGTGTTGGGTCCCAGAGGTTACTGCAACAGAAAAGCAAAGAGAATACCCGGGTTAGCTGGCCGCTTCTCTTCCGTTTTCCACACGATCAAACTAAAAGGAAAATATTCGATAGTGAAGACTGTAGCATTTGGCGCTGATAGCTACAAATGCATTTTAAAAAGGGGCAGCAACAGATATTTCCAACATCACACAGAAGGATAAATGATAGAGGGTTAGTCATAGGGATCAAAAATAGTTTTCGGAAATGGCACGACCCTCGAGGGAGTCATACGCGTGACTCATTCTCGCGTAGTAATCATTATCGATGTGTTATTTTATATATATGGGAGATGCTCCGTTACCCTGAGCTCTTCACGTACGGGATCTACATGCCATGGTGTCTAGTGAAAGTTCAAGGACGTTTCTAAAAAAAATGTTCCAAAATCTTTTTAAAATGTACAAGTGTAAAGTGCGTAATTCAGAGCCGAGCATAGCATTTTCTTCATATTTTATTCGTGACGAACCAACGAAATAATCCGAAACAGTTGAATTATTTAAATTGGAAGATGATGTTTTAGGACTTTGGGGAATTCCAGGACCTCTAGACACCATGATTCTGTAGCTTGGTGATGTTCAAACTGTTCGCAAAGTCGAAAAGTGGCCAGAAAAATTCAAGATAAGAAAAATTATTAAAAATATTAGTTTATTCTTAAAGTACTTTATTTGATGGCATAAAATAAAAAATGATTACACAAACAACGTTTTATAGTTATATAAACGGAGATTAACGCTGTCGATCCCAGCGATAAAGTTCCCCGTACGTGAAGGTTTACCGAAGATATCGAAAAATTCGTTCCATGTGGCAATTACTGACCTAATAGCCGCAGGACAAGAGGTAGTCGCCCAATTTTTCGACGACCGATGCAGCCTGCTGTGGTTGAATGGGATCTTCGTAGAGGGAGACGACAACCGCCTGCGTCGTCTTCATGCAGTGGACACCGACTTTGCCCAGTTTTGCCCTAATCACGCGGTCCGTTCCCGACAGATAGATATACCTGCTGCCCGCCAAGGTAACGCCCGACGACGTCAATATATCTTGCTCCTCGAAACCCTGTACGAGCTTCGCCAGTTCCTCTTTACTGACCTGCGAATTAACATTCAAAGATATTAGTTTCGACTATGTATAGAACGACGATTCAACGGATTTATCGTTGCCGTTATTAACGCTCGCCGGCTGTTCGCAAAAGGCTCCTGCGTACCCCTTTTTAGCATCGAGGGCTCGAGCCTCGCTGAGGCATCCGTTTCACATGAATATCAGAATATCGTAATGATGCACACGTCGTTTGTTAATTTTTGCTGACGCTATTGTCTCATTGTGATTAACCCAGCGGACGCTAAAAGAGCTCTCTTAAGGTAACGCGCTATAAGGACTGAGCTGCTACGAGTGCAAATGTCATAGCGTCATTGGCGATCACGGAGGAGCGAGAGAGACCGACAAAAGTTTGTAGTAAATCATATTAAGGATAGAGAAACGCTAAAAATCTAGCATGTGCATCCATCGGTTCTTCTATTATTGTATTTGTATTATCATCCTTGTCCTTTTCCCTTGGTCCCGCCGAATTCTAGGGAAACTCAAGGAAACCTAATGCCGATATAACCCTGTTTAGAATATCTCATTGAAACCGATTAAATCTCATTAAATGGACAGACATCCAATTGAAAATTAATCAGTTTCAATCTGCTTTTTTTCTCCGTTTAATCGGTGTCAATGGGATTTTTTAAACAGGGAACCGATGCCTCCCCACATCCTCGGTGATAATGCGAGTAAACCCCACAACGACCACCAGGGGTGCTTGGCGCAGCACTTACACTCTGTGTTCAATGCGCTAGTCACCATCCGACCTAGGTAGACAGTCAACATCCGAGCGATTAATACCTCACGGGAGACACACCCAATGTCGAACACCAACCACCTCCTCATCGCTAAGAGATGTTTGACATTATTTAATTAATTAAAGGTGGGGTCCGAACCATCGGGATTATAGAAAAACGTGTAAAAAATGGTTTCATTGGTGCCCGCGGGGAATCGAACCCAGATCCGCTGCGTGCGAAACCTCATTCTCTGAGCTACTGTACTTTCCATTCTCATATCAAATGCTTAAGGTTTCATCAACGCGGTTGAAACCTGGTTCAATATTTTTTCTACCTCGTTGATAACTTAGGGTAACTAGGATTTAAACCCTGATGAACGTTTATGAAAAAGCAGCTAAGGAACCGTCGAATTCTAAGACGCGGTTCAGCGGTCAATTTCTCTTTTATCCGAAAGATAAATCGAGGAGAAATTTGCCTTACAGCTTCTGTTACCGACCGAGGGGAACACGACACCTTAAGGTTCTTCCTCAACAAGTTTTTATTGCAGGTCAACTCCATAGAAAAAGCGATACCGATCCCGGTGATCTTGACGCATCTATCAAGGCCGTAAGATCCAGATTTGAAGGTCAATGCAAAATAATCAATTTAATAACGTTTTTTAGCATAAAAAAAAATTGTTCTACTTATATAAATTATATTTTATGTTTGACAATGAAGTTCGACGCAATATCGAACGATTGAATAAAAGAATTTAACGAATTCGAGACTTCTAACAAGAAATATATTTCGAGGATAGAAAATTCCTAATTTCACACAACTAAATTGTTCATCGTATTTCATTTAATTTTCAATACATTATTTTCATTAACTTTCATTTACGTTTTTCACTCATTTTCTCTCTTTGTATCCTCAAAGTGAGCCATAGAACGGCCATTTTGTGCATTTCTCGCCTCAGACAACAGGGTTGCATTCTTAATTCGTTTTCCCGATATTCCGGAGCGCTTAAATGAGCCAGATTCATTTATTTCAAGGTCGACTGTTCGCCCTCGTCAAAGAGGGCTAAGAGAATAAATAAAAAATAAATAAAAAAATAGAAAAGAGTTAAAAAGAAGGTGGAGAACGCGTGCGAGTGAAGCCTCGCGGAGATAACGTCGCGCGATCCGTCCGACGGTGACCTCCTTTCGCAGTCACCGACGTCACGGTCACCGACAGACCTGCACACGAAGCGAATAAGTCGTTCTCTCCCCGGGGGAAGGTCCGTCGCTCGGGCAAACCGTGTCCATTTGAGAGGTGAGCGTGCGTGACATTGTTCTTCATCGGTCGCTATACGGTTAATCTACGCAGGTGCGCGCTGTAAGGAGATTGTCGCTATTCGTACACAGGTGTTTGAGATCAGTGACGAACGTTCTTGTACTATAGGATTTTCGGATCAGATTTCAAAACGTCTACGTCATTGTCCGGTGCGTAAATTATCAATATTTCATAATTGAGCAATGATATTAGATTTGCTGCTCATTAACAGCGGCGTGGCGTCATTCTTGGACGAATAAACAGGTTTAAAATATTCAAGGGTACAGCAACGAGGAGAGAGTGACAGAAGTCTAGTGAGTCACGAGGTGCACCGAATCATGAGTACGTCACTGAGCGAACGATGAATCACACTACGGTCGGGGTCTGGATCCCTCTCTCCCCCGCCGCGCCCCACCTTGCCGTCAAACCTCTCAGCGGCTAACGGTGAAAATGGCGAATCCTCCTAGTCGGTAGAGCCAATCGCTGTCGCCATGCGGCAATCCGAAGAACCAGCACCGACGGGCGCACACTCCGGTTACTTTAGCCCGATAATCCCTGTCGATATCTTTTTCCCCTTTCGAATTTTCACTTTTGTCCTACGACGAAAAGTCGAGTCGCGTATTCTTCGCGTCCGCCCTTTCTACTCGTTCCTACTCATCATGATTCTGCGAGTACCTTTCTGTAATCGTCGAATGGTACGTCCTATTGTCTCTCCCGACTATCAAGCGTATACAAATGAATTTAGGATTGTGACGGACAATGATTTTTATGCTCGACCGAGCCTCCTACCCTTTGATCGGCATCCGTCTCGCGTTATTCTTTCCGGAGGATGCACGCAGCGTGTAAGTACGCGTAATTCGTTTGAGAGGTACACGAGTTTATCGTTACGGCCCTGACAAGGTTGCTGCCCGGTAGTCGGGTGTCGCCATTTTGGCAACCGCGACCGGAAAGTATACGCGTTGGACTCATGTAACCGAGGCTCCGAAAACAACTCCGTCTTTACATTTGATTTTTAGAGGAACAATCGATATTTCCACCGGCTATCGCGATATCTCAATGTTTCACGTTCGTACGTTCGATAATTATGAGTACCGCGAACCGGCGCGACAGGTTCGTTGGAATCTATGCAGCTATGGCGTCGACACGTGCTCCCAGCGTTTAGTACGCAACGTCTTAAATCAAATAACATTCTTCCCTCCCCTTTGAAATTCTCATGACTGTTTCAAATTCATGTGAATAACACGCTTGTCTCTCGGCGACGAGCTCCCCATCACTGACGATTCCGTTGCATCGTCCGCTATCGCGAATCGTAACATACTTCAAGCATTAGCATTAGCGTGTACGTCACAAACAAAGATAGCGGGACAGCAAGGTGACAAGGAAAGTACAAATGATAACATATACCGCGTTTGACAAGTAACGCGTATACTGGAAAATGTTCTAAAACAGAATTATCTTTCGATAACTGACAGAGAAAAAAATGGTGGAGACGCGGAGTGCGCTCCGAGACGGGACAATGCCGTCTGGCTTTCAGAATTTTTTCCTCGACCTTTTATCTCTTTCCCTTTCTTTCTCTCTCGATGAACGAACAGCAGGTTTCATTATGACGGCAAATAGCAGAGACTTGGAGATAAAATCCAGTGAGTCGACGTTAAAATTCATCAACAGGAATCGAAGGGATCGTCGATTCGGTGTCGGTTGATATTCGGGTGCTAAATCTGCCACACCCTATTTGTAGCGAGAAACTTGGAGGCTCGTGGCGGTGTTGTCCGATGAGTTTCGATGTCGCTCTTTACGACAGGGCAAAAATATATTTTTAAAGCAACCGGGGAGGGGGGGGGGGGGGGTATGAAGTCGCCGGTGTACACGAACGACCTTTTCTCTGGCTCGCTTCTCGTAATGTTCTCCTCCTCCTCCCCACCAGAACGTATGTACGAGGGAGAAAATCCAATCGCATTTCGCACGTCGAGCCGGCGAGAAGCAGTCATATTAACCGATCGATATTGTATATATACGTTTCGAGCGCCCTCGCGATCGAGGAAATGGCTAAACGGTGACGATTGGATAATGCAAGGCTAGTGACGCGTACATTCAAAGATAACCAGCGGGGATTCGGTTATTTGCAGAGCTTGTACAGCCGATTTTATGCGAGAACAGGGTCGCTATGATGGTTACTACGTGGCAGAGGGTTCGCTGCTTCCTCGCTGGTTGCTTTGCTGGCTGGATAAATGGTCGCGAAGGCGCGCGCGCGCGCACCTTCGCACTCTCTCTCTCACTCTATATCGCGTGCCTGCGCTCGCGCCCCGCCGTCAACATTTTTCGGGGTTAGAAAAGCAGCGAGGAAGCCGGCTTCTTCTAGACACGCCTGTATATCACGCGTTATCTTTATTGGTGTACTCTCGATCGAGAGCACGGACGTTCCATCTTCCACTTTCGCCGCGATTGAGTATTCCGTTTCAAGACGCTTGGCTATGCTCGCACGAGAACCGGCTCATCCTCGCGTAGCCGGCGACCATTGCGATTTCGCAGAAATACGATAGGGTTTGCGTATCGCTCGACACACGAGTACTCGAGTGGAACTCTCGTCTCTGAATCGTATGTGTGTTAGCTCTGCTCCTATTCACGATTATAGTCGAAAGTGTATGTCAATCTGTCTCTGTCTCTCTCTCTCTTTCTTTCTCTCTCTCTCTCTCTCTCTCTCTTTCCCTGATACGTTAGTGTGCGTACTTTCGTACCCGTAAGGCACTGAATACTTTATTCGCATGCGTGTTTTACTTACTTCGAAGCCTTCTGATTTCGCCCAGAGGTTTCCATCGTGTCCTGCGATCGCAGCTTTTGTAACGCACCTCGACGCAAGCAATTGCTTGTCAACGTAATCCTGCCAGCTCATTTTTTCGACACTGGGGGGGTACTTAACTGTTCGCTACGACACTAGAGACACAACCCGTCACCGTCTGACTCGACTCACGTCTCACGACTACCGAGTCGGCCTGCACGCTACCCGGCTATCCCACCCCACCACTCCGCGACGCTCCGTCACCGCCACCGTCGAGACGTGATGATCCCACGCATGCGCAATTCGTACCTCCGTTTCTTCAACTCAGGACCGTGTCGTTACGTGTCACCAAACATTTTACATAAATTTTATCTAATTTCTTGTGGAAAAACTATTTACTTAGAAAAAAAATGATGTATTTGTAAAATTACCGATAGACATGGGAATTATACGGAAATAAGTCTTCGTTATCAACGCCATAAAACTAGAATGTAGTTGATAACACGAGGTTGACTCATCACCACCCCCGAACTGCGGTTGCGCATCCCGGTGCGCGCGCATACATTCGCGACATACGCCCCCGTTTCGAGCTGATTGTCAACCGCTGCTTCGAGAGTATTTCTCTCGAAATGATAATAATGTGAAATTTGGAAAATAATCGCATTCGGAACAAAGGGCTCCAAGGCGACGAATGTCTGAGTAGGCTTCGAATACCATTTCTTCCTTTTTTCCATTACTTTCCAAATCTTTACAATGATTTATTCCCAGGAGTTTTTCCAGGCACGTAACTACGAGACGTGGTACTCCCATCACACGCAACATTAATACGGATATTATCACAATTACTATTTAAGATTCATTATTTATACGCAATTAATGTTAAATAATACAACTTACGTTTTCATATCAACTCTCGTTGCATTTAATTAACTCGCGTATTCGAAAAAAACTTATAATACTCCGTTCGTCCTTGTAATCGAAAACTCGTTTAATGAACTTTATTATTTTTCTTTATTTCAAATTAAAATAAGTGACAATTGTAAACATATTAATGATAATGGAAAGACGAAGGATTTTGATGGAGAAGCCATTGTCAGATACTGCCGCGTGACCCATTGCATCACTGGCAACAATTTTCGAAATGTAGTTATGATTTAAAGAATTAGTGATTCGTTAAATACCATTTGTCTTATAAAAAGATCGATTCACCGTGTTGCGTTAGATATTGTTTCGGACGAACAAATATCTTTCAAGTATTTGAATAAAATTCTCATTTACGATATAACCTCAAAGACAACATTGTCGTTGATGATAATTCCATTGTATTTATTACAAAATGACTAAATATTTCACGTGGTGCTTGAGCACCACGCAACGCACAATGCTTTTGATAAATCGTTTGAACGCATCCCAACAGCCTGTGCCTCTGCTGTACGTTAACAACTTTGCTCTCCAGATTCGCCACATCGCGAATCCACAAGAGCATCAAATAAATATTGATTACGACGAGCCAAAAGATTACAAGGAATTTGTTAACGAAATTAAGCACAATCGGACGCAAGTTATTACTACACTGATAAAGATCCTGTCAGTCGCAAGAGCAAATGCTAAACAAGCGATCAAAGATTATCCGAAATTTACATTATTGCCACAAAAAACGATTTACATGAATTTTCAACTTCTACGAGAAGAAGGGTTTTACAAATCGACTATCAAAGACAACAAATATCTTCTTCTCGACACCACGGCGGCTCTGAAACAGAAGATAAGCATTGTACAAAAGTTTGGCATAGATATCAACGATGCTGCGCCGCTATTTCATCTTTCGATTTTGGAACTGGTGAATTTTGAAAAGCGAATGCAAATGGAATCCAGTTATTTCCCGGCTAGTAACAGACTCCTGTATCTGGCAGAAAAACTTCAAGTACCGAGATGTTTGTACTATGATCTTTTTCTACTTCACAAGAATATGTATCTTGTATCAGCATTTTTTTTTCTTGCAGTGCGACATTTTCAAGATTTGTAATGTGATGAGTTACAATCCTCTCATATTGAAACTGCCTGCTCCAAAACTTTTGAGTGTAACCGAATATCTTTTAGGTAATACAGAGATCTCGTTATTTCTCACTCGTATTTAATTCTTGGTCTGCGTTGAAAAGTTTTGAAAATAATTTACAATTTTAGTATTCATAATTGAAAAATCAAATTTATTTCACTATTGTCCAATTAAAAAAATTATCTCTATTCTATTTTTAAGGATGCTTCGCGTACATATTCTTAGTTGAATACTCGCTCATAATCTTAGTATTTTGCGATAAGAGAAAAATCATTAAAAAATTAATCATTCAAAATATCAAATTTTTATTTTGAATAATTGAAATGCCGAAAATTTATTGATAAGTTGAAATTGTTTTCAAATGAATTTTTTCGTTATTCCAAGTTTGTATAATATTAACAAAAATTTTCTAATAATTTTGAAATTTTTCGTTTTTTGAAGATTTTCAAAAGTCTTACAAAACTGTTTGTTAACGCTGAAACTTCTTATTCGTTATTACTAAAATGGAACCCATATAACGAAAAAAATATTGAAAACTTGCAACTTGACAATCCACTACTCAATGATAAAAAATTTTTTAATTACATGTGTTTAGAATAATTAACTAATTAATTTTATAAAACGGAAGAGTAAAGTTATTTAAGATTTGTCAAATATTTTTATTAAATACAAAATTTATTAGTCAAATATGTTCTCGGTATATTCAATAAAGTCGATTCGTTAAGGATCTTATAGCAAAGTTTTAGAATCTTAATCGACACAAACTTTTGATTGGGAATAACGTTTTAAAGGTAAATAATAGTAAATAATGTTTTCATTTTAAGAGGTAAACATCACAATAATAAATAAATTGTTGAATAAAAAAAGAAGATAAGGCATTGAATATTTGATACAAGGTTAATCACTGTTAAAATTCTATAAAAATATTTAATGAGGAATTCCCGTTTGAAAGTAAAAAATATGTTGATTTATGCTGTTTTTAAGCTGACAGTCGAATAATTTTATTGCTTTTACAGAATCTGGTGTGGCTCCAATGCATATCTTAAACGACATGCAGGTATATTTCTACAGCATCCGTACAATAAAGGATAAAATCGAGAGAGCCAAAGAGTTTGGTGTTAAACCACTCAAGCCCTGGATTCTTAGATGTCAGGACCACACGTGGAAAATGTGAGTGAAAGAAATTATTTAGCTCAACAGTTGCCGAAAGTTGAAACTAACGTTATTATTTAATGCAGAGCCGAGGAACGGAAAAATGAGCGAGAATCGATACTCAAACCCGGCCAGACGATTTCCGAATGGCTTTGTGAAACATTTGACTGCGACATGGAGTCAGTTAATTTTCTAATGTCAAAGTATAAAAAAATTCGCAACATGAATCTGGAGAAGTTAACGAGCATGACGAAATTTCTGCGAAACGAGGGCTATAGAATCGAAGACATTCAGCGAACGCCGTCAGTTTTATATCGTAACTATTCCTCTCTTGTGGAACGTTTTTCCAAATGGAAAAAATTGAGTAACCTACAACCGCCGCTCTTTATATTTACTCTTAGCCAAGAAAAGTTTGAACTGCTATTGAAAGCACGGTGTTCGAGCAATGAGAATAAGAAGCAATCGTAATGCTGGTATCCGTTGCGAGATTTACATCAATTCTCAGAAACACATTTTACTTTTTCCACTTTTTTTGTATTAGATCGACGATTCTCGTAATTTTTTACATCTGTCGACACCTGGCAACAACAATAGAGCAGGAGCAGTAATATCGCTATAGCTGGTGAAGAATCTGCAAAAGATAAACTATTTTTGTTTTTGTTCACAGGACAAATTTATATATTTGTCAGGAATGGTCACCATTCAAATAAAAAAAAAACTATCCAAAATACTGCTCTGACAAAATAATTGGAACACATATTTCAAAGAAGAAACATGTCCAGGTCATATCTGCAGCTCGATACTAAACTTATAACTACCATATTTGTTTGTGCGTGAAATAGTTAGGAATTAAAAAATACTAATCCTGAAAAAAATTATACCAAATCTCAATTATTCGTTAAAAAAAAAATTTTAAGAAACTTGAGCTTTCGTAAAATGTGTGATTATTGTTCTGAATCATTTAGATAACAAAATAAATGAAAAAAATTACATAGAAAATATAATATGCAATGATTCTGAAACGTATGTTAAAAAATTAGTCCCAACTTGAAAAAAAAAAAACAATTGGAAAAATTTATAATTCGTCTGAATAATAAATTAAACGGCTTTTCATTCGAGTGATGTCCATCTTTATGATCGTTGCCAGTATTAACTTACCGTGAAAAAGTCGGTACATGAAACTGTGACCTATTTCAGCACCGGCGAAGAAATAAAAATTCGATACAGCCGAAAACGCTAACAAAGGTGTAGCCAATACGCAATTGAATCTTCGATTGTTCCGTGGACTCAGATATCTTCCCTTGTAATGCATATACCGCGACGATCTATCGATGTAGCGGGCTATGGCTTCCACGGTTAAACCGATGAAATTGAGGAAAGACCAGATGAAAATAAACATTTGCATTCCGTGCCAAAGGAATACGAAAGCAAAACTAAGTAAAGACGCGAGAATCTTCGATAGTGGAATTTTCGTTTTTGACACCGGTACGTAGATGTATCTGCGAGAAGAATTTTTACATGTTACCTTCGGCGGAAAGAAAAAATCGTCAAAATCCAATGTAAATTAATTTCGGTACCTGATTAAGAAATTGTACAAGCCACGATCAAAGTTCTTCCACATGGCGGAGTACAAGTGAATCCTTCCAATACATTTTGGATGTGCCGGTGCTGGTATATCGTCAGCTCTGCTAAATTCACCCCAAAGTCCATATACCACTACGTATTTATTGAGAAAGAACTGACCCATGCAATACCCGAAACCGTAGAAAGCCCAAGGTTCCAACTGGGCAACGACCTAATAATGAAGAATAAAAAAAATGTTTAAACGATTAAAAAAGGCGCTAACGACACACGACACTCAGGTACATCCGAGTCTACGCGACGCGTACCTTGGGATGATACTGTAAGGCGTTAAAGTGCAGAAAATGCATCGAAAACTCGGTAAATCGCAGCCAAAATAAGTAACGAAGTATATTGAATAAAAATGTCATTAGTCTTTTTGAGTTCCATTTCATGGGAGCTTTTTCTATCTGTAAATATAATCGATACAATTAGCTTATATTTTGTTAATTTTATTTATAATCTATGGTATTATTTGTACGTACACCATCGATAAACTCGCTGTATAAAATTAATGGCCCTAGAAATAGCGTTGGCAAGTACAGACAGTAAGCTGCGCTATGTAGAAAATCTTTAAAGAATCCAGTTAAATTTTTATGCTCGTAAGTGTCGATTCTATCGATACTGCAGCTGATGCTTTTCAATTGCATCCAGCATATCGCGAGAATGAACATAAGATATCGTTCGTCCTCCAGGCCCAACAAGTCTTGTGTGACTACGTGTAATGTCTTAGTCAATTGTATAACTCCCAATGATAACAGATGCATTAAACACGATATCCTTTTACTTCGAAATGACACGAGTAGGCAAGCGATGCACGGTTGTACTAGCATACAGAGCATACCTAAAATGCCAATGTAGCGCCAGAGGAAAATAATTGACACCGTCACGTACCAGCTGCACAATATCTGCAAAATGAATGCTCGTCGAATGAGCAATACGAGAACTCGGGCTATTAAAGATACATAAGCAAAACTTGAAAGCATTAACCGTACCGTACTGTTGCGCCTATATTTGAGAAGTTGACTAACGAAGAGTTGCATTACAGTCCATGGGAATAAAGCATACATGAATGGAATCCATGTAGCCCACTCGACGTCCGCTGTGTCGCGTTTTCCTCCGATCCATGACCATCCTGGGCTAAAGTCCTCGTAAGAATCGTTGTAATCAACGAAATCTGTAACGCACAAAATAGCAAAATCTCGATATAAGCACGCTAAAGCTTTGGTTCAACAATGATGAGCATCGATCGGCCGAAAAATAATATTTATAAATTATTTTATTGAATAAAAGTATTTTGTTTTTACAAATAAAATATATTTTAAAAAAATATTACTAATAATAATTGACTGAAACTATCAATTTATAAACGTAATTATCATGTTATCTTGTAAGTAACAATTATTTTGTCAGAATAGTTTATTAAAATGATTTTTCATCGAGTGATCAGTGCACATCTCTGTTCGGTTAAATATTTCTTAAAACTTAACGGACATACAATTAAATTTATTATTTAAACGTCTGTGCAATTTAAACAAGATTTACCGTTTTTAAGTGGAGATAATTACAATTGAAGTTCGTATTATTAGCTCCTATTACAAATACGTACAACGGACACGTTTTTCGTTGTACCATCTGAACAAAATTAATAAATTGAAGAAAAAAATAAAGACGATTATGAAGAAACATAAAACGAATATACTGAAAATAAATGTTGGTACAATTTACCGTGTACTTTTTGAAATATCGTGAGTTAAAAAGAGTGAATCGCTAGGCTCGCGAGGAATAAGGATTAGGAGATTAGGAGCGTGGTCCGATGTGCGAAATTCCGAGCGTGCAGAGACAAAAGCTGGAAAATCCTTTTCACTCGTGCTAGTTATTCATAAACTAATTACACAATCGACCTGATTGTTGTAATGCTACTCCATTCATCTGCGCGTTGTTAAAATATCATTTTTTTATTTTCACCTCTATATTTTTACAAGAGTTATGACGGAGCAAAACACGCAATTTACAAAAACGCCATACAAACGAGCGTTAAAAGAGTTTAATGACATACTAAAATGTTATGTCAACGGTGTGGGTGAAAATTCCCAAATAATTCGGGCACATTTCTACAATAGTGAGGAAAATGTGAGACAAATTTTAGATTTTTTTGTGCATTTTTCTCTACCCGATAAACCTCTTTACATAGTAATGTAGCAGTGCGTGAATGGCGCACGTATCTATCATGTAAAACCCCGTTGAATACCGCGCACCTTTCCATCAATCACCGCCGTTTCCCCGCAGAGGTACAACCTTGAATCAATAATAAAAAAAAAAAGCATACTCACGGTAACTGATCAGGTGAACTCGATAGATAGAATAAAATACTCCGAATATCCAAGCCCCGAAGTAAAATAAAGTTTCATATTTGCCGAGGTAGACTGCTTCGTCTCTCATCGTTGATTTGAAAAACGCGCCACGACCACCGCGTACATCCAATCGGTGCGTGTACAATGATCGTCGACATAAAAATCAACAAAACTAGTTTTGAGTTGTGTTATCCTCAGCCTCTACGATGATTCTTTTGATGCTGATTATGATAATAAGTAGAACGTACGTCGAGTACTTTCGATCGATAAATAAGTTGGAAACATGCAACGAAAATTCTTTGTCAAGTTTTAATGCAGCGTAGGTTAACGAAACGAATAACACCGAGGCATTCGCCGATCATGGACCACTCCTGTCGTGAGGCTTGCCGGAACCCTCTTTGGCCCCACCACTGTCGAAGGTTCCGGCAGCCGGTATTTTGTACACAGGACAAACGCTTCAAAACCTTAAATGTAACGAACGTAAATCATAGTCGTGAATAAATTTTAAAGATTTATTTGCACAATACAACTGCATGTATAAATATGAAGGAGTCGACAACTTTACATCTACAAGTTGGTGTACCGAAATGTATATACATCAATAATTCAGACAAATATTATTTGGCCTTCACATTTGTTATATCCCTGCGAAATCCTTAAGAGTTTTTATACGATCGTAAGATAAATTTCTTACCTCGAGACTGTCATTAAAATGTCTCGATTTTATATTTCATACATTCTTACATATTTCATTCATACAGTTTCGTAGTAAATAAGATTGCCATTTTGTAAATTTCTTTTCTTTATAGACCCATGAGTACGGTACTCGCTGAGACTGGAGTTTGCGTCGGTGCACTTGCTTGGCGAACACTCATTTCCCACGTATCGAGCAACTGTGAGACGGAGAATCGTTTTGGCAGCTTTGTTATTCTAGCGTTCAGCGCTTGTTGGACAGCGAATAGAAATGACGTTCCGTATTCGTGAGGAGCCATCACGCATCGCGGTGGCGTTAACGGATAGTCCGAAGGAACGGTGACCGATACCGGGGGAACACAGGGAAGATGCCGATCGTCCAACCAGCAAATTAATTGTATGCACTTTGAGCCATTTTGCTGAGCAGGATCCAGGCTCACCTGAAAACACATCAAGTTAGTCTTCCGGTTAATAATCAATACATATTTTAATAGTAAATTGATATTTGTATAAGAGTTTTAGCGCGTGAATCAAACAAGTAATTTTACTCTGCTTTGATTCTCGTTTTACGTATTATATTTACGAGCAAGGGCCCTTTTGATCTCATAGTAGCATTGATAAGATTATATTCTACCTTGAATCTCTGGTCCAAACGAGCTATTTCCCCTTGGAGTACATCCGGTATTTCACTAACAGGTTCTTCGATTTTTTTCTTTTTCAATGGAGGTGGTAGATTTCTAAATAAGAATATCAATTGACGTTATTTTATTCGTAATGAATCGGATTTGATGCATCGGAGGCTTTAAAAAAAAATTTACTTGATTTCCGGACCGAAAAGTGCCTCGAGAGACGGCCCAAAAGTTCGTTGCAAAGTATGATTCGCTACAGGACTTTGAAGGTGTGCGCTAACCGCTTCTAAAAGCGGACTAAAGAAGTAATGCTCCTTCATCGACGTACTGATTGGTCCCATACTACTCTCACCTCCCCTCTTCAAATCCATTTTCTCCAAAACAACTTCGCACTTTATAATGGTTTCGAGAGGAACTCTTTTCGTAGGGTTCGACAAGATTTCCAAGAGTTTTTTCATTTTACTCAGCTTATCGACATCTGTAAAACAGACGAAAATTATTGAATTATTGAACATCGCATAGTTCGTGCTGTTACAATTGTTTCAATAGAGCGCCCTTACTTCCTTCATTGCCCATTTTCGTAATCATCCGCCTCAGAGGCTCGATATATCGATTCAGTTGTCGGATTTTGTCCCTGTACGCTTGATCTTCTTGAGGGCTCGGTGTAGCTCCGGCTCCCCCAGGAGTGTTGAGGGAGCTGCTGGGAGATGGTGCCATGCCTACGGAACGTTGCGGTCCAGCCATCATCGCATGGGGACTCGGGGACGGCACCAAAGCAGGTGAAGGAACCATTTGATTGCTTAAAGTAATTATTATGCATTGGTACATCTGATTTTTTAAACATCGTCAATACCACAAGTCTCGTGTTACCTGGATGGTGCACCGAGACTCGCTGGGCTTGGAGCCGACGGTGATGGACTTTGTCTGAGAAACTGATTCGGCGTAACGTTTCGTGGTCCCGGGAAACCGGCGTTTATCATTTCTGCTGGCTGTAACGAGTATTCGATTAACGTATTTTAAGACAATACTATCGAATCGTCAGATATATTTTCTCGTCGCTTACCTTTCTTTGCATGTGATTCATCTGCTGTGGCATCTGAGTGGGTCCCAATTGTCCAGGACCCATTTGATTCATTTGCTGTTGCATTCCACCCTGAATTCCACCGCTCATGGGTCCTCCTATCTGATTCCCCATTTGACCTGGTATCTGTCCCTGCATCTGGTTCTGAAGAAAATGTATCATCAGCGGTATTCATTTTGAAAGATTTATCGTTTGATATTTACGTATACTTATTTGGCTGATTGGCACGAACGTCACGCTAGGGTGCCACAAATCGTCCAATGTGCGTCTACTTTTTAGAATTGACGACACGACGTGCAATCGGACAACACGATACCAACAATCATACTATGATCAATATCAGGACACTACGATGTCCCGGCACGTACCTACACCGCGTGTCATCATAATTGCACCAAATACCAGGCGGACATTGGACCGTTTGTGGGAGCACGGTATGTCCCTTTTACAATACACTTCGTCACATATTCCTATGTAGATTGCCATACCACACTACACACCTGCATATTCTGTTGCATTTGCCCTTGAGCGATTTGACCTGGACCCATTTGTCCCATTTGACCGGGACCCATTTGATTCATTTGTTGGGGCATATTTCCTTGAGCCATTTGATTCATCTGCTGCATCATCGGACTACCTTGCATACCCTGCATCGGACCCATATGACCCATTGGTCCATTTCCCTGCCCATGCCCAGGCATCATACCGATCCCTGGTATCTTGTTTTGCATGCCTTGCATGTTCATCGCTGGTCCAGGTCGCTGATTCAAGCTTTGCAGTACTAAAGAAATAATCGAAAAATATCGAGATAATAATATTTATTTATTTAATTGTAGACTAATTATCTCTTACATTATACAATAGTCATATATCAATCATTATCAATAACGACATTAATACGATATTTTATTAAACATGATTAAACAGATGTTTAGACAACTCCAAATGTTTCGCGAAACAATGGTTTATGGTAATATTGACAGGCGCTACAAGATAATCATTTTCAAACTTAATCTTAAGACTTGCTGTATAAACGCGAACAGATGTCGCGCGGTTAGAAATTAAGAATTTTTTACTTTCTGTTTTCTCTTTATTATGATACATTTTTCAGGTTCGCATTGAATTCTATCAAAATAATTTTTTTTTTTTGTTCTTCACATGTAAATAGAGTTAACAAACGAGTTGTGAAACGATGATTTTCCTATTCGTCATCACTCGCGATATTCAGTCGGACATAAGATCGGTCATGAATATTTCAAAAGCTTCTTTTAGCCTTTGTTGGTAAAAGACTTTGAGTCTGACTTCTAAACTGCGCCGCAGTCGTGTTTTCACAGATGCTTTAACATTTGTTTTTAAATGATAATCGACGTTAATACTTTTATGTATTACATCAAAATCGTCATCAAGGTTCATTTCAATAAATATACGGTCATCGGGACTAGTTTTCGGTTGATCGGGAATCCAGACGTCTTCCATTCCTGCCTTGTACACCAGCATGAGTTTATCCAATTTCTTGCTGAACTCGACGTGAAGATTAGGATAGTTTCTTTGAGTTGTATCCAAGAACTCGTCGACGTAATTTCGTTTCAACATATAAGCGTCGATCTGCCGACGAATCGTCAACAGAAAAGTCATTATTCGCTTGGTCTTCGGATCATAAACGCCGTGTGTGAATATATTCAGCTTGATCATATCAAAAACGTTGGGTAGAAGAGAATCACCGTAATTAAAATACCATTTGTGTGTAGTGCTCAAGTATTCAAACGTTATTCGAAATTTGTGACCCACGACGCGCATCCCATTGATTCTTGGTTTGTAGGTGTATCGAACGGTTGTCTCCGACATACGAATTTTCCATCCGCAATTTGCTTCGACCCTTTGCTTCGTTATTTCGCTCTTCGACGTAACGGTTTTCCACTTTTCATAGATTTCCAATTCTCTTGCACGTTTGGACAGCCTTTCGCACCACTCGCTGAATCTCGGGGAGTTCGCAATCTTGAGTCTCGTTAGAGAATCATCAGAGTCCCAAAAAAGGTTTGTATCACTGTCAAATGTCTGTGATGCGTAGTACAAGTGATTGAGTCTCTTGGGTTGTATAGCCATCGCAAAAGGCTCTTTATTCACTGTCTATAAACAATGCTTCACTGTCGAAAATTTGGAAGCGAATGAGAGTTTCCTCTTGTTTACGAAGTTTCTTAGCTTACCAAGATCAAGGACAATAAAATAAAAATACTCTACAAACACGTGGTACTAACTATAAACTTTCCTTGTTGAGCGTGGATTGCTCAAATATATTGGAGCAGACTCGTTTTAATGTAATTCCATAAAGAAATAATACAAATTATTAATTGATTATTAAATATTCCTAAATGAAACAAATATATTTTACGTCAACACATTTATATCTCGTAGATATATCAACATATTCCGAGCCAGTTCGGAAGGATTCTGTGATGCGGAAGGAATGTCTGTGATGCGTAGTACAAGTTCGTACTACGCATCGCACGCATCTGACCTTGTATCTTTTAAATCGATTAAAACCTTCATTTACGGAACGTATGTGTAATTAATTTTTTGCAAAAAACAAGCATCCGTTGGACTTGAAAAATGTAAATCTCAACTTCTATTTGTCGTAACGAGATGAAAAACAAAACATTTTAAAGGTGAAATAAGAAGCTTTTGTTATAAATTGCCTAAAATAATTACAAAATTGACAATTACCATTATACACAAATGAAGTTTAATAATTATTTTTCACCAAAATTAACATTAATATTTTTAAAAAATATTATCTAATTAATTATTCAAATTTGTAAAACGTATAGCATTTTTTTCAGGATGTAGATACAATGGACATTATTTTTATAAAAAATAAATTATTTATATTTATTCCAGGTGCTTTGCGTAGGAAAAATTAATATCTATAGAAAATATTTTCCAATTTTTTTTTTTTTACATGTTCTTGTATGTGTACACAGACATAAGAAAATATATTTTATTCTTAGCCTTAGCTAATTATGACAAATTTTTTTATGTATAAACCGGAGCATCTTATAAGACGCTACAGATCAAACGTAGTTTTTTTTTATGTCAATTTTGACCTCATTTGATGTTGTAGCGCCAGTTCAAACTAAATTATTGGTTTTTGAGACAAAGGAATGATTGTGTTTACCATTTTCTTCATTATCGAAGAAGATAATTAGAAAATCAAACGATCAAATAATATATTCGTTTTTCAAGATTTGTTTAAAGAAATACATTGGAACTATCAGGCAACTGTACGTCCTTCCGTAGTTTGTTATAAAGAATCAACATTAAAGCATAAATAAGACATTGTTATTGCAGACTGGAGCATGATATGGTTGCTGTCCACTTATACGATGGAAAAATAATCGAAATAATGAAATACATGATAAGTGAGGTTAAAAAACTGTTTTATTCTTTCGAAAAAGCATTTGCGTATAAAAGCGCATTGTCCCTAAAAAAAAGTTTCGGAATGGTAGTACCTCGACGTCACTTAATTTAGCCGTCGCGCATATTGTAAAATGAAAAAAAAATAAAAAATAAAAATTGAGTCCATGGATCCTTGTCCTGAAAAAAATTGAATAAGTTACAGAATTGAATAACAATTTTTATAAACTTTAAAAATACCCATTTTTGTAAAATAATAATACATTTTTACATCAATAGAATTTTGTAAATCTGTAATTACTTAAAAAATAGTTTATAAAATCGTCATTCTTCTACTTTATAACACGCTGTAGTTATTCTCTCTACGAGTAGTACCTGAGATACTAACATTTAACTAATTATTCTAGTTGCACGGTGAACGTATACGGTTAGAATTTTGAGGTTCCCGGTTCAATTCCAGGCTGCGGCGATATTATTGCACGATTTTTTTAGAATTGAAAAATCGTCGAGTCCGGTTGCCTCATTAGTTCTTAACGAATTCGTGAAGCAATCGGAGTCAACAAAAATTGGGGATTAGATAGTTTGAGATCTTCCTGTAAAGGATGATCTGTAACGTATGAATCTGGGTGGCACTATACTCAGACTCCGAGCAGTGACTATCCAAAACTCCATCTAATAGAGAAATAGTCGCGATGATGCAGCTTGAATGAATTTGTTAACATGTATATAACATCCAGCCAAACATTTATAATTTAATGCGTGTTTACTTAAATTAATTTTACAGAAGCATTCGTATTGTTTCTAAAATTATAATTATTCTAATCGTAATAAAAACTTAAATTACTTACAGTTAGCAGCTGTATTGTTGGGAGGTTGAGGTACCATGCCTTGTGGATTAGGACCAGGTCCGGCCATTCCCATCATCTGATTGTTCCCAGTGCCTTGACGAGCCAAAGTCTGCAGAGCCCCGATCGGATCTGGCATTCCTTGACCTCCAGCTTGACCGGTACCCGGAGCTATTCCAGTGGCACCCTTTTTTGCATCTAATGATGAAAGTTTTTTTGTTTAAGATTTCAGGGATAACTAAGTAACTTTAATAGAACAGAGGAGAAGCACCCTGTACAGGTGGAGTACATAATAAATAATAAATCGATTGTACATACTCATTTCTCTGACATGGAGTATCAGACGGGCAACAAAACCAAGGTATTCTTCCTGTTGTGAATAGATTATAATTGTTATTCTCTGATTTTACAATGAATGCTAATTAACATATCAATTTTAACGGATACTCACCTTACTCTTGGCTTTCTGAAAGACATGACTTTCCATCTCAATACTGTTCTTTGAAGTTGGCATACCAGACTTCTGAATCGCTTCGTCTCTGTAAATAGATTAGGGCATAAGGTCGATTGATAATAAATGCATTTAATAACGTCATCTACCGCTACGCTCGTTCAGTATTTGTTACAATTGCGCGGAAGCGTATGTCCGCTATCTACAAGAGCATACTTTCTCGAAGCAGTAATAATTTCAAAAAGAAACATAGGGACAAAGCATGATGCAGTAACTGCAAGTGATATGCTCTTTGTAATGTTTGTCAGGCTGATTAATTTTCTTTTTTATATTGAAATTGAGATAACTTCAGGGAAGGCTTGTTACCGACCAAGCGCTACCAATTGGGAGCAGCAAGTGCAAGAGTTATAGATCTAAAACAACTTGACACATTTATCTCAGGCCCAGCATTTAGGAATAATTTTGAACTTGTGGAGTTCATTCTGTGCAGTATTCATGCAGCGATCCTCACTCGTCCACCATTACTACAAATATCTAGATTTGAGAAAAATGTGTTGAAAGTTTTGAGGTGAAATGTTCGTATCAACAATCACTTTACCGTTTAAAAGTCATTTTTCAGGAGGCCATTAAGATATCAAGGATATAGATATGCGCCAAAAGTAAACTTATTCGGTATAAATCCCATGAACATAAAATAATTAATAATGATAAACAGTTTTATGAAGTCGGAGAAAGACAGAAGATAATTGTTGTCTCTCTGCTTCGCACATTCTTCCGAAGGTGGATGCCGTTCGAACCGTTCGTCGTCGGCTTAACTTACATTTTTGCCACAACGCTCTGGCGAAAATTTTGAGTTCGCCACGAATTTTCTTCTGCCATTTTCGTTGTTAGGAATGATCTAAGTTGTCTCAAGTTTTACACAATTCGTACAAAGCTTTATCCGACGAACTGTCACCAAGCAGAGTACACGAGAGATCGCGATAGACTGCAGCGTGAGCCGTGGAGGTGAGTAGAAGACTTGCCAGCGAGGGTATATTCTTGAAAACACTTTTATTTCCACGTCGATGCGCCATCTGCTCAGAGGGCCATCGAACCAATACTACGTTTTTGATTGGTCGAGTGTATATAGTGATAGTACGCGTGGAATTTGCTGATTATTGATATTTTCGCCGTGTCATTTTACACACACTATGCTGAGGGTTGAATCTAACGAATCATTTTTGTCCGAGCTCTCTATAAATGAAACACCTTCGGCAATTTTTTACGCATGTTTGATGTCATCCGGCGCTACTTCTTCACCAACGAAATTGCTTGGCAATATTATTATCGAATTTAGAACATAATTAGCTACTAAAAAGACCAACACTCTATAAATCAGACTCCTTTGATTAAAAGCTGTCAGGCTTCCAAATTAATTAACAATGTTGCTAAGGCAGACCGATGAGGTGGGTTTAATCGATCCATAAATGAATCATCTATATTGGTTGTCAGGTCTCTTCGTCTATTATGTAAACTATAAAAGCTCAGCATATAAATAACAAATAATAAATAAAAAATAATGTGAATTACAGAAAATACATTTTTATTATTTTATTCTCTATTTATCTACAATACGAATAATTAATAATTAATTATATTGGAGATATTGGGGAGCTTGCCATATATTTTCATCTGTCAATTTTTTAAATGATCTCCCTATATTTTCTTTTGCCATTTTCCCTATTAGCAATGATGAAAGTTATCTCGAGTTTTACACGATTCGTCTACAGTTTCGTCCGATTATCTATCGTCAATGAGATATCAAGGCGGACGCCGGATTGTACGACGATGTCATAAACGATAATTTGTCAATTCCTCTGATTACCAAACGAGAGGGCGTATTCATAGATCGTTCGTAAACGCATCAGAAATTGAATAAAGCATATAATGTACAGCGTCGATTGTAGATTCGATGAGTTCCTTCTCACGATTGAAACAGCCGCGCATCGCCACCGATTGGACCGTGTGCGAGAAAGCTATAGACGGTTGTTCAGAGTATTGAGTAGATGCTCTGGTTGTGTGTTATATGCCCGAGATAAGACATCTCATCTTATCTCTGGTATGTCATCCTTCTTTCTCGCACACAATCCGAGCATCGGCGGCATTTTCAACCGTTAAAACGAAAGATGCTTTTTTATTTAGGGGCACAACGCTTTCACGTTACACCTTTGAGAGTGACAGAAATGGAGATGGGAACGAGCGAGAGGGTTCATCTTTCCCTCTCGCTCTCTGTTTTACTTATGGGCACAAAAGCGCTGTGTGCGCAAATGAAAAACTAAAGAGAAAAACACCCGATCATCATCCCACATCATTTAAAGCAGTAGCTGTACGGGAAGAAGTATCAATTATTTAAATGTTTTATTAATACGTAGCGTATTGCATCCCTCGATAAAAGTAGTCGGTTTAATTAAAAGCTTAAGACATTTTATGCCATTAATAAGTTTGTTCGTCTCGGCTCTTGAGTTCGTACAAATGGGTTCAGCGTGAACAGCGCCTGTAAATCAACTTTGCGAACACACATGGGTTCTTATTCTTTTTGACACACAATTTGTATAGTTGTCATTGATACGGAAGTTATTTGTTATTTATCCAAAGAATCCAAAGATGTCAAGACCCGGCACAAGACTCGACGCAAAGAAAGTGGTAAATTTATTCCTCTTCATTATAGAACTTACAAGTCTAATAAACAATTTTTCCTAACCTAATTATAAATCCAAGAATAAACAAATCTTCCCATTTTATGCTCTAAAGTTTGGAAATATGATACATAACTGCAATTCCAGAATTCCGAGCTATTCACGCTAACTTATGGTGCTCTGGTAGCGCAGTTGCTCAAAGACTATGAGAATGTTGACGATGTCAATAAACAATTGGAGAGAATGGGTTATAACATAGGCATTCGACTCATAGAAGACTTCCTGGCGAGAACGGGCTCAGGTCGATGTTATGACTTCAGAGATACTGCAGAAAAGATTCAGCTGGGCTTTAAGATATTTTTGGGTATCTCTCCTACGATTAGCAACTGGAGCGCGGCGGGTGACGAATTTTCTTTGTGCTTCGAAGCGAATCCTTTGACTGAATTTGTCGAATTACCCGACAATTGTCTGAATCTCAAGTACTGCAATGTACTGACCGGTGTCCTAAGAGGCGCGTGTGAAATGGTACAGATGGAAATTACTTCGTGGTTTGTACAAGATCAACTGAAGAATGATAACATAACTGAGCTGCGAGTTAAATTCATTAAGAGATTAGAGGATGCTATTCCAGCGGGCGAAGACTAAACGTCAGTTACAAAATTACTGTGTGGAGATACGAGGTGCAACTATGTCCTAAGTATAGATATAATGTGTAAATATAACAATTATTCACAATGAGATATAGGAAATGTGATGTATAAATATAAAATCTCTGTCTAATACCATTACTGAGAAATTACAACATTTTTTTATTAGAAAAATAAATAAAAGTACATCATTCTACGCAATCTTTGTAGGAAGCATGCATTAATGCTATGTTGAAATTTCTATTTATTTGCCAGGAAGTATGAGTAGGAACTCATACAAGCATAGAACAAGCTTTGGTCGATATTAAGACTCCAGAGACAGCACAATAAAGATGCGGACAGTCTTCAAGAAATTTTTGTGTATTATTCATGTGGTAATAGACAGTGGAAGATAAATTTTCTCTGTGCTTCGAAGCAAATTCTGTGACTAAGTTAGTCATGCTACTCGATGACTGAATTTCAAATACAACAATACACTGAACAGTGTTCTGAAAGACGCATGTAAAATGCTACAGATTTTCCTTGTTCGTACAGGATAGACTGAAGCACCACAACTAGGCTGTGAGTTAAAATAATGACATACCTTCAGAAATTGTAATAGATAACAAAAATTGTTGTCCAATCTAATCAGACACACATGATGTTTCAGGGAAAAAAAAACATCAGTTCCACCATAGAGTGTATAGATGGAGTGAAACCGAATTTTCTTTTGTCTAAAATATTAACTGACTCCGAGTGAGATTACGGTTTCTGTGGGTGTCATATTATTTTAAGTTTGTCAAAAGGTTAGTGAGTGCTATTTCCACAGGGTAAATTTAAACATCCGCTTGGAAGTTACAGTGCTGCAATGTAGTGTGCAACCATCGCTAAAGTATAAACGAAGCATTATTTTTTAACTTGGCAACTTTTTTGATTAACTTCTGATGTTTTTTACTTAAGTTATCAGTATTAGTAATAAAGGGAAAGTTCACATTGGGTAACCTAGGATTTTAAGAACTGAAAATGCGAGAGACAGCTACAAATTTCTAACACATTTTTCTCAAACTCTTATTTTCTACTAAATGGCAGATTTGAGGAGCTTACTCCGTGTAGCATTCATGCAGTGAGCTCCACTCTTCTGACGTTTATAGGAAAATTTGCGTTCGAGAAAAATGTGTTAAAGGTTTTGAGGTAAATTGTCAGTACCGAGACTTACCTTAATGCATGTATATCTGTCTCAGATCGCCATACGTGCGAGACAGCAAAATTTACCTATCGCCAATTTCCCCACCACGATTGATCTCTCGGATAACAGACGAGAACGGTGAACTGTATAACGGTGATCCTCGTTTCGTCCAACGCGGTTCAAATCAGTTTGAAATCAGTCTTCTACTTAGTTTTAACTTAGTATAACCAGAGTTCAAACTCTGATGATCAAAAGATCGATCGTGACGCAGAAATTTGCATTACAGTTTAGGCTGCTGACCGAGGGGTTGCAAATCACTCTCAATAGTAAACTGGCAAATTAAAACAATAAAAAAGACTAAGAAGTTTACCGAAAAAAGTGGGCAGTAAATACTTTAAACATAACGCGTAAATGTACCAATTATTTATAATGGGATGTAGTAAATCTGATGTAAAAATATCAAATCCTTCGTCTTATACTGTTACTGAATAATTATAGGAACGTGTTATAAAAGAAAATGAATAAATGCACTCAATTCTACACAATTTCTGTACGAAGCATGCATCAACCAGAGCACAATTACAAATTTAGATACAACACAACGGGGCAATGATCACTACCATAAATCTTATCTCGTATAACGTTGTCGCAAATACTCTTTCTGATGCGTTCGGATACCAAGTAATAATCCAATCTCCTGTAAATATAACGTTAATGAGTAACTTTTAAATAATAATACATTATTTAATAAAAATATAGCACGTTCTCTAACCATCCAATATTTTTGAATCTCGCGTTTTGAAAGTACGACCAAAAAGTGTAGGCACCAGTTTTCTCTGGATACAAATCTCTGAATGTATCAACGAAACCAGCAGCTAGAAACTCGGTCATTCCATCTCGTTCTTCTTTCGTGAAACCAGCGTTCTTTGTATTGGTTTTTGGATTCGTTAGATCTATAAAAAATTATGACATTAAGCCGATCTTGTAATGGATCGTGGTACATAGTTTTATAAGAATCGAGGAATACACACCTATTTCTTGGTGAGCTACATTTAAATCCCCGCAGATAATAACTGGCTTCTTTCCATCCAACTTTTGACAATAGGCTTTGAATGCTTCGTTCCATGTAAGTTTTTTAGGCATAGTGACTAACTTGTTGCCTGCGTTTGGTACATCTGGAAATAAAATTAAAAGATTTTCGAAAACGTCTGTCTCTCTTTCTCTGATCGATGTACATGCGAGAGAGATAGCAGAATTTATTCTCATTGCAAATTCCTCCGCCATGATTGATCTCATAAATAAAATATGAAAATGATAAATCATAGAACTGTGATGCAGTTCATCGTTATCCTATTTTATTCAAAAGATCAAGCAGAGCAAAGAAATTTGTTTTACAACAAAACAAAATTAATGTTTCTATACTAAAATTGGTGGATCCTGAACCCCCTTTAATGACACGTTTGGTTAACTGGTACACATGTTTTTATTTTTTTACAACATTTATGTTTTAATACTTACAGACATTGACAAGGTAAAACTTTTCGTACTCCGCAGTAATGCATCTACCTTCGTCGTTACAACCGGAGCTTGCAAACCCATACTTGACATCGATGGGTATCACTTTTGAGTACAATGCCACACCGCAGTAGCCAGGTTTCTTGCCTAAAGATAAAATCAAATTTCATAATAGTAAGAAATTGCTGTAAAATATGAAAAAAAAAAAAAATGAACACACTCTCAAGAAAATAACGTTGATAGCCAGGTATTTTGACCTCAACCGGAAGTTTGTCGCTATCACATTTTGTCTCTTGAAGAACTACTATATCCGCATCTTCTTTACGAATATAATCCAAACCATTTTTCTGTAAAATATCAAATTAGCCAGAGATGTTGTTACTAAATATCGGTAAGACGGCTCGTACGAAACAATTTACCTTGATTACAGCTCTGATTCCAGATACGTTCCACGTGCTAATTTTCAAGTTATACTTATCCCCATTCGCATTCAATTTTTCACATCCAAAATCAATTTCATCCAAATTACTCTCAACTTGGTTCATCATTGGTTTCTTTGTATCGGTTTTACTTTTCTTAGATGCAGGCACTTCGTCTTCGATATCCTCCTCTCTCTTAGTCTTTTTGGTATTTGTCTTTGTGTCATCTTTGGCACTCGAAACAGCTGCAGCTTTTACTGAACCAGCCTGTAATAATTAGTTAACCAACGTGAATAAATGGATAATTCGTAAATACTTCGGAAATCAATTAAATTCTCTTTATCGCAAATTCTGTTATTCCATGACAAATAACAAAGTCTCTAACCTTGCCAAGGCGTGCTCGTTTTGGCGGCATTACGTTTACTTCCAAATTTATCAATAGATTGCAATAAATATTTATTTTGCAGACCTGAGATGATCGATGAAATGTATCTGGAAATAATTTTGTAATTCTTAAGCCGTACTTGTAATTTTTTTCAATAAATTTTATTGACCAAAACATTAACGGACGCTCATACCGGTAAAATTAGTCGGTTGCACGTGTCTAGTCACAACGGTGTTCTTTTTTTTATCTACGTTTGCGAATTGCATTCGTACTTAACACGTTTGGTGACATCATGCACAGCAACAGAGCCCGCCAAAATTTAGTAAAATCGGATTGATAAATTATTGAAAATATTTATCTTTGAAAATAGAATTATAATCTTAAATATAATTATTCGATAAAATATAATTTAGCTACAGAAGACATCATGCATTTGAAAAGGGTTTAAGTTCCGCCTCTTCTGCTTCACGTTAATTGGTTTACAACGTTGTTTTCTTTTTTTGTACATCATAATATGAAGAAAAAACATGACAATTGGTGCTAGACGCAACATAGTGTCCCGCCTAAATGAAGGTAAACAAGATAAATAAATCATCAAGTAACGTTGTAATTTTATTGAATGTGATTATCGAATGAAATAATATTTTAACGATAGAGGAAATCGTTCCCTTGAAAGGGTTGAAGCTCCGCCTACAGGGGTGTAACCTTGGATCTAAAACGAAATACTAACTGCCAAAAACAGCTGTAGTTTGTCTATTCTTTCTGATCGGACACTATTCGAAGTAATCCGTGCGAAAAACGTATAAAAATTCGATGAATGTACAATAATTAAATATTTAATTGCAGTCATTGACAGAATCGTCTAAAGCCAATGAATATATAAGAAAAATAAATTTAATTTATCGTGATAAATCAACCTTTCCTTTCTCTTTTTGAAGCGAAAATATCCGATAAATGATTATACCGATAAACAGGTTAGTATTTACGAGCATTAATGTGATTAATCTATTAATTATGTAAATAGTCTCTGCTCTGTCACTTATTTCTATGCATTCTATGCATCTAAATGTCACCTATTTCTATGTACTTTTAGAGACGACGGGAGTCTTCGGGAATGGGTGATCATCGAAATGCAAGGCGATTTGAAGAACTCCTCCAGTGGCCTCGAAAAACCCCAATTAGTGGGTGATCTTCACTTTACCGAAAGTGGAAATCCGATTTTGATAATAGGTATGCACGTTTTGTACGGAAAGGAGATAACGCTGACCAAGCCATTCGCTGTTTTGGAAAAAATTTCGTGTACCGATAAGGATTCTGATTCACTGGATGTGCAAAGTGGAAACGATGGGATTACTCGGTTCATTGTAAAAGCTGTAGTAAAGAAGAAGCTACTTTTCAAGGGTAGACCAAAGCCAATTGTTACTGACATCCCGATATCTGTGTAACATGTAAATAAATTTTTATTTATTCAAAGCTTTTATTTATTTACATTAAATCTAGTATTGAATTTTTCTATCGCGTACGATTATCCGCTACGATTGAGATCGTTCGGAGTTCGGATAAAGAAGAACGGCCAACTATAGAACTGAGAGAGGCAGTTCTATGTTCTTCCTTTTTGAAATTAGAATAAGTAAAGTGAAGTAACTAACAAAGAAATGACAAAGTTATTGGGCTGAAGTAAGCATTGAATTTCACTCTTACATCGGCATGTTGCTGCCCGAGGGAAGAAACACAATTGTTTTTATCCGAAAGATCAATCGTGGCGGGGAAATTTATATTACAGTTTTTTTTACTGATGATGACTTAGCGGTATCCTGTCATCGTGATGTGCTACACATTATTGTCCAGTATGTCGTGTGCTATCGGAGCTTAGTGGAACCGGGTAGTCAGTGACCACTGGTCACTGTGTTGGACTTCGTTCATATTGTGTCGGTACAATGTCGTTAGAAGCGTTCATTGAAAAAACTGCGTTCTACCGACACCGTGTCGCTCCCTGTAATGACCGTCACGTTACGTGTCTATCCGTGGTTAATTAATTAATTTCTTTGTATACAATATGGAAATCTTTTTAACTTGTACTTCTTGTGCCAGCTGTCCGGTAGTAGTTATTCGGCATTCAGAGCCGGCATATTACAATTATGAAAAAGTGAAGGCGAATACGGAAAGGTTAATTATTCGGTGAAAAACAGGATTATTCTTCAGTTGATCGTATTACCAATATCGATACGTAATATATTTTTTATTGCCAATCACGCAATCAATTTATCTCGAACAGCTTTTTTATTCAAATACGGAATATCACGAGAGAAATTCATTTCCGTATGAACAGAAATCGATGGAAATGCGATAGCGTCCTTAGATCGAAAGTTATTGATTCGACATGTTTTTGTTTTCCCTCACAGCTTTGATAACATTGATACAGACAGTTTTTAGCATTTCATCATAACAACGACGTTGATGCAAAAGATTCAATTCCTCATGGTGAGGTCTCTGATAACGACAGTTCCTCTCAAAACTTTCAACACATTTGCATTTGCCTCTGAATTAGATTTTCTGGGAATGTTAGAAGAGTGGGGTCTTACGCATTAGCGTAAGAATGTTAGAAGAGGTTCACTGATGCGTAAGTATGTGACACGGAGTGAACCCAACAAATCCGACATTTATCAGGAAATCTCTGGGTCCGAGTAAAATGAAATTTTAATCCGTCTCCTACTTGCGACCATAGATCACGTGACTCGAGTCTTCCCTTAAGGGGAGACGAAACCTCACGGCGCTCACGGCGGACTGGAACAGAAGCAGCACATATGTGTAAATATGTAGGTTTCGCTTGCCCTTGGGTCATTTAGCTCTATTTCTTTCGTACCCGTACATGCCTTATTGCCTCCGTTAATTAGTGTATCCTACTGTAAAATAGACAGTGCTCACAGGTAGGTATTTGAGTCATTAGTACCGCGTACAAAGTTGGGAGTGTGCATCCGTAACTGCGTGCACAGAGGTTGTGCGTAAGTAGTTGGTGCTTTAACCTTGAGTCCCCGCACTTCCCGCTCTGTTTCTTTTCCGCGGTAGTCACTAGTCAACACTCTGCAGCATGCCGGTGACGTCGGTACGTCACGGTAGTGCGAAGGGGGTTATAGTAGAAATCGAGGTCATAGGTGAAAGTTTTTATAAGTCGCACACTTGAAAATACCTGTCGAACATGTAAGCGAAGGACGTGGGAACGACCGAGCGTGATCGAGCAGTCGTCGAATTGACTCGTGGATGTGTGGACCTTGCAAAAATGTCTGTAGTAAACAAATCTTTTTTAACAATGTTTCGTAAGAGCAATGGAATGCCCGCGTTCCTTTGCGACAAGTATTCCGTGTTGTGCACCGAATTACGAGTACCCTACACACCACATAAAATTGAATATACGGAGAAGCGAAATTCCAGCACAAAAGTGGCAGTTAATCAAAAACCTGATTGGAACAGAGCGGTCTCGGAGGCCGAGAAGATTGTCGGCTACCCTACGTCTTTTTTGAGCTTACGCTGGTTACTCAGTGATGAGATCGCCAATGTTGCTTTACACTTGAGAAAACTTGTGGGATCCAATCATCCTTTGCTCAAAACTGCCAAGTTAGTGTTAACCTACATTGTTTTTTAAGATTTTTCGTATGTCAAATTTATTTTTATCCACAGGAGCTTGATCTACAATGGGAGAAACAACATGCAAGCATGGGGCCTTATAGTATTATTAATATCCAAAGCGGCGGGTCATTTGAAAGTCGACGATATGGAAGAAGACAAAGCCGCTGGAGTTTTGCATAGGTATTTTACGAAATACTCATTTTGTTTTCCATCTTAATTTGCTAATGTAATAATACTATTTTGCTTAAAAATAAAGAACTAAGAATGAAGATCTAGAAATGATTAAATCATCATTTTATTTCACTATTGTTTCTATTACTCGTTGAGGAATTTAGAGAGAAATCACAGTTTGTTTGCTCAAAAAGCTGAGTACTTAGTTGAAATAAAAATTCTTGAAATGTTGTTGCCAATCACAAGGTTGATTTTAAAATAGAATACAAATATTTCTTTGAGTTAAATTATTTTATGGATGCGATATTGTTATAATTCAAATTGAGTTGCTAGATTTTTGCATAGATGCCTAGTACAAGATTAAATTTTTTAAATAAAAATTAGCAATTCTAATGCTTTTTGCTTCAAAATAAATATTGCATCCATTGAAGAACAGCAAGATACCTAAAGAAGATTTAATCAATTTTATTTTACAACTGTTTCTATTATCGAGTAACAAAATTAGCGAGAAATATCTGGTTCCTCAGAAAACTGGGACGTAACTAAAATATGAATTAGAAGAATGTTGCTAATCAAAAGGTAAATCATAAAATAGAATAAATATATTTCTCTGGGTGGTATACTTAAAAATGCGTAAATCACAATTTTTATCTTGCAATTGTTCCTATTTCTGAGCAAGGAAATCACATTACTGTATAGTTTAGTTGCCTGGTAATACGGTTGATTACCTTAAAAACAATTATTAATATTTTGTTGGCCAATTATCAGATCGATTAAAAAATAAATTGAAAATATTTCTCGGAGTTAAACTGTTTTCTTTTTTTTCTTGTATGCAATGAAATTATAATTTGAATTGATACATTCATTATGATCATTGTAATTACATTGTACTTTAATGAATTTCTTTATTCAGTCAGCGAGCATTAGCAGAGGTCACAGAGATGATAAGAACGAGCCATTTAGTCCACAAAGGCTTAGTAAATATTCAACCTGGAGTATACCCCGAAGCATCAGAATTAAACGACATGACGTTTGGAAATAAAATTGCATTACTCAGCGGAGATTACTTGTTGAGCAACAGCAGTGCAGAGTTGGCCAATTTGAGGAATCAAGATGTAAAATATTTCTTTTTGCAAATTATCACAGATTTCCATGTAATATAATATCAAACTTCAATCTAATCATCCTCAAGGTTGTAGAGTTGATGTCCAGTGCCGTTCGCGACTTGGCGGAGGCGGAATTCGTTGGTCGTCGGGATAGTCAAAATAATCCATTGCCGGCGATACCACCCGCGTATCGCAATGGCTATGCTGTTAAGGAATGGACTTTACAAAACGTGCTGAGCGCCGGCGCTCTGCTCGGTAAGTCTTGTCAGGGTACATTGACGCTCGCTGGACACAATGAGGAAATTCAACAGCAGGGCTACAAATTTGGTAAACATTTGGCTCTTGCGTGGCAGGTATAGTTTCTCATCTTTTCGCGATTATTATTTTTTTACGTGTTTCGTATATTAATCATGTTTATTATATTTTTGTTAGGCTTGTCTGGATCTAAGTCCATTTATTAACAAAGATTCTACTACGCCTTTCAATCTCTGCTCCGCACCGGTCATGTTTCACATCGAATACGACCCCTCCATTTTAAAGGAAATAGACAAGGGACTCGAATCCGTTCAAAACGTAGATTACGACAAGGTACGAATGATATAAAATATGATAATAATAACATGAATAATTAAATAATTTTTTTCTTATCATTTGACTGCATTAACATAAAATGCGTTTAAGGTGTATGAAATTGTGACGAAAGGGCCAGGAATCGAGCAAACGAAGCATCTGCAGAAAGAGCATTCTCAGAAGGCAATGGAAGTTCTGAGTGTATTTCAAGAGAACGACGCAAGGACAGCGCTGTCGAATATTATAGCGGCTATGGGAGATATCTAGCAAAACTAAACATGTGTGGTTAAAAAAAAATTGCCCAACTCAGTTCGAACTATCCATCCTGTATTAAGTTTCATTTGTTGAATATTTTAACATATTTTATGTTGACTGTTATGGAATACAACGGAGTTATAAACAGTAATTATTAGTGACCATTAAACAGCGGAGAACAAAAGACAAGTAAAGCGATGGACTAATTGACGTTTGGTTTAATATTGTTATTTATCGAAGGATGGGTAAAAGTGTCATTGATTGTTTGAGAGAACCTTACAAAGTCTATAAAATCGCGATTCAAAAATCTCTCGTGGTAACGAAACGCGATTATCTTGGTCCCAAAGATACCTGTTGATGACAAAAATGATTGAATATTTTCTCAAAATAATATATTAATATATTACAGTCAATACTCATTTTAAAAAAATTGTAAATGGAGGTATATTCTCTGACAAGATCGACAATTTTCTGAATATTTTCAAATGCACAAGACTAACAACCTTGAGTATTATCGAGTATTGTAAATGTTATACACAAATTAATTCACGTATCATCGATCGACACTTATATTCTAATATTTATTTAACATGACAATGTCATTTACGATGTAATGTAAAAAAAAAGGGAAGAAAACGATCAGATTAATATTTTTAGTGAATAAATTTTATATTGACTTTCACAAGACACGATATTGCTATTTATTTGATGGCACCAACAGAAAATAGAACATGTTTTTTTTTAAATATTATTTTTATTGTAAGATATGATTTATTTGTATCTTGAGCTCCGTAGTGCAATACTTTTAAATAAGGCTATACATATTATGTAGGTTTTCTTTGCAGTTTGTACAACAAGAATTTCTCTGATTGCTATATCTTTCATTTGGACATATACTTATATTGTGACAAAATATGTCACTCCTAAGTCGGTTTTTCGCTAGGTGGCTCGAGGACCACCACTCACCTCCAAAATAACGTAAGCAATTAGTTATATATTTTTAATTTTCTATTCCAAGTTCTATTTTTAAGCTACTCTGTTATGATCCGTAAATCAATCGTTAAGTCTTCGAGCGGGGGCATACGAAGCGCCAAGTGGCCAATTAGAAAACTACGTTTTCGTAGTTTTCGGATTTCGCCGAAAATACAATAGTATTAAATAAGAAAACATAAAAAATGAATTCTTTTGTTTAGCAAGATTTGCGTTCTGATCTGCTTCTCCATGCAATTTTTCTTTGTGTAGACACAATAAATTATCGAAAATTCAAGGCGGCAGTCGTTAGCCATTACGCTTTTCTCGTCAACTGATTCATTCATTTTATTACAATTTTCACGCATATCTGCCACATTTCACTGGACCAGACTGCAAAGCTTACCACTGCACTGCACTTATAAAAAATTCTAACTTGTTTGTAACGGATACGTTAAGCCCATGATACAATGGAAAGGAACAGGGAATAGGAATAGGGAATAACACAGGCAACAGGAATAACTAAATTTCAACTTACGAGAAACTGTGTATCAATGCACAATGGAATACGGAATAGGCAATAGGAACAGAACAATCACAGTGAGACAGTTTTATGTTTTGGCGGGCACATGGGTTCAAGAAGTGTGGAGGTTATATGTATTCGTTTATATTTGTTATTTTGAAGTGCTAACGTTATGTCGCAATTTTATTTTCTTCATCCATTGAAAGAATGCCTATAACAGAAATGTGAATAAGTATTACCATCGATATGGCAAATACAAATGCATAATAATGAATAAATATACTTACTATGTTATAATTTTTAACTGTATTCAGTTTATGCATTTATGTTTTGCAGTAGGAAAATCACATACAATACACACGTACTATTTGTAAATCGAATTTAATAGGTTAGTTCGTTCAACAGAAGCAGAGAAGCAAATGATTGGACGACACTCTTGTTGCAAAGGTCTCATTGTGTATTAGCATTACATAGATTTCTATTCCGTATTCCTGTTCCCTGTTCCTTTCCATTGTGTGATGGGCTTTAAAGTCGTGTTCGCGGCTATATTGCAGTGTATGCTATATAACTGTTAGTTCCAGCTCCTGACGGTAGGTTCACTAGTCGCGGTTGTCGGTATAAGCGGATAAGTAGAAGTGAAGGCATAAGCGTTCAGCGGACCCCGAGATAAGACGTTACGTCCGGAAGCTATGCTCCACTATAAACACTTTCTGCTCTGAGCAAGTATTATGGGGAGGCGAAACATCCATGAGTGTGAAAGAGGTAGAACTAGTGTGGCGGACACGGCGGAGTGAAAGAGAAGCAGCACATCTGTGTAAGTATGGAGGTTTATTTCCAACTTACCGAGTGTAAAAGAAAAAAATTTTACAGCGTTACTATTGGTCGAAAAAAAACTGTCTTAGGAAATTCATTCTTTTTTATCCGACTTTTGAGTCGAACAGAGAAATATAGAGATTTCAAATGCATGCAAGTTTCCTAGTCATGACAAATAATCTACGTTCCTTACTGTAAATGATGAATTTTATTCCGCATTTTTTTTCAACACAATTATGTGCAATGAATTTTATATATTTACTGTACCCGACCGACCCGGCCACATGGATCGGTGAGATAGACTCTTTGCAAAGCCAAAGATACTTGGGAGTTGGAGATTCAATCAGGGCGGGCCCTGACTCTTAAGAGCGACCAGGGCTAAACTCTTCGGATGAATTGAAAAATTTATCCCAACTTTGAAGATAAAGAACTCGTATTGAGCCTCCCCTTCAAGAAACCTTTGCAAAGAGAAGAAAACTGGGTTGAACTTTATGATATCGTGGGTCATTGATCTTAAGATCAGTCGGTATATTGTAACGATATTTTACGTTATCATCACCCTTAAAGGGTTTTAGTTCGGACTCGAGCAGGGAGGAAATTAATATAGGCTTCAGTATTGGGTAGACGTATGGTTTATTAGACACATTAAATAAATTATACAGGTAAAAGTTAAATAATTTGTGTGAGAATTAAATGTACTCCTTTTTCCTTAATTTTGGTGATTATGCACCTTACAAAAGCACTTGTCCCGGGCTTACGCATGCCTATATAATCGCGGCCGCAAGAAGTAGGAGATTTTATATTGAATTACTGAATTATTTTCTGTAGTTATATGGTAGTATAGTTTCTACATATAGAAAGAGCCTGCTGGGCTTGCCATCGTTAATATATCTATATCGGTTCTGTTATTATTCCTCGCCTTCGAAGGTAGCCTATTCTATACCTATACTGCGTGGACTGTAGTGGGGACAGAGCTCTCGCTCGAGCTCTTCTGGCTACGCGATCTACTCGCTGGTCCCGCCGCTGTTCCATTGGAGGCGTCAGCGCGGTGCATCCTCCGTGCATCGGCGCATCGGCGCATCGGAAATGCGACAGGAGCGTCCCTAGCTAATTTTTAGGGTGTTTTTTAAGTCCCTTATGGATTTAGTACAATTTTATCCATACCACACTGGTTTCTTTTTGAGGTGAGATCTCGTTGGCTTGGGTACTCTGCTACTTGGATGACTGGTGGCTCAGTAAGTTGACCTTGGAAGATGTTCGTTTTCCCTGGGTCAGAGGTATCAGGCCTGGTCCTTGGAGTGTTGCGGTTCAAGATGCTTCTCCTTGGATTGACTAGGTGGTCCTTCTTTACTTGGATGGCTGGTCCTCTCTTTGGGTGGTCAGCTGGTCCTTCTTTGGTCGATTAGCTGGTCTTTCTTTGGTTGTTTAGCTGGTCCTCCTTTGGTCGATTAGCTGGTCTTCCTTTGGTTGGTTAGCTGGTCCTCCTTTGGTAGATTACGGATGTTGGCGAAAGTCTGCGAACAGAATGCTCCCCGACTGTGGTATGTCGTGTCCTTTTATACCGACTTCCCCGCTCTTCTTCCCGTTCTGCCGGTATAGCAGGGTATTACTATATCTTCTAGTCGTCCTGTAGTCCATCTCCTGTGGCCCATTTGTCCCGTTAATTTCCTCTTCTTGGTTATAGTGATTTAGCGTGTTCCTTTTAGATTGTTCTTCATACGTTTCCTGAGACTATAGCCTTACTGCTTGGCAGTATAACTATAGCTTGAGTAACGGTAGTTGGTCTTTATAGGTGTGCGTGCTGTGTGGTATGGATCTCTGTGTTTGTGTGTGTGGGTCTCGTTTAGGCTAGTCATTTAGGCAGTATATTTAATAATAAGACGAGTATGTCGTCTTAATATCATCGTCCACATGAATCATGTTTTCTTTAGGTGTCCATGCACATTACGGGATTGGGCTTTTAGCGAGAGAGCATTAATTAAATTAGTCTACATCTGTTGAATTAACTAAAATATTATGAAGTAGTCATCTTTTATCCAATGACAACAAAGTTTCATTATGTTTCCATTGTACTAACAGTCGAATTTTCATGATTTTCATCCGACTCATCGATCTCTATGATGGATCACTACAAACCCTGGATTTAATAATAATCGTAATTAATTAATTCATACTCTGACGGAAATAAAAATCAACAACTGAATACGCCATTTCAACAACAAATTAATTTCTTGTACAAAATTATTACGATAGACGCGGTGACGACTCCGCTAGGTTTATTTCTCGGCCAATCCCGGCCTGCGCTGCTAGCTGTACTGTACATGTACTATTTTTCAATATCGTGTGCGCTGATTAATGACCACCAAATGTTGCAATAAGTCTACCAAATATTAGCACACCTTCCTGCTTCGATTATGACCTCGTAGAGCACAGCCGAATGAAATTTACAAATGTTATCAAGCAAAATGTGAGTCATTGTCGCTGCGTATATTTCTTGGCCAATCACAGTCATAGTATCGTTCTATATCCCATTGTTGGAGATATCGCAAATTGACGGCCAGTTTCGTTATCAGCGCATCGAAATACATCAGATACAGAGCGAAAAGGGGCTTAATACAGGATCCTCGATTTTCCCTGATTTTGTTAGTCCTTAAAAAGGCCATAACGTTTGAATGGTTCAACCGATCCTTAAAATTCTTTTTGCATTAGAAAGAGCACAGAAAAACAAAGAAAATGCCACTATAGGCTTATCTCGATATTTTAATTTTTCGAGCCGAGAGCGCAGATTGTATGTCACCTCTAAAATACAATTTTTCACATAACTAAGAAATCGATTATCTGTCGCAAAACAATGAAAAAAATTATACTATTGTCCTGAATGCACGGAAATTGATGTATTATCAAGCCTTGTTCGTTAGAAAGCCAAAGAGCAGCGGAAACAATCGTTATTAGCGAGGAAACGATAGATATCGTCATTTCAATAAACGTAAAGAAGGTAGTTTTCGGATAATTCGGTTTTCTGCGATTTTCTCAGCTCCTGTTGGAGATATCGCAAATCCACGGCCAGATTCGTTGTCAGCGCGACGAAATACATCAGGTAGGGTCCATCCGAAGTGCGAAATATCGAAAAATTCGTTTTTTGCGTTTTTCTCGGCTCCTATGGGAGATAGAGCGATAAGGGGCTTAATACAGGATCCTTGATTTTCCCTGACTTTGTTAATCGATAAAAAGGTCATAACTTTTGAATGGTTCAACCGATCCTCAAAATTCTTTTTGCATTCGAAAGAGGACAGAAAAAGAAAGGAAATGCGACTAGGTTCATCCCGATATTTCAATTTTTCGAGCCGAGAGCGCAGATTGTATGTTACCCCTAAAATACAATTTTTCACATAACTAAGAAATCGATTATCTGTCGCAAAAAATTAAAAAAAAATTATACTATTGTCCTAAATGCACGGAAATTGATGTATTATCAAGCCTTGTTCGTTAGAAAGCCAAAGAGCAGCGGAAACAATCGTTATTAGCGAGGAAACGATAGATATCGTCATTTCAATAAACGTAAAGAAGGTGGTTTTCAGATAATTCGGTTTTCTGCGATTTTCTCAGCTCCTGTTGGAGATATCGCAAATCCACGGTCAGATTCGTTGTCAGCGCGACGAAATACATCAGGTAGGGTCCATCCGAAGTGCGAAATATCGAAAAATTCGTTTTTTGCGTTTTTCTCGGCTCCTATGGGAGATAGAGCGAAAAGGGGCTTAATACAGGATCCTTGATTTTCCCTGACTTTGTTAATCGATAAAAAGGTCATAACTTTTGAATGGTTCAACCGATCCTTAAAATTCTTTTTGCATTCGAAAGAGGACAGAAAAAGAAAGGAAATGCGACTAGGTTCATCCCGATATTTCAATTTTTCGAGCCGAGAGCGCAGATTGTATGTTACCCCTAAAATACAATTTTTCACATAACTAAGAAATCGATTATCTGTCGCAAAAAATTAAAAAAAAATTATACTATTGTCCTAAATGCACGGAAATTGATGTATTATCAAGCCTTGTTCGTTAGAAAGCCAAAGAGCAGCGGAAACAATCGTTATTAGCGAGGAAACGATAGATATCGTCATTTCAATAAACGTAAAGAAGGTGGTTTTCGGATAATTCGGTTTTCTGCGATTTTCTCAGCTCCTGTTGGAGATATCGCAAATCCACGGCCAGATTCGTTGTCAGCGCGACGAAATACATCAGGTAGGGTCCATCCGAAGTGCGAAATATCGAAAAATTCGTTTTTTGCGTTTTTCTCGGCTCCTATGGGAGATAGAGCGAAAAGGGGCTTAATACAGGATCCTTGATTTTCCCTGACTTTGTTAATCGATAAAAAGGTCATAACTTTTGAATGGTTCAACCGATCCTTAAAATTCTTTTTGCATTCGAAAGAGGACAGAAAAAGAAAGGAAATGCGACTAGGTTCATCCCGATATTTCAATTTTTCGAGCCGAGAGCGCAGATTGTATGTTACCCCTAAAATACAATTTTTCACATAACTAAAAAATCGATTATGTGTCGCAAAAAATTAAAAAAAAATTATACTATTGTCCTAAATGCACGGAAATTGATGTATTATCAAGCCTTGTTCGTTAGAAAGCCAAAGAGCAGCGGAAACAATCGTTATTAGCGAGGAAACGATAGATATCGTCATTTCAATAAACGTAAAGAAGGTGGTTTTCAGATAATTCGGTTTTCTGCGATTTTCTCAGCTCCTGTTGGAGATATCGCAAATCCACGGTCAGATTCGTTGTCAGCGCGACGAAATACATCAGGTAGGGTCCATCCGAAGTGCGAAATATCGAAAAATTCGTTTTTTGCGTTTTTCTCGGCTCCTATGGGAGATAGAGCGAAAAGGGGCTTAATACAGGATCCTTGATTTTCCCTGATTTTGTTAATCGATGAAAAGGTCATAACTTTTGAATGGTTCAACCGATCCTTAAAATTCTTTTTGCATTCGAAAGAGGACAGAAAAAGAAAGGAAATGCGACTAGGTTCATCCCGATATTTCAATTTTTCGAGCCGAGAGCGCAGATTGTATGTTACCCCTAAAATACAATTTTTCACATAACTAAGAAAACGATTATCTGTCGCAAAAAAATTTTTAAAAATCGTACTATTGTCCTAAATGCACGGAAATTGATGTATTATCAAGCCTTGTTCGTTAGAAAGCCAAAGAGCAGCGGAAACAATCGTTATTAGCGAGGAAACGATAGATATCGTCATTTCAATAAACGTAAAGAAGGTGGTTTTCGGATAATTCGGTTTTCTGCGATTTTCTCAGCTCCTGTTGGAGATATCGCAAATCCACGGCCAGATTCGTTGTCAGCGCGACGAAATACATCAGGTAGGGTCCATCCGAAGTGCGAAATATCGAAAAATTCGTTTTTTGCGTTTTTCTCGGCTCCTATGGGAGATAGAGCGAAAAGGGGCTTAATACAGGATCCTTGATTTTCCCTGACTTTGTTAATCGATAAAAAGGTCATAACTTTTGAATGGTTCAACCGATCCTTAAAATTCTTTTTGCATTCGAAAGAGCACAGAAAAACAAAGAAAATGCCACTATAGGCTTATCTCGATATTTTAATTTTTCGAGCCGAGAGCGCAGATTGTATGTCACCTCTAAAATACAATTTTTCACATAACTAAGAAATCGATTATCTGTCGCAAAACAATGAAAAAAATTATACTATTGTCCTGAATGCACGGAAATTGATGTATTATCAAGCCTTGTTCGTTAGAAAGCCAAAGAGCAGCGGAAACAATCGTTATTAGCGAGGAAACGATAGATATCGTCATTTCAATAAACGTAAAGAAGGTAGTTTTCGGATAATTCGGTTTTCTGCGATTTTCTCAGCTCCTGTTGGAGATATCGCAAATCCACGGCCAGATTCGTTGTCAGCGCGACGAAATACATCAGGTAGGGTCCATCCGAAGTGCGAAATATCGAAAAATTCGTTTTTTGCGTTTTTCTCGGCTCCTATGGGAGATAGAGCGATAAGGGGCTTAATACAGGATCCTTGATTTTCCCTGACTTTGTTAATCGATAAAAAGGTCATAACTTTTGAATGGTTCAACCGATCCTCAAAATTCTTTTTGCATTCGAAAGAGGACAGAAAAAGAAAGGAAATGCGACTAGGTTCATCCCGATATTTCAATTTTTCGAGCCGAGAGCGCAGATTGTATGTTACCCCTAAAATACAATTTTTCACATAACTAAGAAATCGATTATCTGTCGCAAAAAATTAAAAAAAAATTATACTATTGTCCTAAATGCACGGAAATTGATGTATTATCAAGCCTTGTTCGTTAGAAAGCCAAAGAGCAGCGGAAACAATCGTTATTAGCGAGGAAACGATAGATATCGTCATTTCAATAAACGTAAAGAAGGTGGTTTTCAGATAATTCGGTTTTCTGCGATTTTCTCAGCTCCTGTTGGAGATATCGCAAATCCACGGTCAGATTCGTTGTCAGCGCGACGAAATACATCAGGTAGGGTCCATCCGAAGTGCGAAATATCGAAAAATTCGTTTTTTGCGTTTTTCTCGGCTCCTATGGGAGATAGAGCGAAAAGGGGCTTAATACAGGATCCTTGATTTTCCCTGACTTTGTTAATCGATAAAAAGGTCATAACTTTTGAATGGTTCAACCGATCCTTAAAATTCTTTTTGCATTCGAAAGAGGACAGAAAAAGAAAGGAAATGCGACTAGGTTCATCCCGATATTTCAATTTTTCGAGCCGAGAGCGCAGATTGTATGTTACCCCTAAAATACAATTTTTCACATAACTAAGAAATCGATTATCTGTCGCAAAAAATTAAAAAAAAATTATACTATTGTCCTAAATGCACGGAAATTGATGTATTATCAAGCCTTGTTCGTTAGAAAGCCAAAGAGCAGCGGAAACAATCGTTATTAGCGAGGAAACGATAGATATCGTCATTTCAATAAACGTAAAGAAGGTGGTTTTCGGATAATTCGGTTTTCTGCGATTTTCTCAGCTCCTGTTGGAGATATCGCAAATCCACGGCCAGATTCGTTGTCAGCGCGACGAAATACATCAGGTAGGGTCCATCCGAAGTGCGAAATATCGAAAAATTCGTTTTTTGCGTTTTTCTCGGCTCCTATGGGAGATAGAGCGAAAAGGGGCTTAATACAGGATCCTTGATTTTCCCTGACTTTGTTAATCGATAAAAAGGTCATAACTTTTGAATGGTTCAACCGATCCTTAAAATTCTTTTTGCATTCGAAAGAGGACAGAAAAAGAAAGGAAATGCGACTAGGTTCATCCCGATATTTCAATTTTTCGAGCCGAGAGCGCAGATTGTATGTTACCCCTAAAATACAATTTTTCACATAACTAAAAAATCGATTATGTGTCGCAAAAAATTAAAAAAAAATTATACTATTGTCCTAAATGCACGGAAATTGATGTATTATCAAGCCTTGTTCGTTAGAAAGCCAAAGAGCAGCGGAAACAATCGTTATTAGCGAGGAAACGATAGATATCGTCATTTCAATAAACGTAAAGAAGGTGGTTTTCAGATAATTCGGTTTTCTGCGATTTTCTCAGCTCCTGTTGGAGATATCGCAAATCCACGGTCAGATTCGTTGTCAGCGCGACGAAATACATCAGGTAGGGTCCATCCGAAGTGCGAAATATCGAAAAATTCGTTTTTTGCGTTTTTCTCGGCTCCTATGGGAGATAGAGCGAAAAGGGGCTTAATACAGGATCCTTGATTTTCCCTGATTTTGTTAATCGATGAAAAGGTCATAACTTTTGAATGGTTCAACCGATCCTTAAAATTCTTTTTGCATTCGAAAGAGGACAGAAAAAGAAAGGAAATGCGACTAGGTTCATCCCGATATTTCAATTTTTCGAGCCGAGAGCGCAGATTGTATGTTACCCCTAAAATACAATTTTTCACATAACTAAGAAAACGATTATCTGTCGCAAAAAAATTTTTAAAAATCGTACTATTGTCCTAAATGCACGGAAATTGATGTATTATCAAGCCTTGTTCGTTAGAAAGCCAAAGAGCAGCGGAAACAATCGTTATTAGCGAGGAAACGATAGATATCGTCATTTCAATAAACGTAAAGAAGGTGGTTTTCGGATAATTCGGTTTTCTGCGATTTTCTCAGCTCCTGTTGGAGATATCGCAAATCCACGGCCAGATTCGTTGTCAGCGCGACGAAATACATCAGGTAGGGTCCATCCGAAGTGCGAAATATCGAAAAATTCGTTTTTTGCGTTTTTCTCGGCTCCTATGGGAGATAGAGCGAAAAGGGGCTTAATACAGGATCCTTGATTTTCCCTGACTTTGTTAATCGATAAAAAGGTCATAACTTTTGAATGGTTCAACCGATCCTTAAAATTCTTTTTGCATTCGAAAGAGCACAGAAAAACAAAGAAAATGCCACTATAGGCTTATCTCGATATTTTAATTTTTCGAGCCGAGAGCGCAGATTGTATGTCACCTCTAAAATACAATTTTTCACATAACTAAGAAATCGATTATCTGTCGCAAAACAATGAAAAAAATTATACTATTGTCCTGAATGCACGGAAATTGATGTATTATCAAGCCTTGTTCGTTAGAAAGCCAAAGAGCAGCGGAAACAATCGTTATTAGCGAGGAAACGATAGATATCGTCATTTCAATAAACGTAAAGAAGGTAGTTTTCGGATAATTCGGTTTTCTGCGATTTTCTCAGCTCCTGTTGGAGATATCGCAAATCCACGGCCAGATTCGTTGTCAGCGCGACGAAATACATCAGGTAGGGTCCATCCGAAGTGCGAAATATCGAAAAATTCGTTTTTTGCGTTTTTCTCGGCTCCTATGGGAGATAGAGCGATAAGGGGCTTAATACAGGATCCTTGATTTTCCCTGACTTTGTTAATCGATAAAAAGGTCATAACTTTTGAATGGTTCAACCGATCCTCAAAATTCTTTTTGCATTCGAAAGAGGACAGAAAAAGAAAGGAAATGCGACTAGGTTCATCCCGATATTTCAATTTTTCGAGCCGAGAGCGCAGATTGTATGTTACCCCTAAAATACAATTTTTCACATAACTAAGAAATCGATTATCTGTCGCAAAAAATTAAAAAAAAATTATACTATTGTCCTAAATGCACGGAAATTGATGTATTATCAAGCCTTGTTCGTTAGAAAGCCAAAGAGCAGCGGAAACAATCGTTATTAGCGAGGAAACGATAGATATCGTCATTTCAATAAACGTAAAGAAGGTGGTTTTCAGATAATTCGGTTTTCTGCGATTTTCTCAGCTCCTGTTGGAGATATCGCAAATCCACGGTCAGATTCGTTGTCAGCGCGACGAAATACATCAGGTAGGGTCCATCCGAAGTGCGAAATATCGAAAAATTCGTTTTTTGCGTTTTTCTCGGCTCCTATGGGAGATAGAGCGAAAAGGGGCTTAATACAGGATCCTTGATTTTCCCTGACTTTGTTAATCGATAAAAAGGTCATAACTTTTGAATGGTTCAACCGATCCTTAAAATTCTTTTTGCATTCGAAAGAGGACAGAAAAAGAAAGGAAATGCGACTAGGTTCATCCCGATATTTCAATTTTTCGAGCCGAGAGCGCAGATTGTATGTTACCCCTAAAATACAATTTTTCACATAACTAAGAAATCGATTATCTGTCGCAAAAAATTAAAAAAAAATTATACTATTGTCCTAAATGCACGGAAATTGATGTATTATCAAGCCTTGTTCGTTAGAAAGCCAAAGAGCAGCGGAAACAATCGTTATTAGCGAGGAAACGATAGATATCGTCATTTCAATAAACGTAAAGAAGGTGGTTTTCGGATAATTCGGTTTTCTGCGATTTTCTCAGCTCCTGTTGGAGATATCGCAAATCCACGGCCAGATTCGTTGTCAGCGCGACGAAATACATCAGGTAGGGTCCATCCGAAGTGCGAAATATCGAAAAATTCGTTTTTTGCGTTTTTCTCGGCTCCTATGGGAGATAGAGCGAAAAGGGGCTTAATACAGGATCCTTGATTTTCCCTGATTTTGTTAATCGATGAAAAGGTCATAACTTTTGAATGGTTCAACCGATCCTCAAAATTCTTTTCGCATTCGAAAGAGGACAGAAAAAGAAAGGAAATGCGACTAGGTTCATCCCGATATTTCAATTTTTCGAGCCGAGAGCGCAGATTGTATGTTACCCCTAAAATACAATTTTTCACATAACTAAGAAATCGATTATCTGTCGCAAAAAATTAAAAAAAAATTATACTATTGTCCTAAATGCACGGAAATTGATGTATTATCAAGCCTTGTTCGTTAGAAAGCCAAAGAGCAGCGGAAACAATCGTTATTAGCGAGGAAACGATAGATATCGTCATTTCAATAAACGTAAAGAAGGTGGTTTTCGGATAATTCGGTTTTCTGCGATTTTCTCAGCTCCTGTTGGAGATATCGCAAATCCACGGTCAGATTCGTTGTCAGCGCGACGAAATACATCAGGTAGGGTCCATCCGAAGTGCGAAATATCGAAAAATTCGTTTTTTGCGTTTTTCTCGGCTCCTATGGGAGATAGAGCGAAAAGGGGCTTAATACAGGATCCTTGATTTTCCCTGACTTTGTTAATCGATAAAAAGGTCATAACTTTTGAATGGTTCAACCGATCCTCAAAATTCTTTTTGCATTCGAAAGAGGACAGAAAAAGAAAGGAAATGCGACTAGGTTCATCCCGATATTTCAATTTTTCGAGCCGAGAGCGCAGATTGTATGTTACCCCTAAAATACAATTTTTCACATAACTAAGAAATCGATTATCTGTCGCAAAAAATTAAAAAAAAATTATACTATTGTCCTAAATGCACGGAAATTGATGTATTATCAAGCCTTGTTCGTTAGAAAGCCAAAGAGCAGCGGAAACAATCGTTATTAGCGAGGAAACGATAGATATCGTCATTTCAATAAACGTAAAGAAGGTGGTTTTCAGATAATTCGGTTTTCTGCGATTTTCTCAGCTCCTGTTGGAGATATCGCAAATCCACGGTCAGATTCGTTGTCAGCGCGACGAAATACATCAGGTAGGGTCCATCCGAAGTGCGAAATATCGAAAAATTCGTTTTTTGCGTTTTTCTCGGCTCCTATGGGAGATAGAGCGAAAAGGGGCTTAATACAGGATCCTTGATTTTCCCTGACTTTGTTAATCGATAAAAAGGTCATAACTTTTGAATGGTTCAACCGATCCTTAAAATTCTTTTTGCATTCGAAAGAGGACAGAAAAAGAAAGGAAATGCGACTAGGTTCATCCCGATATTTCAATTTTTCGAGCCGAGAGCGCAGATTGTATGTTACCCCTAAAATACAATTTTTCACATAACTAAGAAATCGATTATCTGTCGCAAAAAATTAAAAAAAAATTATACTATTGTCCTAAATGCACGGAAATTGATGTATTATCAAGCCTTGTTCGTTAGAAAGCCAAAGAGCAGCGGAAACAATCGTTATTAGCGAGGAAACGATAGATATCGTCATTTCAATAAACGTAAAGAAGGTGGTTTTCGGATAATTCGGTTTTCTGCGATTTTCTCAGCTCCTGTTGGAGATATCGCAAATCCACGGCCAGATTCGTTGTCAGCGCGACGAAATACATCAGGTAGGGTCCATCCGAAGTGCGAAATATCGAAAAATTCGTTTTTTGCGTTTTTCTCGGCTCCTATGGGAGATAGAGCGAAAAGGGGCTTAATACAGGATCCTTGATTTTCCCTGATTTTGTTAATCGATGAAAAGGTCATAACTTTTGAATGGTTCAACCGATCCTCAAAATTCTTTTCGCATTCGAAAGAGGACAGAAAAAGAAAGGAAATGCGACTAGGTTCATCCCGATATTTCAATTTTTCGAGCCGAGAGCGCAGATTGTATGTTACCCCTAAAATACAATTTTTCACATAACTAAGAAATCGATTATCTGTCGCAAAAAATTAAAAAAAAATTATACTATTGTCCTAAATGCACGGAAATTGATGTATTATCAAGCCTTGTTCGTTAGAAAGCCAAAGAGCAGCGGAAACAATCGTTATTAGCGAGGAAACGATAGATATCGTCATTTCAATAAACGTAAAGAAGGTGGTTTTCGGATAATTCGGTTTTCTGCGATTTTCTCAGCTCCTGTTGGAGATATCGCAAATCCACGGCCAGATTCGTTGTCAGCGCGACGAAATACATCAGGTAGGGTCCATCCGAAGTGCGAAATATCGAAAAATTCGTTTTTTGCGTTTTTCTCGGCTCCTATGGGAGATAGAGCGAAAAGGGGCTTAATACAGGATCCTTGATTTTCCCTGACTTTGTTAATCGATAAAAAGGTCATAACTTTTGAATGGTTCAACCGATCCTTAAAATTCTTTTTGCATTCGAAAGAGGACAGAAAAAGAAAGGAAATGCGACTAGGTTCATCCCGATATTTCAATTTTTCGAGCCGAGAGCGCAGATTGTATGTTACCCCTAAAATACAATTTTTCACATAACTAAGAAATCGATTATCTGTCGCAAAAAATTTAAAAAAAATTATACTATTGTCCTAAATGCACGGAAATTGATGTATTATCAAGCCTTGTTCGTTAGAAAGCCAAAGAGCAGCGGAAACAATCGTTATTAGCGAGGAAACGATAGATATCGTCATTTCAATAAACGTAAAGAAGGTGGTTTTCAGATAATTCGGTTTTCTGCGATTTTCTCAGCTCCTGTTGGAGATATCGCAAATCCACGGTCAGATTCGTTGTCAGCGCGACGAAATACATCAGGTAGGGTCCATCCGAAGTGCGAAATATCGAAAAATTCGTTTTTTGCGTTTTTCTCGGCTCCTATGGGAGATAGAGCGAAAAGGGGCTTAATACAGGATCCTTGATTTTCCCTGACTTTGTTAATCGATAAAAAGGTCATAACTTTTGAATGGTTCAACCGATCCTTAAAATTCTTTTTGCATTCGAAAGAGGACAGAAAAAGAAAGGAAATGCGACTAGGTTCATCCCGATATTTCAATTTTTCGAGCCGAGAGCGCAGATTGTATGTTACCCCTAAAATACAATTTTTCACATAACTAAGAAATCGATTATCTGTCGCAAAAAATTTAAAAAAAATTATACTATTGTCCTAAATGCACGGAAATTGATGTATTATCAAGCCTTGTTCGTTAGAAAGCCAAAGAGCAGCGGAAACAATCGTTATTAGCGAGGAAACGATAGATATCGTCATTTCAATAAACGTAAAGAAGGTGGTTTTCAGATAATTCGGTTTTCTGCGATTTTCTCAGCTCCTGTTGGAGATATCGCAAATCCACGGTCAGATTCGTTGTCAGCGCGACGAAATACATCAGGTAGGGTCCATCCGAAGTGCGAAATATCGAAAAATTCGTTTTTTGCGTTTTTCTCGGCTCCTATGGGAGATAGAGCGAAAAGGGGCTTAATACAGGATCCTTGATTTTCCCTGACTTTGTTAATCGATAAAAAGGTCATAACTTTTGAATGGTTCAACCGATCCTTAAAATTCTTTTTGCATTCGAAAGAGGACAGAAAAAGAAAGGAAATGCGACTAGGTTCATCCCGATATTTCAATTTTTCGAGCCGAGAGCGCAGATTGTATGTTACCCCTAAAATACAATTTTTCACATAACTAAGAAATCGATTATCTGTCGCAAAAAATTAAAAAAAAATTATACTATTGTCCTAAATGCACGGAAATTGATGTATTATCAAGCCTTGTTCGTTAGAAAGCCAAAGAGCAGCGGAAACAATCGTTATTAGCGAGGAAACGATAGATATCGTCATTTCAATAAACGTAAAGAAGGTGGTTTTCGGATAATTCGGTTTTCTGCGATTTTCTCAGCTCCTGTTGGAGATATCGCAAATCCACGGCCAGATTCGTTGTCAGCGCGACGAAATACATCAGGTAGGGTCCATCCGAAGTGCGAAATATCGAAAAATTCGTTTTTTGCGTTTTTCTCGGCTCCTATGGGAGATAGAGCGAAAAGGGGCTTAATACAGGATCCTTGATTTTCCCTGACTTTGTTAATCGATAAAAAGGTCATAACTTTTGAATGGTTCAACCGATCCTTAAAATTCTTTTTGCATTCGAAAGAGGACAGAAAAAGAAAGGAAATGCGACTAGGTTCATCCCGATATTTCAATTTTTCGAGCCGAGAGCGCAGATTGTATGTTACCCCTAAAATACAATTTTTCACATAACTAAAAAATCGATTATGTGTCGCAAAAAATTAAAAAAAAATTATACTATTGTCCTAAATGCACGGAAATTGATGTATTATCAAGCCTTGTTCGTTAGAAAGCCAAAGAGCAGCGGAAACAATCGTTATTAGCGAGGAAACGATAGATATCGTCATTTCAATAAACGTAAAGAAGGTGGTTTTCAGATAATTCGGTTTTCTGCGATTTTCTCAGCTCCTGTTGGAGATATCGCAAATCCACGGTCAGATTCGTTGTCAGCGCGACGAAATACATCAGGTAGGGTCCATCCGAAGTGCGAAATATCGAAAAATTCGTTTTTTGCGTTTTTCTCGGCTCCTATGGGAGATAGAGCGAAAAGGGGCTTAATACAGGATCCTTGATTTTCCCTGACTTTGTTAATCGATAAAAAGGTCATAACTTTTGAATGGTTCAACCGATCCTTAAAATTCTTTTTGCATTCGAAAGAGGACAGAAAAAGAAAGGAAATGCGACTAGGTTCATCCCGATATTTCAATTTTTCGAGCCGAGAGCGCAGATTGTATGTTACCCCTAAAATACAATTTTTCACATAACTAAGAAAACGATTATCTGTCGCAAAAAAATTTTTAAAAATCGTACTATTGTCCTAAATGCACGGAAATTGATGTATTATCAAGCCTTGTTCGTTAGAAAGCCAAAGAGCAGCGGAAACAATCGTTATTAGCGAGGAAACGATAGATATCGTCATTTCAATAAACGTAAAGAAGGTGGTTTTCAGATAATTCGGTTTTCTGCGATTTTCTCAGCTCCTGTTGGAGATATCGCAAATCCACGGTCAGATTCGTTGTCAGCGCGACGAAATACATCAGGTAGGGTCCATCCGAAGTGCGAAATATCGAAAAATTCGTTTTTTGCGTTTTTCTCGGCTCCTATGGGAGATAGAGCGAAAAGGGGCTTAATACAGGATCCTTGATTTTCCCTGACTTTGTTAATCGATAAAAAGGTCATAACTTTTGAATGGTTCAACCGATCCTTAAAATTCTTTTTGCATTCGAAAGAGGACAGAAAAAGAAAGGAAATGCGACTAGGTTCATCCCGATATTTCAATTTTTCGAGCCGAGAGCGCAGATTGTATGTTACCCCTAAAATACAATTTTTCACATAACTAAGAAATCGATTATCTGTCGCAAAAAATTTAAAAAAAATTATACTATTGTCCTAAATGCACGGAAATTGATGTATTATCAAGCCTTGTTCGTTAGAAAGCCAAAGAGCAGCGGAAACAATCGTTATTAGCGAGGAAACGATAGATATCGTCATTTCAATAAACGTAAAGAAGGTGGTTTTCGGATAATTCGGTTTTCTGCGATTTTCTCAGCTCCTGTTGGAGATATCGCAAATCCACGGCCAGATTCGTTGTCAGCGCGACGAAATACATCAGGTAGGGTCCATCCGAAGTGCGAAATATCGAAAAATTCGTTTTTTGCGTTTTTCTCGGCTCCTATGGGAGATAGAGCGAAAAGGGGCTTAATACAGGATCCTTGATTTTCCCTGACTTTGTTAATCGATAAAAAGGTCATAACTTTTGAATGGTTCAACCGATCCTTAAAATTCTTTTTGCATTCGAAAGAGGACAGAAAAAGAAAGGAAATGCGACTAGGTTCATCCCGATATTTCAATTTTTCGAGCCGAGAGCGCAGATTGTATGTTACCCCTAAAATACAATTTTTCACATAACTAAGAAATCGATTATCTGTCGCAAAAAATTTAAAAAAAATTATACTATTGTCCTAAATGCACGGAAATTGATGTATTATCAAGCCTTGTTCGTTAGAAAGCCAAAGAGCAGCGGAAACAATCGTTATTAGCGAGGAAACGATAGATATCGTCATTTCAATAAACGTAAAGAAGGTGGTTTTCAGATAATTCGGTTTTCTGCGATTTTCTCAGCTCCTGTTGGAGATATCGCAAATCCACGGCCAGATTCGTTGTCAGCGCGACGAAATACATCAGGTAGGGTCCATCCGAAGTGCGAAATATCGAAAAATTCGTTTTTTGCGTTTTTCTCGGCTCCTATGGGAGATAGAGCGAAAAGGGGCTTAATACAGGATCCTTGATTTTCCCTGACTTTGTTAATCGATAAAAAGGTCATAACTTTTGAATGGTTCAACCGATCCTTAAAATTCTTTTTGCATTCGAAAGAGGACAGAAAAAGAAAGGAAATGCGACTAGGTTCATCCCGATATTTCAATTTTTCGAGCCGAGAGCGCAGATTGTATGTTACCCCTAAAATACAATTTTTCACATAACTAAAAAATCGATTATGTGTCGCAAAAAATTAAAAAAAAATTATACTATTGTCCTAAATGCACGGAAATTGATGTATTATCAAGCCTTGTTCGTTAGAAAGCCAAAGAGCAGCGGAAACAATCGTTATTAGCGAGGAAACGATAGATATCGTCATTTCAATAAACGTAAAGAAGGTGGTTTTCAGATAATTCGGTTTTCTGCGATTTTCTCAGCTCCTGTTGGAGATATCGCAAATCCACGGTCAGATTCGTTGTCAGCGCGACGAAATACATCAGGTAGGGTCCATCCGAAGTGCGAAATATCGAAAAATTCGTTTTTTGCGTTTTTCTCGGCTCCTATGGGAGATAGAGCGAAAAGGGGCTTAATACAGGATCCTTGATTTTCCCTGACTTTGTTAATCGATAAAAAGGTCATAACTTTTGAATGGTTCAACCGATCCTTAAAATTCTTTTTGCATTCGAAAGAGGACAGAAAAAGAAAGGAAATGCGACTAGGTTCATCCCGATATTTCAATTTTTCGAGCCGAGAGCGCAGATTGTATGTTACCCCTAAAATACAATTTTTCACATAACTAAGAAAACGATTATCTGTCGCAAAAAAATTTTTAAAAATCGTACTATTGTCCTAAATGCACGGAAATTGATGTATTATCAAGCCTTGTTCGTTAGAAAGCCAAAGAGCAGCGGAAACAATCGTTATTAGCGAGGAAACGATAGATATCGTCATTTCAATAAACGTAAAGAAGGTGGTTTTCAGATAATTCGGTTTTCTGCGATTTTCTCAGCTCCTGTTGGAGATATCGCAAATCCACGGTCAGATTCGTTGTCAGCGCGACGAAATACATCAGGTAGGGTCCATCCGAAGTGCGAAATATCGAAAAATTCGTTTTTTGCGTTTTTCTCGGCTCCTATGGGAGATAGAGCGAAAAGGGGCTTAATACAGGATCCTTGATTTTCCCTGACTTTGTTAATCGATAAAAAGGTCATAACTTTTGAATGGTTCAACCGATCCTTAAAATTCTTTTTGCATTCGAAAGAGGACAGAAAAAGAAAGGAAATGCGACTAGGTTCATCCCGATATTTCAATTTTTCGAGCCGAGAGCGCAGATTGTATGTTACCCCTAAAATACAATTTTTCACATAACTAAGAAATCGATTATCTGTCGCAAAAAATTTAAAAAAAATTATACTATTGTCCTAAATGCACGGAAATTGATGTATTATCAAGCCTTGTTCGTTAGAAAGCCAAAGAGCAGCGGAAACAATCGTTATTAGCGAGGAAACGATAGATATCGTCATTTCAATAAACGTAAAGAAGGTGGTTTTCAGATAATTCGGTTTTCTGCGATTTTCTCAGCTCCTGTTGGAGATATCGCAAATCCACGGCCAGATTCGTTGTCAGCGCGACGAAATACATCAGGTAGGGTCCATCCGAAGTGCGAAATATCGAAAAATTCGTTTTTTGCGTTTTTCTCGGCTCCTATGGGAGATAGAGCGAAAAGGGGCTTAATACAGGATCCTTGATTTTCCCTGACTTTGTTAATCGATAAAAAGGTCATAACTTTTGAATGGTTCAACCGATCCTTAAAATTCTTTTTGCATTCGAAAGAGGACAGAAAAAGAAAGGAAATGCGACTAGGTTCATCCCGATATTTCAATTTTTCGAGCCGAGAGCGCAGATTGTATGTTACCCCTAAAATACAATTTTTCACATAACTAAAAAATCGATTATGTGTCGCAAAAAATTAAAAAAAAATTATACTATTGTCCTAAATGCACGGAAATTGATGTATTATCAAGCCTTGTTCGTTAGAAAGCCAAAGAGCAGCGGAAACAATCGTTATTAGCGAGGAAACGATAGATATCGTCATTTCAATAAACGTAAAGAAGGTGGTTTTCAGATAATTCGGTTTTCTGCGATTTTCTCAGCTCCTGTTGGAGATATCGCAAATCCACGGTCAGATTCGTTGTCAGCGCGACGAAATACATCAGGTAGGGTCCATCCGAAGTGCGAAATATCGAAAAATTCGTTTTTTGCGTTTTTCTCGGCTCCTATGGGAGATAGAGCGAAAAGGGGCTTAATACAGGATCCTTGATTTTCCCTGACTTTGTTAATCGATAAAAAGGTCATAACTTTTGAATGGTTCAACCGATCCTTAAAATTCTTTTTGCATTCGAAAGAGGACAGAAAAAGAAAGGAAATGCGACTAGGTTCATCCCGATATTTCAATTTTTCGAGCCGAGAGCGCAGATTGTATGTTACCCCTAAAATACAATTTTTCACATAACTAAGAAATCGATTATCTGTCGCAAAAAATTTAAAAAAAATTATACTATTGTCCTAAATGCACGGAAATTGATGTATTATCAAGCCTTGTTCGTTAGAAAGCCAAAGAGCAGCGGAAACAATCGTTATTAGCGAGGAAACGATAGATATCGTCATTTCAATAAACGTAAAGAAGGTAGTTTTCGGATAATTCGGTTTTCTGCGATTTTCTCAGCTCCTGTTGGAGATATCGCAAATCCACGGCCAGATTCGTTGTCAGCGCGACGAAATACATCAGGTAGGGTCCATCCGAAGTGCGAAATATCGAAAAATTCGTTTTTTGCGTTTTTCTCGGCTCCTATGGGAGATAGAGCGAAAAGGGGCTTAATACAGGATCCTTGATTTTCCCTGACTTTGTTAATCGATAAAAAGGTCATAACTTTTGAATGGTTCAACCGATCCTTAAAATTCTTTTTGCATTCGAAAGAGGACAGAAAAAGAAAGGAAATGCGACTAGGTTCATCCCGATATTTCAATTTTTCGAGCCGAGAGCGCAGATTGTATGTTACCCCTAAAATACAATTTTTCACATAACTAAGAAAACGATTATCTGTCGCAAAAAAATTTTTAAAAATCGTACTATTGTCCTAAATGCACGGAAATTGATGTATTATCAAGCCTTGTTCGTTAGAAAGCCAAAGAGCAGCGGAAACAATCGTTATTAGCGAGGAAACGATAGATATCGTCATTTCAATAAACGTAAAGAAGGTGGTTTTCGGATAATTCGGTTTTCTGCGATTTTCTCAGCTCCTGTTGGAGATATCGCAAATCCACGGCCAGATTCGTTGTCAGCGCGACGAAATACATCAGGTAGGGTCCATCCGAAGTGCGAAATATCGAAAAATTCGTTTTTTGCGTTTTTCTCGGCTCCTATGGGAGATAGAGCGAAAAGGGGCTTAATACAGGATCCTTGATTTTCCCTGATTTTGTTAATCGATGAAAAGGTCATAACTTTTGAATGGTTCAACCGATCCTCAAAATTCTTTTCGCATTCGAAAGAGGACAGAAAAAGAAAGGAAATGCGACTAGGTTCATCCCGATATTTCAATTTTTCGAGCCGAGAGCGCAGATTGTATGTTACCCCTAAAATACAATTTTTCACATAACTAAAAAATCGATTATGTGTCGCAAAAAATTAAAAAAAAATTATACTATTGTCCTAAATGCACGGAAATTGATGTATTATCAAGCCTTGTTCGTTAGAAAGCCAAAGAGCAGCGGAAACAATCGTTATTAGCGAGGAAACGATAGATATCGTCATTTCAATAAACGTAAAGAAGGTGGTTTTCAGATAATTCGGTTTTCTGCGATTTTCTCAGCTCCTGTTGGAGATATCGCAAATCCACGGTCAGATTCGTTGTCAGCGCGACGAAATACATCAGGTAGGGTCCATCCGAAGTGCGAAATATCGAAAAATTCGTTTTTTGCGTTTTTCTCGGCTCCTATGGGAGATAGAGCGAAAAGGGGCTTAATACAGGATCCTTGATTTTCCCTGACTTTGTTAATCGATAAAAAGGTCATAACTTTTGAATGGTTCAACCGATCCTTAAAATTCTTTTTGCATTCGAAAGAGGACAGAAAAAGAAAGGAAATGCGACTAGGTTCATCCCGATATTTCAATTTTTCGAGCCGAGAGCGCAGATTGTATGTTACCCCTAAAATACAATTTTTCACATAACTAAGAAATCGATTATCTGTCGCAAAAAATTAAAAAAAAATTATACTATTGTCCTAAATGCACGGAAATTGATGTATTATCAAGCCTTGTTCGTTAGAAAGCCAAAGAGCAGCGGAAACAATCGTTATTAGCGAGGAAACGATAGATATCGTCATTTCAATAAACGTAAAGAAGGTGGTTTTCGGATAATTCGGTTTTCTGCGATTTTCTCAGCTCCTGTTGGAGATATCGCAAATCCACGGCCAGATTCGTTGTCAGCGCGACGAAATACATCAGGTAGGGTCCATCCGAAGTGCGAAATATCGAAAAATTCGTTTTTTGCGTTTTTCTCGGCTCCTATGGGAGATAGAGCGAAAAGGGGCTTAATACAGGATCCTTGATTTTCCCTGACTTTGTTAATCGATAAAAAGGTCATAACTTTTGAATGGTTCAACCGATCCTTAAAATTCTTTTTGCATTCGAAAGAGGACAGAAAAAGAAAGGAAATGCGACTAGGTTCATCCCGATATTTCAATTTTTCGAGCCGAGAGCGCAGATTGTATGTTACCCCTAAAATACAATTTTTCACATAACTAAGAAATCGATTATCTGTCGCAAAAAATTTAAAAAAAATTATACTATTGTCCTAAATGCACGGAAATTGATGTATTATCAAGCCTTGTTCGTTAGAAAGCCAAAGAGCAGCGGAAACAATCGTTATTAGCGAGGAAACGATAGATATCGTCATTTCAATAAACGTAAAGAAGGTGGTTTTCAGATAATTCGGTTTTCTGCGATTTTCTCAGCTCCTGTTGGAGATATCGCAAATCCACGGTCAGATTCGTTGTCAGCGCGACGAAATACATCAGGTAGGGTCCATCCGAAGTGCGAAATATCGAAAAATTCGTTTTTTGCGTTTTTCTCGGCTCCTATGGGAGATAGAGCGAAAAGGGGCTTAATACAGGATCCTTGATTTTCCCTGACTTTGTTAATCGATAAAAAGGTCATAACTTTTGAATGGTTCAACCGATCCTTAAAATTCTTTTTGCATTCGAAAGAGGACAGAAAAAGAAAGGAAATGCGACTAGGTTCATCCCGATATTTCAATTTTTCGAGCCGAGAGCGCAGATTGTATGTTACCCCTAAAATACAATTTTTCACATAACTAAGAAATCGATTATCTGTCGCAAAAAATTAAAAAAAAATTATACTATTGTCCTAAATGCACGGAAATTGATGTATTATCAAGCCTTGTTCGTTAGAAAGCCAAAGAGCAGCGGAAACAATCGTTATTAGCGAGGAAACGATAGATATCGTCATTTCAATAAACGTAAAGAAGGTGGTTTTCGGATAATTCGGTTTTCTGCGATTTTCTCAGCTCCTGTTGGAGATATCGCAAATCCACGGCCAGATTCGTTGTCAGCGCGACGAAATACATCAGGTAGGGTCCATCCGAAGTGCGAAATATCGAAAAATTCGTTTTTTGCGTTTTTCTCGGCTCCTATGGGAGATAGAGCGAAAAGGGGCTTAATACAGGATCCTTGATTTTCCCTGACTTTGTTAATCGATAAAAAGGTCATAACTTTTGAATGGTTCAACCGATCCTCAAAATTCTTTTTGCATTCGAAAGAGGACAGAAAAAGAAAGGAAATGCGACTAGGTTCATCCCGATATTTCAATTTTTCGAGCCGAGAGCGCAGATTGTATGTTACCCCTAAAATACAATTTTTCACATAACTAAGAAATCGATTATCTGTCGCAAAAAATTAAAAAAAAATTATACTATTGTCCTAAATGCACGGAAATTGATGTATTATCAAGCCTTGTTCGTTAGAAAGCCAAAGAGCAGCGGAAACAATCGTTATTAGCGAGGAAACGATAGATATCGTCATTTCAATAAACGTAAAGAAGGTGGTTTTCAGATAATTCGGTTTTCTGCGATTTTCTCAGCTCCTGTTGGAGATATCGCAAATCCACGGCCAGATTCGTTGTCAGCGCGACGAAATACATCAGGTAGGGTCCATCCGAAGTGCGAAATATCGAAAAATTCGTTTTTTGCGTTTTTCTCGGCTCCTATGGGAGATAGAGCGAAAAGGGGCTTAATACAGGATCCTTGATTTTCCCTGACTTTGTTAATCGATAAAAAGGTCATAACTTTTGAATGGTTCAACCGATCCTTAAAATTCTTTTTGCATTCGAAAGAGGACAGAAAAAGAAAGGAAATGCGACTAGGTTCATCCCGATATTTCAATTTTTCGAGCCGAGAGCGCAGATTGTATGTTACCCCTAAAATACAATTTTTCACATAACTAAAAAATCGATTATGTGTCGCAAAAAATTAAAAAAAAATTATACTATTGTCCTAAATGCACGGAAATTGATGTATTATCAAGCCTTGTTCGTTAGAAAGCCAAAGAGCAGCGGAAACAATCGTTATTAGCGAGGAAACGATAGATATCGTCATTTCAATAAACGTAAAGAAGGTGGTTTTCAGATAATTCGGTTTTCTGCGATTTTCTCAGCTCCTGTTGGAGATATCGCAAATCCACGGTCAGATTCGTTGTCAGCGCGACGAAATACATCAGGTAGGGTCCATCCGAAGTGCGAAATATCGAAAAATTCGTTTTTTGCGTTTTTCTCGGCTCCTATGGGAGATAGAGCGAAAAGGGGCTTAATACAGGATCCTTGATTTTCCCTGACTTTGTTAATCGATAAAAAGGTCATAACTTTTGAATGGTTCAACCGATCCTTAAAATTCTTTTTGCATTCGAAAGAGGACAGAAAAAGAAAGGAAATGCGACTAGGTTCATCCCGATATTTCAATTTTTCGAGCCGAGAGCGCAGATTGTATGTTACCCCTAAAATACAATTTTTCACATAACTAAGAAATCGATTATCTGTCGCAAAAAATTAAAAAAAAATTATACTATTGTCCTAAATGCACGGAAATTGATGTATTATCAAGCCTTGTTCGTTAGAAAGCCAAAGAGCAGCGGAAACAATCGTTATTAGCGAGGAAACGATAGATATCGTCATTTCAATAAACGTAAAGAAGGTGGTTTTCGGATAATTCGGTTTTCTGCGATTTTCTCAACTCCTGTTGGAGATATCGCAAATCCACGGCTTGCAAGCATAGAAAAACACGGTTGCCTCTACATACAGATTCCACGAAACGATGAGATCGTTAAGGTTGTCCATCAATAATCCTTATACATTCTCACTTTTTTTCTCACTATTGAGGACGCTCAAGTCGTTGAAACAGTTTATGAACAGGACGGCAATAGAAATAAATGCGGATAATATGATTATCATAGTTTTCGGAAAAGGCCGAAGGAGGCTGCAGAGAAAAAGCTAGGAATTTGAGAATAAAAGAAGTAGTCACAGAGTTCAAATATCTAGAATTCTGTCTTTAAACGGAGAGAACAATGAAAAAGCACATGAGAGTGCTACCAGGAAGGCGTAGAAAGCCCCGAATACAGTGTGGATAATCATGAATAAAGCACAGATAGATCGTTTGTGAGAATGAATGTAACTATTCAACACAATAGCGAAAGCCTTGACGGTCTTCGGGGTAGAAATATGTGGGCGGAAGAGAGAAAGGCTGAGATAGAAAGAGTGCAAGGCAGATGTGCAAAAGGGGCATTGGGACTGACCAGAAACATGTCCTACTACATCTGGATTATTATAAAGTTATATCAAAGATTTCTCTTAACGGTATATGTCTACGTACAATAAGCGAAACAACACTAATCTTTATTTGCATTTTTATTTTTCTTCTTCTGTCTGACACACGCAATAATAATCGACAGATAAAAACAGATCGAGATTTGGTTTAATTGATTTTTCAAGAAATAAGAATCGTTTGAAATGTTATAATATTATTCTGAGAATCGTCGCTGTAGTAAAAAGATGCCGTCGCGATATATGTCATCAAGTTCAATTGATGAATGTTTAATCTTAACGTTACATTTGGTTTCAGTATTCAATTTATTTAGGAGACCCAGGAAATGAATTCCACTAAAACCTGTCGTCGATGAAATATCACATTTGTAACTTTATCCATAGAACTTTGTTCTCTACGAAATACATCTCAACCGCAATTTCATTCCGGAAAACACTTTGATATTTGATATTAATGCATTCACGCGGATGAAATTTCAGGGATGTGGCTGCTTTTTCAAATCCAGAAACTGGGAAATATATGTTAAATTCCAATTTGGATATTCAATTTACCAGACTGAATATTACTTTTGATGAAAGGTGATCGAATTAATACTCACGTATAGTAATTTTCAATCCCTAGTTTCGTAAATTTAATGCTGTTTCTTTACAGTCGATGTCCTTACATTATTGACACTAAAATTGGTATTAAAATTTCTTCGATTTGTCGCAACATTGTTTATTTTAATCCAAGTCGACTTTGAATATAGCCGAATACATTTCTGATTTTCGAAGAAGCTCGATTAATTGCTATTTCGACAGTGAAACATACAAATGCACATCCCAAACTAATTCCGAGAAATGCGAACATGAAGGTTATGTCGTTCAAATTTATGGTTCGGTACGGTGGATCTTCCGCCAGCTTTGCATAGTAATCCTCTTTACGCGATTTTTTGTCTATTAAATAATGTGATAGGTACCGAGTTATGCCAGTCTCGATCATGGTGCTACGCATCATGTTGTATCTCTCTTCGACGGGCCAGTCTTTTCGGATAATCGTAACCATTAACAAGTTTATGATTGGTTTCGAGATGTGCAGCTTCGCCGTCACCGTCTTGTCAATGAAAGCCAGGTCTTCGTCCATCAGTATACAAGCGACCGAAGAATTACGCAGCACATACTCTGTACAATCATCGTATCCATTTAGTATAAGTCGGCCTTTAAATGCTGAGTCCGAGAAGGAATCAACGAAATCGGCGCGTACATAAATTTTGTGATCAGATTGAACGAGGTCTTTCATCGTGTTTACGTTCGGTAGTGACTTTGAATTCGTCAGTAAAGAAGCGAATAACCCTTGATAAACCCCCAGAATGGTAACCACAAGAATAAATACACCAGCTAAATAAATTCGCGCTCCTTGGTTTTTGGGTTCTTTCGTAAGACCCGAATAAGTAGCTAAGCGAAAAAGGTTTAGAATTGCCGTTGAAAGAGTCTCGCGCCGAAAACATTTGAAGAAGATGACAATACTCACGGCAACCAGGCACAGCCCAATACGGACACTTCTATCGAAAACAGCTATGAGCTTCTCCACTTGTGACATGTAACGTGTGTACTGGGTTACAACAATCAGACCCGTTACATGGTCCACATAAGAAGTCGTCAAATTCTCCGCAATATGATAAGAATAATGCGGTGTTACGAGATCAGAAATGCCATTTACCGCGTCATTAAACAACATTTTTGTATTGGAAACTTTACCCTCTTCAGGCGTCACGGGATGCAGAAAAACGCGTAAAATGGCATTTAGAGCGACAAAGGCAGTCCGAATTACAGGTGAGACTCCTACAACATTCGGAATTATGGACTTATTTGTAGTTATAAACTTCAGACTGCTTATGATTCGGTAGCCGCCGAGATCGTTCGACTTATCAAAATCTAGATTTTCGCAGATTCGTTCACTGTCTCCATACTCTCGCACAAACATGGCGAAAGGGTGATCATTTTTCCCCGTGTGCATACTATTGAGCTGCCAGGGCTCAGGCGCCTGTCTCGTATAAGGATTATAACTGTATATCAGTAGTCCTTTCGTTGGATGGAACCCTACGTATAGCGCTTTAAGTATATCAATTTGCCAGGCTGCCGACAAAAATTGAAACGCATTCGAAGCAATGTATTTCGTGCTTGACTGCCAGTCGAGGATGAGAAAGGTCGCCATATGATTCCACCACCGAGAACGCTTAATCTGTTCGAGAATTTGCTTCAGTTGATTTGTAGAGGAAGTCGTGATTACGAAAATTTGTAGCTTGCGACGAGGTTCTTTATCCACGGGGCCATTAATAACATCAGTCGTACCGTTGCCGATCAATGTCACAGGAAGGAGTCGCTTGTACCAGAGTGTCTTTAAGAGAATACTTTCAGATATTCCAGCAAAGCCCACCGTATTGACATCTTTCTCGTAACAAGATAGCAAGATATCCGTCTAGAAAGTAAGGGATTGCACTTGCCGTTTACATTTATTTTACACAACATATACTTGTAAAGCTTGAAGAACACCTTACCGTTGCTTCCACAAGCTTTGCCGATTTGTCGGAGCTGGGTGTTTTAGTCTTGAGAATTTGAGCGCGAGATTCACTCGCACTCAACGCCAAACAGATAATAATTAGTTTAGTCACATCCATTTTTTTTTGTGCTTGTTGAAAGAAAGTGCAGCTAAATTTTCGTCTTCAATCTCACACGATTACCGCTGCTGAAATCAGAATAGGATGCTCATGGTGACGAGATTCATTTTTATATTTCTCAATCCTCAAATAGACGTGTAACGCTGATTTTTTTGTTTTTTTTTTAACTAAACTCATTTTGTGTCCGTGTCACATAAAAACTCATCGAATGCTGAACAGAATTATTTTTCCTGTAATACTTTCTCACATAATGACAATGAACTCTCCTACACAGTAATGACCCATACGAATAAACAAAACTATATGAATTGCATAAAAATATGACTTTCTTTAGCTTCGTTTAACTTGCGCTCATTATTTTAAAGGGCGCCAAGCAATTTACTTTCATTTCACAGTTTATCTTTGCTTCAATACAAAAAACGAATGCCCAAAATTTCAAGCCCGTCACATAATTTTTAGTGTTAAATATTACTGCAAATAATTTTTAATGGAATTAAAAATGCTTAAAAAAAACATTATTTAGTTTAACAACATTATCACGCAAACTTGATACATACCTTTTTTTTTAATTGTTTTTTTTTTCACGAATTATCGACAATTTTTTTTTTTTTTTTCTCAAACTTGATCAAGTGAGATAAAATGTCGAAGGAACTGTTATATAATAATCCCGCCTCCTACGAGACTCGAAACCGAACACTGAAGTCGATGTATTCGTTTAACAATACGTCGTGCCCTGCCGTCCTTAACGTTCGATGTCACTTGCCGTCTCGATTCGTACTAACCCTCGCTCGGACAGTCCACGAGTTCGCTCAGTCGATGTATACCCCACTCGAATAACCATCAAGAGCACCTTCTCGTGACTCCTCCTCGACGGTGACGTGGACTAGGACACGAGAGTTCACCCTGGTCCACGTCACCGTCAACTTACCCGCAACCGCCCCCGCACCCCCATAACTTACAAGGTACTAAATACAAGGTTTGCCCTGAAAAAAAAAAAAAATGCTAATGATTACGATAATAATACTAGTCGCAAGAGTATTGGAGCACAAAATTTACAAACACAATTGTGTTTTTTTTTCTTCAATTTTTTCGCGTTGGCGACAAAAGTATTAAACGAAAAAAATCGTAACCCACTCTGTTGCAGTATAAATTATTCTACTTTTGATATTGGAATAATAATAATAATAATAATAATAATAATAATAATAATAATAATAATAATAATAATAATAATAATAATAATAATAATAATAATAATAATAATAATAATAATAATAATAATAATAATAATAATAATAATAATAATAATAATAATAATAATAATAATAATAATAATAATAATAATAATAATAATAATAATAATAATAATAATAATAATAATAATAATAATAATAATAATAATAATAATAATAATAATAATAATAATAATAATAATAATAATAATAATAATAATAATAATAATAATACCAACAACAACAACAACAACAACAACAACAACAACAACAACAACAACAACAACAACAACAACAACAACAACAACAACAACAACAACAACAACAACAACAACAACAACAACAACAACAACAACAACAACAACAACAACAACAACAACAACAACAACAACAATACTTTTATTAGCGACTCTTGATTATTGTTGAATAATCTACAAACTTGACTGTAACTTCTTAAACACTTCGACACAGGGCAATAAGTTCTCCTTGATAAAACTTGTAAATCTAAACCAATTTTTCTCTACTAGGTCTTAATCGAAGCAGAAAGGTTCCCTAATGATTTAAAAACTAATTTAAACGATTTGTGATTATTAATTAGTGTATTCAAGCGTTGTGATTCGTCGAATAATTACTAAGGAAACCTGTAATTAATTTATATACTGTAACTGTTTTTTTCCAACACAAGCACACAACAAAAGCCTCGCGTCGTAGCGCGGGAGCACCAGCCCGTCGAAATAAAATGTTCGGATCGTCGCTCTCGCAATTTACTTTCGACACTCCCACTCGACAAGAAGAAAAATAGACCAATTCGGTCAAAATATAACAAATGACACTCAACGATTCAACCAGAGAAGCTATTCTCCTAGCGATTTTGTTCAAAATCAAAGCTAGGTGTCTCTTACGACAAGTATCTCTTTCGTTATTTCCCACACTCGTACAGGCATCCTTGGATTCCTACGCGCTCAAATTTATAATGATTAAGTACAATAATTGAAACCCTTTCGACGATCCTTGAGTTTTCGTGAAGCAAATTAATTATGAAATTTGAATGTCGGGTGGTTGGTATTCGACCGCTAATATAAAAGACGTTATACTCCTGGGACGATTGCGTGCCGTCGCGACAATATCGCTCGGATTTTCTCACCAAAAATAAACCTAACTTCCCACATTCGAGCCAGAGACGAACGACGGCCTTACGACAGGGGCTTGCGGTAACTGAATCCTGTCGAGAAGAAATCTCGCACTGGTCCAGAATCGCGGTGGTAACATCCTGTTTCTCCGATACGCAACGCAAGAGTCCCCGAAAATACGTTGACTTTCGAAGTTCAAGCTGACGATCCCCCTCCCTCAAGATCGGTGCTCCCAGTGGCCTCCTCAGGCGATTGAAATTACCTCACAATAATAGACGGTAGCGGGAGCCTACGTTACTCGAGGATGGCACCGGAATACCACATCGTAGACTCGGTTGCGTGGAGAAGAACGCATGCTTCCGAGGGTGGTTGGAACCTCTGTTCCCGACTGTACGATGCTGAGATGGTTTTCGACGCGCTTCTTCGATCGAGAGCGTTGACGTCACCGTTGTCACCAAAATCTTTCCTCCGGTCGACAAGAGAGTCCACCTCAACGGTAGCTCCGTTCGTCCCGATGTCATTGCGACGATTAGGTCGCCGCACGCTCGGGATTTACATGAAATAAAACGAAAAACCGAACGAAATTAATACGAGTGCTCATATGCCCTACAAAATGCGCTGTTGGATCGCTTCGGGAAGGACTCTTGGCCGAACGAGGAGGTCAATATCTGTGTCAGCCAACGAGATGTATTACTTTGTGACAGGTGCCAAAAATACCCTGTCGCGGTATCTTATTCATGTATTTATTTATTTACTATTACTTTTGTCCGATCCGCAAAAACGTATTTAATTTTTCGTAACTTTGACGATTATATAGCACTTAATCAATACATTTTTTTTAAATTCAAAATATTTTTAAGGAAAGTTTAAATTTAAAACACGATTACGAAACTGTCATTATATGGTAACAATACCACCCATATTTTCTGTTGACATGACAGCGGGGCGCGAAACGGAATGCCCGAATAATATCTCGATAAGCGCCAAGTCCATCTCGCGAGTGCCTTCAACAATCTTTCTCAGAGACTTTGTATAACTAGTTTTTGACAACATGTAGTATTAAAGATACGAATCTCCGCACGCGCAAAACTTAGTTGAACTATTATTAACTGCCGATCGATCGTCATCCTCGGTGACGATTTCGGCCGAAGAGGCGAAAACTCGATACGTAACGATAGAGAAAGACGAGTCCAAGAACGAAACGGAATCGTAAATAATTGTTATTTGCCTCTTAGTTATGTACATCTATATTCGTATTGTGGCGTTATCGATTTTCTTTATCGACGAATCCTCACTATACGCGAAAATAAGTGTTGTTCAGAGAAAAAATCGTATTTTCTATGGAAAAGTCTACTATCGACACCAACGTGAAAATGTTTTTTCTCGGACCCAACATTATCCGAATCAACATGGCTTATCAGAAACGTAGACAAGGTACACTTCGGTTAATTCGGTTTTCTGCGATTTTCTCAGCTCTTGTTGGAGATATCGCAAATCCACGGCCAGTTTCATTATCAGCGCGTCGAAATACATCAGATAGGGTACATCCCAAGTGCGAAATATCGAAAAATTCGTTTTTTGCGTTTTATTCGGCTTCTATCGGAGATAGAGCGAAAAGGGGCTTAATACAGGATCCTTGATTTTCCCTGATTTTGTTAATCGATAAAAAGGTCATAACTTTTGAATGGTTCAACCGATCCTCAAAATTCTTTTTGCATTCGAAAGAGGACAGAAAAACAAAGAAAATTCAACTAGCAAGCTGTTTTGAGCAAATTGACATTTGAAAACTGGAAAAAAAAATGTTCACTGTTACAAAGCTATCTCTATGAGGAATCGACCAAGAAACTCAGATATAGCTATGTCTACTACTCTGGTCATTCAAAAGCATAGAAATCGTGTCGATAACCTGCCGGAACCATGGTCTTAAGGATGTAGTCCGGTGTGACGGGTTCAAAAAATCGATTTTTTTTTACATTTTTCGCAGAAATAATATCTTAAAAATATACTGTAAAAGTTTCAGACCGAAATTTCGAATATTTCTAAAGTTATAGCCAAAAGAAGAGAACGCGCCGTAGTAATATATGTGAAAATTTTTATCGATGATAAACCTTACGGTGGCGACCCAGAAATAGAGAAGCAAGAATGCGTATTGCATGTGAAGAAAACGGAAGGATTGCTCTATGCACCAGTCAAAACTTTAAACGCCTTTTTCTCGAAACTACAATTTTTGAAATTTTGGGAAAGCACTGCCTAAAAACTATTCAACCGATTTGGCTAAAAATTTTACCCGTTATTTCAGACACACATAGCTAAATACCTAACCTTTGAAACATTCAATTTTTAATAACAAATTAATTTTTTTAAACAATTTCTCAAAAGAAAACATCGATTTTGATAACATTTTTTTCAAAATGCATTTCTTATGCATATTACAGGTAAGTACATTAGAATTAAGCCTACAGAACAATAATCTCTTTGAATTTTTCATTTCAGATGACTACTGAACGCTGTGTGCTTTCCCGAAGCAACCCACCTTTTTTTTTCGAGGACTCCACTTTAACATAAAAAATCATAAACAAATTAATGACAAATTCAGTAAAAACTTAAAAACGATCGCATTTTATTTTCTTATTTTTAAAAATTCACGAAAAAACGTCGAAATTTCGGTCGTTCCACCGGACTACATCCTTAAATGCGTTTTTTTAGGTCCATGTTATTAGCCTGTCCAATATAAGCTGCCGGATAAACTTTACACGGTAACAAATAAACGAATTAGCATTTTAACAATGAGGGAATTTTATTTTTCGTCGAACCTATAGTCAATTGAATGCTATGTTGGTTACTTGTGACTATAGATAAATAAAAAATTCTTTCATGACCTTTAGTGAAGGATAGGTAGGTCGGTAGGTTTTGTGTATAGAAAATTCATAACTCTACCCATCAGATAGACATCTTGCTATCGTATGATGGCAACAGTAAGTCATGCAACGACACCCTATGCCAGCAGTAAGTGACTTTCTGCGTCTGCATTGCTGGATACTGACAACAAGGTATTGTATTGTAATTGGTATGCCGGTCGACACGTAAATGCAATTATATAGTCGATGGTATGTTATTAAAAAGTTATTTCTGGGATCGTGTGCCAATTAGGAGCAGGAACTCGCGTGTACGTGAATAACCACGACAATTAACGAAATTGGATCAGTTCAATTATTTACGAGAAAAAATACAGTGTAAAACGATAACGATTTTAACTTTAATCACGCACTCGAGTCCCATTACGTGGAACCAACCGTTTACTCTGACTTCTAATTTAAGAGTGACTACGATAAATGCAACTGCTGGATGCATTCGCCGAAAGTTGAAATGTTTTCTGTTTTCATTCCTTCTTAACCGCAATTTAATCATAACGTCGTGATTCAATTTTTTGCGAACGTCAGCGTCTCGCATGTTGTTGCTCCTGCGATGGGCTTGAAGGGGTGTATCGGCGTATTTATTACATTCCCAAATCTCTATTCAATTTTTTTTTTTTACCGTACGCCATTGATTCCTTTTCTATTCAGCTTCGAGCTAGATAAACTCCGCGTATTTCTTTATTCTCAAACTTCACATGATATCGCATCGGTAATCAATGAAATGTTTATGTTTCCGCATAAATCGCCGTAATTGCAGAAATCGAATTACCAATACAGATGTGTGTATCAACTGAATAGTGTGTCCACATTAACTTATTTCTCCAAAACTATAAATAGGTTTTGTTGCTTTTACGAGGTTTTATTTCTTGAGATTTTAGTCTACATATCTTTCTCTACACTCCATCATCTAATATATTTTTCTGTAGGTCTGTATGCCTGTATGTCCAGCCATAGCTCCCAGAGTTTTGAAGCTAGCCCTGACCAACGTGGTTGGTTGGGTGTGTATTGACCCTGGCCACAACATAGGGGGGTCATGACCCCGATCGGGGTCCCGGGGGCGGCTCGGGGGGCAAAAAGGTGTTTCTGGCACTACACAAAGTATCCGAAGGGGGCATAATTTCAAAAAGTGTAATTAGAAAAAAGTGATCAGGGTATATGGTTTAAGAAAATCAATGACCTCAGATCCAAGGTCAAAGGTCACTTATTGACCTTGACTAAAATTTCAGGGGATGGATTGATAATTAAGCAGATTGTCAGCAATCACTGTCTCCGGGATATAAAAATCTTAAATATTCAAACTGAGTTAAGTAAAAACATGTTTAAAGGGCAAAAAATGTGACAGTGATTTCTGTCAGTTTCACAGAGGTCGCTGTCCAAAAAGTTGAGGTAATGGATGAATTCAATAAAAGGTTGCCTCTCTTACATTTATAAGTAGAGTGTACCAGTGTTATCCAGTGATCAAAGCCACAAACGTTTTGACCAATACCAAACACATCCTAACCACAAACACAAGCCTGTAGCTTTGCATTAAACTGTCAGTTTTTTGTGATTGAGGCTGTCATCTTAACAGGTTGTGCAAAGAAGGAGACTGTTTTCATTCCCCGCATTCCTGTGATTAATGAAGATGTTGTTGGTTTCAAAAGACTTCAGTTTCCAGTCAAACCTTCTTTTGCCATGACCATTAACAAGTCTTAAGGACAGTCTCTTAAAGTAACTGGAATCCATCTTGAGAGTCCCTGTTTCTCTCATGGGTAACTGTATGTAACTTGCTCTCGAGTAGGTTCTCCAAAAAATCTCTTCATTTTTGCACCAGGAGGCAAGACAGTAAATATTGTTTATCAAGAAGCACTTTAAACTGTGGGGACAGAAGGAAAACTGTAAACCCTCAGCTCTGAGCCTTAGCCATTTAACCCGGGCAGCGCCGGGTACCCCACTAGTCCATAAATACTTTTCCGCGTCATTATTAATATTCTATTTCTAATCATTCGAGGTTATTCTCAAGCACGGTCGTGATTTTCCGACTCTTCTGTACTGCGTAATTAATTAGCCATTTCTTTTGAATTATTTCGCGTAGACCGGTCCATTTCGGCGTTCATTTGACCGACCTATCGCGTCTTTCGTTATCGTCATTCCGCTATATCCTGTTGCTCAATTCGACCTTCGTTTTCCCTAGCGAGCTGCAGGTTGCTTCGAGTGACGGCCCATGCGGCGCGCCATTTCTCCCGTTATATTCAAGTGCAGTCGTCGTGTGATTTTCCGTTTTTTTTCATGCATTCGGCAAGATAATTTTCGGGACATATGAATTTCCAGAGATAATCCTGTGGGAGTCTATTCACTTCGAGGTCAGTCCAGCTAACCTTCCGCACCATACGGCCTCGTGATGCGGTCCTAGATCATCCACGTATTATCAGCGACCAGCTGGCCTCGCTTGGTGGCGAGGGAAAGACGGGTAGCGTGGCGACGGCTAGCCGCAAAATTAAGAAATCTCGTTACATTTAAAAATTGGAATTAAAAATGATGTAGAGGGGAACGAGGCAAGGGGATGGCTATAAAAGAGCCTGCGCGGTGGAAAAAAGCTCTCTTAGGTCGAGGCTCTAATCTTGAGAATACGTGCATTATAAAAGTATTAAGATTATCAGTTTGGAACTTTTACCGAAAATATTCGATCGAGAAATGTGTTTATTGTCAAAAGTAGAAACCGGTAAATTATTGAAAGATTATCATTCCTGGTGATTGTGAAGATCCGTAAAGAACAACCACAGAAAAAGGCAGCAGGACAAGCGAGTCAAGTATCATAAAATACAAGAATTAATAGTGAAATACTAAGGACATAGACATTGATCTAGATTTAGATAGAATTAATTGAATAGAGTTAAGGGAATAGAATAAAGTGGATAGAGTTAAATGTAGAGAGTTAATTAAATAGAATTAGGTCAGTAGTGTTCAAGAAAATAGAATTAGGTCGCGTAGCATCTAAACAGGTAGGATAAACGAGAAGTGTACAAGCATGTGAGAAGGAAAGAGATAGTGAGGAAGTAAGATGAGTGAGAGACAGCGAGCGTTATAGATATAGGTGAGCCATCGGAAGAGAGCGAGTTCAACGTGTTTAGCGGTGTGTGTGTGCATCGAGCGTACAGCTCAATACTAACGTACAAAACAATAACAGATTTTGAAGCCGGGTGTACCGAGAATCTATGTAAACGCAATATACGAAAAAAAGTGTGAAAATAATCGTCGGAATTATCAAATTTCAATGCATTGTACTGATTATCGGTGCCAAGAAACCGAACACTGACATTTTTATTTAAATTGCTTTTGTTAATAAACCTTATTCTCACCTACCTAAAAGTTTAAAATTAATTAATCCTGTGATCGAGCTCGAATTTCCCATGAGAAATAAAAATTATTGCTAACGATAAGGAATTATCGTTCCATACTATTGCATACCTGCATGACTTCATTCGTTTCACACTATTCAATAAATCAGAAAATATACATGTAATTTCAATATATATATAATCGTTTATCTATCTTCTCTTCTAAGAAAATGAGTGTTATTTCAATAGTATTTTTCTCACTGGCTAAACCGTCAAATTCTAAATATCCTTTTACATATTATACGTGTGAATACAAATATAAGAATTACTCATCTTGAATTTCATCACTGCCTCTTCTGAATGTTGAGATCCTCCGTGGAATATTGATATTAATTACAATGAATACTGTTGATTTTATAATAAATATCCACTGGTGCGCTCCAAATATAATTGAGAAGCACCTATATGAAAGATAGATGACGCGAATAACGAACTCTTGTTAAATAAACTGATAAGGTGTAACCAGACTGGAGCGTCCATCAGTTCGAACGGTTCGATGAGAAGTACCTACTCTCGTTAGATCGTCTATCACAGGGGTCTCCAAACTACGGCCCGAGGGCCACATTCGGCCCGCGGACAGATTTTGGACTATTTCACTTTTTACCACCGGCAACAATGATAATATGGTTTTGGCCCTCGGAACTTACTGGAGTAATCAGTATGGCCCTAAGGCTGGAAAGTTTGGAGACCCCTGGTCTATCACTATCGAGTAGTTGCCTACTCGTGATTTTTCGTCGATTATTTCGGGAATATTCGCCTTTATATAATCGCATCCGTTAGGCAGTCGCTCTGAATGCTAGAATTCGCTACACAAGTTCTCCAATTTCTGCAAAGCCTAGTTTAAAAGTGCTTCTGAGTTTTTTTTGTGTTCCGCCACTTCAGCGTTCAACTGGTACTACAGGCTTTTGCTCTCAAATGCTAGTTTCTGTGCAGTCAGCTCCAACAGCCTTTTTATTTAAATACGGAATAGGAAGAGAGATTCATACCCGTATAATCAAAAATCTAAATGCAATATCATTCGTAGAGAGATCGAAAGTTATGAATTCGATATCGGGGTCGAAGATGAAAGTTTCGAAAGAACATATAAAAGCAAAGGACGTGCGAACGATCGAGCATCCATCAAATTGACCCGCGGATGCGTGGAAGTTGCAAAAATGTTTGTAGTAAACAAATCTCTTTTAATAATGTTCCGTAAGAGCAATGGAATGTCCGCGCTCTTTTGCGACAAATATTGCGTGTCGTGCGCCGAATTAGGAGTATCCTACATGCCACATAAAACTGTTGGACATACGGAGACGCGAAATTTCAGCACAAAAGTGGTAGCTAATCAAAAAACTGATTGGAACAGAGCGATTTCGGAGGCTGAGAAGATTGTCGGCTATCCTACGTCTTTTCTGAACTTACGCTGGTTACTCAGTGATGAAATCGCCAATATTGCTTTACATTTGAGACAACTCGTTGGATCCAATCATCCTTTGCTCAAAACTGCCAAGTTAGTGTTAACCTAGATTGTTGGGTAAGATTTTAAGGTTTTTGTATATCAAAGATATTTTTATCCGCAGGAGCTTGATCTACAATGGGAAAAACAACATGCAAGCATGGGGCCTTATAGTATTATTAATATCCAAAGCGGCTGGTCATTTTAATGTCAACGATATGGAAGTAGACGAAGCCGCTGGAGTTTTACATAGGTATTTTATAAAATATTCAGTTTTTTTTCATATAAATTTGCTGACGTGATAACACTTTTTTGATAATAAATGCAGAACAGCGAGACATCTAAAAATAATTAAATCATTTTATTACATAATCCTTCCTATTACTCTGTTACGTCCCGAGCTGAAGGATTGGTAGACTTAAGGCGCAAAAATCCTTGCGTAAAGCACAGGATTTATTATTATTTTGATATGGAGTGTGCCGTGGCATCGTCCCGTACGGGCCCGGTCTCTCTAAGCCGTAAGGCTGGAGGTCTCAATAAATTATACGAAAGATCGAAGGAAACGCAGGGGTACAATATATATATCCAATTGTTTTTCAAATTAATTTATCAGAGAAGATGATAAATTAATAGTAAAAGTATATTTATCTAAAATTTCTACTTATTTAAAATACATTCAAATTAATTTATCGGAGAAGATAATAAGATAATAGTAAAATAATTTTAATCTAAAATTCGAAATTATTTTTAATAATTTCGAATTAATTTATCGGACACCAGTATCTCACTAACACATCTCACAATCAGTATCTCAAAATCGTTGAAAAATTTAGAGAGAAGTCACTGTGTCATTAAATTATTAGTTTAAATAAGAATTCTTAAAATGTTGTTGCCAATCACAAGGTCAATCGTAAAATAAAATAAATATATTTTTCTGGGCGGTTTTTATCTTACAATCGTTCCTATTTATGAGCGAGGAAATTACAGAGAAACTACTGCATAAGTATACAGTACAAACAAAATATTAATATTTTGTTAATCAATCTCCAGGTCGATCGAAAAATAAATTTAGAATATTTCTCCGAACTAAACTGTTTTCTTTTTTTCTTGTGTGCGATGTAATTATAATTTAAATTGATACATTATGATCATTGCAATTACATTGTACTTTAATGAATTTCTTAACTCAGTCAGCGAATGTTAGCAGAGATCACAGAGATGATACGAACGAGCCATTTAGTCCACAAAAGTTTAGTAAATATTCAACCTGGAGTATATCCCGATGGATCAGAATTAAACGACATGATCTTTGGAAATAAAATTGCATTACTCAGCGGAGATTACTTGTTAAGCAAAAGTCATGCAGAGTTGGGTAATTTGAGGAATCAACATGTAAACAATTTCTTTCGGTAAATCATTACAAATTTTCATATAATTAGATATCAAGGTTCAATCTAATCATCCACCAGGTTTTGGAGTTGATATCCAGTGCAGGTCGCGACTTGGCGGAGTCGGAATTCGTCGGTCGTCGAGATGGTCAAGATAATCCATTGCCGGCGAAACCACCCGCGGATCGCAACGGCTATGCCGTTAAGGAATGAACTTTACAAAACGTGCTAAGCACCGGCTCTCTGCTCGGTAAATCTTGTCAGGGTACGTTGACGCTCGCTGGACGCAATGAGGAAATTCAACAGCAGGGCTACAAATTTGGTAAACATTTGGCTCTTGCGTAGCAGGTAGAGTTTCTTATCTTCTCGCAATTATTATTTTGTTACGTGTTTTGAATATTAATCACGTTTATTATACGTTTGTTAGGCTTGTCTGGATCTAAGTCCATTTATCAACAAAGATTCTATTACGCCTTTCGAACTCTCCGCAGCACCGATCATGTTTCACATCGAATACGATCCCTCAATTTTAAAAGAAATAGACAAGGGACTCGAATCCGTTCAAAACGTAGATTACAACAAGGTACGAATGATATAAAATGTGATAATAATAGCATATGAATAAATCAATAGTTTTGTCCTTAACGTTTAATTGCATTAACATAAAATGCGGTTAAAGGTGTATGAAATTGTGACGCAAGGGCCAGGAATCGAGCAAACGAAGAATCTGCAGAAAGAGCATTCTCAGAAGGCAATGGAAGTTCTGAGTGTATTTCAAGAGAACGACGCAAGGACAGCGCTTTCGAATATTATAGCGGCTATGGGAGATATCTAGATAAACTAAACATGTATGGTTAAAAAAAAAAAAATTGCCCGAGTCACTTCGAACTATCCATCTTGTATTAAGTATCAATTTGTTGAATATTTTAACATGAGTTATGTTGACTGTTATAGAAGGCAACGGAGTTATAAACGCAAACGGTAATTATTAGTAGACATTAAACAGCGCGAAACCAAAATAACAATGAGTTTGCAATATCTCCAACAGGAGCTGAGAAAGACGCAAAAAATCAAATTAACCGAAAAATGTCTTCATTTCGTTTACTCAAATGACGATATCTACCCAAAGAATCGGTTCCCATGCATTTAAGATGACTGCACCATTTTTTGCAATTTTGTTGAGGCAGACAATTAACTTCTTTCATTCATCAAAAACGTTATTTTCGAAGTAGTATACAATCAGCTTTCTCGGCTTGAGAAATTGAGATATCAGAATGAACGACGCCGAATTTTGTTCGTTCTTCTGTGTCCTTTCGAATGGACAAAGAAATTTTCGAATCGGTTCAACCAGTCAAAAGTTATGGCCATTTTAAGGATTTATAAAATCAGTGAAAATCGATGTTCCTGACTTACGCTCCTTTTCGCTCCCATAGGAGTCGAGTAAAACGCAAAAAACCAATTTTTCCATGTCTCGTACTTGTAATGAACTCCATCGGATGTATTTCGTCGCGCTGATAACGAATCTGGCTATGGATTTGCAACATCTCCAACAGAAGTTGTTAAAATTACAAAAACCCGAAATAACCTAATAATTGCTACTTTTCGTTTTACTAAAATAACAATATCTTTTGTTTCCTCTCCAATTGCGACTGCTTTCTCTGCGCATTGCCTTGCAAATAAATAAGGCTATCCAATGAATCCATTTCCATACATTTGGGACGATAGCACAATTGTTTGCAAATTATTTGAGGCGACTAATCGATTTGATACATTTCTGAAAAACGGTATTTTACAAGTAATGTACAATCAGCTCTCCTGACTCAAAAACTTGAGATATCGAGATGAGCATACATTCATTTTCTTCGTTTTTCTGTGTCCTTTCGAATAGGAAAAGGAAAATTGAGAAATCGAGATTGCTGAATTGACCTCCTTTTCGCTCTATTTTCCATTGGTTGCATTAGATCCCATAAAAAACAAGTAAAGTGATGGACTAATGGACGTTTTATATTATTATTTATCAAAGCGTGGATAAAAGTGTCATTGATTGTTTGAGAATTAGCTGTTGATGACAAAAATAATTGAATATTTTCTGAAATAATTATTTTATTATATCACAGTGAATACTGATTTTTAAGAAATTGTAAATGGAGGCATAAACTATGTGCATTATATTTAAATGCACAAGACTCGTGTATCAACGAGTATTGAAAATGATATACACAAATTAACTCACGTTATCGTCGATCGACACTTTTATATTTTAATGTTTATTTAGTATGACAATTTATGATGTAATGTAAAAAAAAAAAAACAAAAATAAGCTGCACATTGAAATTTGCAAATTGCTTCCTCGAGATTCCGCACGATGCTCAAAGTCCTCTCTATCAAGAACTATCTTACTTAATGTTGGCTTCTTCGTAGAGGAAGCTTTGAGCATCGTGCGGAATCTCGAGGAAGCAATTTGTAAGTTTCAATTTGCAGATGGTTTTAATATCCGAACCGTTTGTCCGATTCTCTCCAAAACTTATACGAACTTCACTTGTGTAATGCTCTATTTAAAAAAAAGATAATCAGCACGATATATTGAAATTTGGCTATCACTTGTTTCGATCGATGGTACGACCAGCACTTCCGGTCTTCCGAAAAAGTAAAAAATTGGATCGATTCGTGGATCGCTTCAAAAGATGACCAGTTTTTTCAACGCGGGATTCGTACGCTGCCCGAAAGATGGGAGAAAGTAGTGGCCAGCGATGGACAATACTTTGAATCATAAATGTATAACCAGTTTTTTATAATAAAGTTGTACACCTAATCTAAAATGTCACCGTTCGGCCGATGTTTTCCGAATTCAGTAGAAACCGTCCTTTTATAATACTTTATTTATATTTAAAGAATAGCCGGAAACGTTAAATTTACGGAAATTAGAGCGTTCACAGACGTTTTTTGAAAATGTTGAAATTCCGTAATTTTGGAGTAATTTCAACAAAGATTGTGCAAAACGGGAGCGCTGTATCTTAAACCGTTCTCGAGTTATAGATGTTTCAATTTGACAGAGCCTGAACACACATACACACACACAGAGAGAGAGAGAGAGAGATTTTTCTAAATATGGTTTTTCGAGGTTTTGGAACATTTTGAATAGGTTGACATTGAAAACTGGAAAAAAAATATTCACCGTCACAAAGCTTCCTCTATGAGAAAGCAAAAAAGAAAAGAAAACGATCAAATGAATATTTTTAGCGAATAAATTTAATATTGACTTTCACAAAACACGATATTGGTATTTATTTGATAGCACCAACAATAAATTGAACATGTTTTGTTTTTAATATTATTTTTATTGTAAGAAATTATTCATTTGTACCTTGAGCTCCGTAGTACAATAGTTTTAAATAAGACTTTATACAAATTATGTAGGTTTTCTTCGCAGTTTGTACAACAAGGATTTCTGTGCTTGCAATATTTTTCGTTCGGACATATATATCTTCTGGATATTTTACGAGCATAGCGTATTATTGCTGTCCGATAAATCGCTTAAATTGGTCGATGCACCGCGGCGTTTCTTGGCTGAGATAAAAAAAAAATAAATAAAAGTATAAACCGCGTAAAATGCGGCGCTGATCCAAGTCTTTACGGGCAATTGTCGTAAATTCAACGTTTCGATGTATCTTACAATGCCGACATCTCAGTCGTTATCACTTGACTTCGAGTATTTCAATGTAGCTTACTACAACCTGCTCGAAGTTTAGATTCTGTTTTAGCGTCGCCAAATATTTCTTTGAGAATATCATCCTTTTTTCGGGCATGACTTGGTAGTCCTCTATACAAATTGTCAGTAATCGTTGATTGAGATCTTATTGGAATATTATCTGCCCGATGTTTTTGATTGTTTAAAAATTCTATGTTCTCATTGTTGTCGATAGCTTTCATAGCGGCCAACAACTTTTGCTTGTTATAATTGACGACCTTAAAATCCGTTGGTTCACTTGGCTCTTGAATTTCATCATTCGCCGCGTTACTGTTCTCTTCAGTCACAAGATTTTGGGTTTCGTCGGTTGATGCCTCTTTCCCATCCTCGGGCTTTATCGAACCGTATGTTTTATTTACCAAGTCGTCCACGTTTATCGTTGTATTTTTGGATACCTTATCGTGTGCGATTGCGCGATAACCATCCCCACCAGCCATTTCGATTGTAAACGATACGTTTTCGTTAGTCTTCGTATCTTGAATAGCACCATTTCGTAGAGCGTAAGGTAACTCACTATTTCCATCGAAAGAGAGACGTTCGCGGTCGCTTGATCTCTTTTGCGGTTCAGTCGATCTACCAATCGAATCCTCGGATGGTTCTTCGCGCTTTTCGCTCGACAATCGATTTTGCTTTTCCAAATTATCACTGCTATCGAAATTGTTTGATTTCTTTAATAAATACGCATCCGCTATGCTAACATCGTTCATAGCTTTAAGTTGATTCTCCGAAATTTCTCGTTCCCTTGTGATCTTCTCTTGCAGTTCCGTCCAAGACTTAGTTATATTCATTAGACGCTGTTGGCTACCTTCGTATCCGCCTGCCATTAAGCTATTCAAAGGTTTATCCGTTTGTTCGGCATTTATATGACGCAATCTTTCTACCTCGAGATCCGAGTCAGTTGCGTTGATATCAAGTTTTAGAAAATCTTCTACCGTCAGACTACAACCGTCTTCGCCTCTTGGCGAATCTCCTTGTAGAGCGATGCTATAACTATCTTGCGTAACCGACGATGCTTTTACTTTCTCAGTCTCAGCATCCGATTCACTTCCCGACGTGATCGATAGATTCTTCTTTTTCCTACATTTTTTGTGGACTGAATCTGAGATCGTTGACTCAACGCTGATTAATCTGAAATATTGTTTTAGCTTCTTGAGTCCAAAAAAATTACGTATGGTCAACAAAGACGCCACATGTTACTCGTAGTCCAGGCGAATTAATAAATTTAGTTACCAACCTGTTATGCAAATCCCTTGATTTGTTAGTCAGCAACGACGACTCGCATTTCACTCCTCCGGTGGTTTTAATATCTTCTTCGCTTTCACTGTCGCTGCTTGAGTATCCAAACTCCTTCATTAATTGCTTCGGCAATTTGTATGGTCCCTTGCCATTCGTTATTTCGAAATCCTCGACAAATTTTTTCACCTCCTCATCCTCCGATTCCTCTTCATTCATTATCGCATTCTTAGCTTTCAGCTTCTCAAAGTACGAGGGTCTCCCGCTACCGGTGTTCACGATTCTCGCAGACTCGTTTTCTTCCGATTTGTCAAAGTCATTTGGTCGACCGGCTGAATCGTTACGACTGTAGGGTTTCTGGAGTCGAAATTTTCTCAATTTTTGAAGACTACTCATTGTTTCTGTTACCGGCTCTTGATCTTGATCGGTTTTTAGATTGAGAATAGTCTTGCCCTCGCTCGATTCCGGTGCTGTGAGTTTTGGCTGAAAGCATAATATTTTACTTATTACCATTAAAAGTTAAAACAAAAATAACGTCATAAATCTATTGTTCCTTTGCTTACCAAACCTCCGTTCTCCAAATCATACTGCGACCCTCTGTTCTTGCCTCCAGACTTGAGAGTATTCAAGGACACTCTGAAATGACGCATTTTCATACGAATTTTTTTTTACAAATCTTTGTGTAAATTAGCCAGCTTTAATTACCCATTATTTCCTAAATTCACGAGGGACTGATTACCCACAGATTTTCCTTTATTGCAAACCGGCAAGCGTCCACTGTAGTACAATCTCTTCTCCCTGTTGTCTAGCATGTCTTCCAAGTTCTTCAATTTCTCTAAAGCCTCGTTCAAGTGCTTCTGGGTTTCTTTGTGTTTCGCCACTTCAGCGTTCAACTGGTGCTTCAGGCTTTTACTCTCAAGTGCTAGTTTTCTATTCAGTGTCTGTTAAGAAAAAAATAAATGCAACAATTCAGTGATTTATGCTATTCTTGTTTTCTTTTTAAATAAAAACTGTAATCAGCATACTTAAGTTAAACAAATTGTTAAGTACCTGAATAGTCTCTTGTTGTTGCTCGATCCTGAAGTTGAGATCAGAAACGCGCATTTGCAATTTCTCTCTTTCCTCGAGATTTCGGTCCTTGCTCAACTGTATCAGATGCTTATTTTGCGTCTGCAATTACCACAACTATTATACATTGATCTTAACTCAATTAATGTCATAAAATAAATTTACCTGCAGAGAGTGTATCTCGTTTTCCTTATCTTTCAATAAATCGCACGTGTGCTTGTGCTGTGTTCGCAATTTTCTATGTTTCGTTTGCAATACTTTGAGTTCTTCGTGGTGAGAATTAATAATTCGTGGGAGTTCGGCATTGGTACCTTCGTATCTCTTCAAAGCAGAATCTTGTCTCTTCTGAAGAGCCTTAAGCAGCCTGTTCTCGTTAGCCAGCTCCTTATTAAAGAAATCGTCAATGTAGGGCGACTGATGGTATGAAGTAATTAATGTGACACAGCTGCAATACTCACGTTCAAGTGATAATGAGCATCGGTAAGCTGATTCTGCAATTGCTTTACACGTAACATTTTCGCGGAGGTGACACGCTGAACGATAGTGTTTTTCGTGGAACTTAAGGGCTCCGAAATGGCATAAAGTCGCATGCTATCTCTGTACGGTCCTCCTATCGGAAAACGATAAAATTTCAATATTATTAAATAAATATTATGAAGAGGAGAAAGAAAATGTTATACAAACCGACTAACGGATGCAACTGCTTGCGATTCGATACGAGGAACGAAGAGTTTTTGCACGATGTATTATTCTTAACTTCTACGGATGAACTTTTCGCGTTAATATCTGGATTTCTAACGTAAATAAATGGTATATTGTCCGTTATTTAGCGAAGGTCAGACGATGTGCAGCTCTATTTGTGCACTATAGGCGATAAATCACACTGAATGTATAATTTTACCTTGTGAATCGTTTGCGTCCATCAGAACACACTACAGGCAACGCTGGCACCTCGGTTTGCATTGTACGATTCAGCCACTCACACGACTAATCACATTTCAAGCATTAACGAGTGACTCACTGCCGCCGAGGTGTCCAAACAACTTGGAATTGTCAACAAAAAAAAAACAGATTGCCGGCCGAACGGCTTCCATGATTGTTTCGAAAAGGTAGCCATGGTGATACGATGCAATAACACATACGGCAATCAATAATGTTTTACGAGGCATGTATTTTCAATTGGAAGACGGCATTGTCCCGGATTGAGGCCGGGACCACCGCTGACAACAACTCTGGTAATCGTGTAGACGATACTTATCTAATAAAACCGATTGTTCTTATTCTACATGCAATATTCAAAATGCGAGTGCATATCACGGTGTCTTACTTTCACAGAATTACCTATGAACACGTATATTGGATGTTTACGTTACAAAAGACGCCGGCGTCTTTCGTATACAATTCTGATCTTCGGGTTTCTCCCTTTTTTTTTCTTTACATTTTATAGAACAATTCGTCGTAAATACTGTACACTTGTTTACGCTGCTTTGTTTGCTTATTTATTTACAATATTGCTACCCGCGGCCCGGTGCGTTCTCCGTTCATTCGGAAAACTTCGTTGACTTTATTCAGTGCTTGTACTGAGCTTCCCAAAGCTTGTTGTACATGGATTGCGGTTTTGCCACGAGTTCCGTGTGTGTACCTCGATCAACCAACTGACCGTTGTCCAGAACTAAAATTTCATCGGCATCCATCACCGTTGTTAGTCGATGGGCTATCACTATAGACGTACGGCCCGAGGTTGCTCGCCGCAGAGCTTCCAAGATATTCTGTCGGAGAATATTTTTTTTTTTTAAATTTATTAGATGTTTGATATTTTTTATAGTTAATCGGAAGTGTATTTCTGTCTAAATGTGGATCTGGTCACGCAAGCTGACAAGACCCGCAAGTAACTAATTTGATATTTGTGGTACTCCAAGACTGTATAAGTTAAGGGGAGGCTTAAGCTACCGTGATCTATGGCCCGAGAATCAGCAAGTTGCGAGAAAGACAGAGCTAAACACTTCGAATCCATTTTTCTCGGACCTAGATTTTGTTATGGGGCTCACTTCGTGCTACATTGACGCAGTGAACCTCGTTCTTCTGACGTCTCAATAAAAATTTGAATTCGAGAAAAATGCGTTGAAAGCTTTCAAGTGAACTCTCAGTATCGAGCCCACCTGTAAATTTCTTTGCCACGATCGATCTTTCGCATGAAAGAGGAGCACGGTTAACAGTGCACGTTAACCGGTTAGCCGTTTTCGTCTTTGATCCGAAAGATCAATCGTGGCAAAGACATTCGAAATAGGAAAACTCTACTATCTCTCTCGCACGCATGCGAACGCAGAGACACAGGACATCTAACATCGTCTTAAGGCTACGTGACACACCTTCGCCCGCGCCAATCCCGGGCCCAATCGGTATCAAAAAGTGTTTACCTGTTGTCTTTGAGGGTGCAGGATATTTCTGAACAAAAGCAAATTACGTTAATGTTAGTAATGAGTGAACGAAGAGTTTATTTTTATCCAAAAACCCTCGGCACCCTTGAAAATAGGGTGGTAATCAATGTCTCGAATGGCTTTTAACCGACAGGAACGACTGATGCAATTCGTCAAAATGCAATTCGAGAGATTGAGTATTCGACGCAATGGTTACCACTCTGAAAATATAGGTAAACATAGGTAAAGGTAAATATAGGTAAATATAGGTAAATATAGGTTTTTTATACCGACTGCGATATGTTAGATAACCTTAAGTGAAACTGTTCCTTTTTAATAAACTTAGTAATAAATTTATGCAATGTAATAAAATCGCGTAAAATATTTAATTCATGCAAAATATTAAAGCAACTTCACCGACGCGCTCAATAAATATTCCGCTTTAGTAAGCCAAGTAATAATCTCTCGCAGAATATTAAATTCACGAAAAATTCAGCTATTTTCAAACTTGTTGCGTGACTGTTACATTCGCTTTTACGAATCAATTGGCGCGGACGAATTAATTACGCAATGGTGACGTACATGTTCGGTTATGGAATCCAACGATGATGTTGCTTCGTCGAATACGAGGATAGGGCTGTTCTTTAGAATGGCTCTCGCTATCGCAACTCTCTGCTTTTCTCCTCCGCTCAACTTCAATCCTCGTTCTCCCACAGGCGTCTCGTAACCTTTTGGCCACCTGAGAATGGCGTCGTGCAAATTTGCCATTTTAGCAGCGGCAAACACTTCGGTGTCGCTCTTGGCGAGATTGCCGTAGTGAAGATTGTGGTAGATTGTATCGTGAAAGAGCACAGAATCCTGCGAAAGCAATTTTATTTGTATGAGTAAGAGATGATGTGTCGTTGTCAAGTTCAGACGTTTTGAGTAATGCACCTGAGGCACAATCGCGATCGATTGTCTCATTTCATCGAGATCTACGTCTGCGATGTTTTGACTGTTGATGAAAATCCCACCATTCTGTGGCTCGAAAAATCGGTACAACAATCTAACAATCGTTGTCTTGCTTTATAAAATAAAGAAACGGACATTAAAGAAAAAAAAATATGTATCAAGAAGAATAAACAAAATGAGAAGAAAAAAAGTCGAGCATACCCAGAGCCTGATCCTCCAACGATCGCGACTTTCTTTCCACTCGGTATCGTAAAAGTCATGTCGTTCAAAATTGATTTTCCTGGCACGTATTCGAAACTCACTTTGTTGAATACTATGTCGGAAGTAGCCGGTGACACGATGAAACGTGCGGCGTTGTCTTTGTTCTGCAGAGAAAATTTATAATTATTAATAAAACCATATTGGACATGATCAACAGGCAAACTTAAAGTTAAATTACCTTAATCGCTGGATCTTTGGCCATCAGTGTAAACATGGTTTGCATATCTATGAACGCTTGCCGGACTTCGCGGTACACAGATCCGAGAAAGCCTAGAGGAACTGATAGTTGAAATAACAGTGCATTGACCATCACTAAATCGCCCACAGTCATAGTTCCTACGTTAAAAAAGACAGTAACGATTAGTCCAGTCTTGCCTTCAACTTGGAAAATAATATGCCAAGTAGAAATTTACAGATTGCTGCCTGTATTTTCCAATTCACATAAAGCAATTGAAAATGACAAATAATTGATACACACAATCTGTGTACCAAGTTCCGTTAAAACATGTTTAGGGGCTTCGGAGAACATTGAACACGAAAAACAGGTATATTCGCGCTATCTCATTGGAATGCATATTATCTCTTTTGCCTTTTTTTTTTTAGTCAGAAGTAAAAATGGAAAATAATGAGAAAGCAATTTGCAAGTTTTATTTTTGTTTGCATCCTTCTTAAAATTAATAGTACACCTTCCATTCTGTTTATATTAATAAAGCAGACTAATGATGTTAATGACGATTAACATCAATTGTTTGAACGTTTTGTTAATTATAATAAATAATCATGGAGTTGATAATAATCTAGCAAAAATGTGTACGCATTTGACTCTGTTGAACATGAGTACAAACTTTCATCTCGATAACTAGAGATTTGGTAGACTCAGGATATTTATCGCGTCAAATTGAAACAACTTTATCGGTTATCGTTAACTTCAATACCCGATGTGGTTTGATATAGGACTTATTGTATGGTGCGATTAAGTCTGATATCTCGAAAATTGCACAAGCCAGAGCGTTAACAGAAATTTTGATCAAAATTCAAATAAACGGAAACATTTTTATCCTACTGTACACGATTGGACCACAACAATTAGGGAAAATATCGGAAGTTAATCCCTCTGTGAAGTTTCAGCTCGATAAATCAAAGCATTCTTGAGCTATTGAGATTTCAATTACATAAGTTACACACTCACACACTTTCAGATATTTTTTTCTAAATGTGATTTTTGGATGTTTTGGAAGACTCCGAACGTATTGATATAAAGATTATTAAAAAAAAAGTTTTTCATAAAAATAAAATTTCCTCCATGAAGAAAAAATGTGTAATTTACGAGTAATCCTTACCATCCACGATGTTCCTTGCTGCCAACACCATTATTAAACTCAGCGCACCACTGAAAATGGCATATTGACCAAAATTGAGCAACGCGAGACTCGTGCTCGTTTTTAGCGAGGCAGCTTCGTACGTTTTCAGAGACTCGTCGTATCTTGCAGCCTCGAATTGTTCGTTGTTAAAGTACTGAATAATAAAAACTAGTAAATCACATTGATTGAGATTTTGTAATATTACAATTGAACTTGAACGAACCTTCACCGTTTCGTAATTTATTAACGAATCGACTGCTTTATTGCCCGCTTCGTTCTCAGCTTTATTCATATAAACTCGAAACTTTGTCCTCCACTGGGTTACCGCAAGTGTAAAGGCCGCATAAATGCCTACGCAACCCAACGCTACACCGGCATATTCGGGTCCGCAGTTTATCCCGAGAATGGTACTGACTAGTGCCAATTCGAAAATTGTTGGTACTATATTGAACACCATGGCTGATAGGACGAAATTGATGCCTCGACTTCCTCGATCTATCATCTGCAATTTAGAGGACGGTAGTGCATTTTTTTTTCGAGGGAATAATGCGATTTAAATAATTCTCATTTATAACATTACCTCACCTTAGAGAGTCCACCGGTTTGTCTGCCAAGGTGGAAGGCCAGGTCAAGATTGTGCAAGTGTAGAAAAACATTTTTAGCGATTTTGCGTATAGAATTCTGTGCGACTTTGGCAAAAACAGCATTTCTGAGTTCATTGAAACCTGCGGCTCCAGCTCGCGCTATTCCATCTACGTTCGATAATAAAAAAAGGTTGATTATATTTACGTTATTTCATAGGCTACGCGAAATACGTTAATTAAATACATTTTAATGTTCTCACATCCCAGAAGTACAGATGTCACGACGGTAGTTACAGTTTCCGGAGCAGTTCCCATACCGAGAACAGCTTCGCCTCCTGCGGCTATCGAATAAGCATTCAAGGTGTCTATTGCATTTTTGAATATGAATGGCACCCCAACATTTAGTACTTTGGAGCCGATCAACAGTCCTACAGCTATCTTAACGCGCTTCCTTATCTCTGGCTCATCCTGAGTTAATTCAAGCAAACTGTTTAGCGCTACTTCTGGGTATTCCAATCGTTTTTGTAAATATTCTTTCGACAAACCTTAGGCCAGATGTAACTTAACATCCCTTTGATCATTTCTGTACTCGTAACCGTTGGACTATCCAGGAAACTATTGTTGTCTCTACTCAAGCTAGAAACCCCCGGATGAAAACAATTACGTTTTTGTTGGCCAGGCTTTCCTCCTGTTACTCCATCGACTATGAGTGGTACTTTCACTGGCGTCACCACTGGTTTCGATTGGGGAACACATTTTTTCTTTTGCGCTCGATCGATTATGTTTCCACTGCAATACTGCAAATAAAAGTGATCTTGGTTGTAGAATTTTTTTATTCAATCAATATTACATATTTTATTGCTAACTCAACGTTATCATTTAATTTGTATATCCTTTTATAAATTCTAATATCAAATACATTTTATACATTGCAAACAAAAATAAAACTTTCGTGACAAAGAAATTCAAATTACAGTTTTTGTTACCGACCGAGTAGTACCACGTCACTTTAAGAGAAAGCGAAACCCCAATGAGTACGAAAGAGATAAAACTAGTATGGTGCTCACAGTTGAGTAAAAGAAAAGCAGCACATTTGTGTAAGTATGGCGGTTTTGCGTCCTCTTAACGACAGTCGAAATTTTGTTTTTTACTTCACGGCAATGGAAGGAGGGCGAGGGTCTGACCTCTTCCCACATTCTACTTAAACAATTATTGGATAATGTAGCAAAGGAATGTAGCATATCGTGTTTTCACTACGAGAAGCTCCTCAGATTTGTTTTCTCGATTTATCGAAAACCCACAATACTTTGAATACCTAGCATGAGCCAATGTGTAGATGGAAAGTGAAAAAAATTAACGTACACAGAGGGTTTGAAATAAATAAAAATATTAGCATATGTTATTAATATTTAATTGATTCAATGATCTATTCAGCACATCAATGTATTCTTGTACAAGGTCTGTGGCGATTTTAAAACTTTCACTACTGTTTACAACTCTCTTCATCTTGTTGAATCGGTCAACAAGTTCCAACATTTTAATGTCTAATATTTTTCTTCCAAGATAATTTATTTTTAAAGTGTCTCGAGTAGAAAATTCCCCGTTGTATAATTTGATTTTCCAGTGATCTACAGTCAATTCTGTACTTAGAATAAAAAGTACAATCTTTGCATTGTAATTTAGCCCTTCCGATACAAATCCCATGTTCTCATCAAAATGATGGGATACGATAAAATCGTGAAAGGATTGAGAAACTGTTTGACACTGTTTGATATGAAAGAAGTTAAAAGAAACCTGGTCCAATGTATTATTAGAAATGAAGAATCCATATTCAAGAAAGAGTTTCTCATTATTGTGAGAACCATAATTAATAAAGACTTGGGATTCTTTACCGAATGGCTTTAATGTCTTAATCTCATAAAATTCCTTATCTTTATTATCAGAAAATACTCCAACGTCAACAGCGGCATCGTAATTATGATTAAATAAATCCAAAAATGGAGCCAAGGCCAAATTATCGATATCTTTGATTCTTATGAACCGGTTAACATTTTTTGTACTATCAATGTAAACTGCTCTGGTATTGACAGTGTAATAAGCCCACTTGAACATGGCAAAAGTAAGTATTTTATCGAGTGGCTCTCCGCAATGAGGACACAAATGCTTTTCAATTGTTTTTAAGTAATCAATTGACTTTGCAATGGAACGATAATTATTCTGTACTCTTCTTGACTGAATCTCCAAGTCTCTCAGCATAAAAGACAACAACTTTTTCTCTGTCAATGAGCAGAAATCAGGATTAGTATAGGAGCTGGGAAGGCTATCTAAATAAGGTTTCCATTTGGAATTCCCCTGCAAGTGTTTCTCGTAAGACAGAAATACCGACAACACGCACTGAGCCTCGTAACTCTCTCCAGTTTGAAAAATATCAAGTATACGACAGTCTCGCAGGGTCGATGTAGTTATCAAAAGTTTTCTGGGTATTTTTACAAGAGTATCATTGATTCGAACATTCGCCAGGCATTTGAGGCCTCTACCGATAAGTGGAAAAATACTGGGCACCAAATTACAAACGGGATACCAATCTAAAGACAGCATCCAATCTTCCATGTTCTTTAGAATCATCGAGTCATCTATAGTTAATTTTGTAAAATATATTTTCTTCTTTCGACGACGTTCTCTCGCAGTTCGACCCATAATGTTTGAGTGAGCGTAATATCTGTAGATTTACATGAATACTAATGAGGCTAGAGAACAACGAAATCCGTGAAAGACGCAACACGCAACAGTTATGACACAATTGATAATACAATTATCACGAAATGTAGAGCACAATTTACCCTAATTCCAGCTGCTGAAATAGTTGCGTTGTGTTTGGTTAGATCAAAGGCGAGTCCTTTGCCGAATATCAGACGCTTCAAGATGATGCCTGATCGAGTTGAAGCTCTTCGGAACAAAATATTTTTATTATTTTTCGCGAGACAGAGCAGACGACCGCTCAGTACCGTGCCCAACATCTTTCCATCGGTCTGATTCAGCGTTCGTACTATCTAATTATCTCACTGGCACACTGGCTACACTGGCAGTGAAACTTGAAACGTGAAATGAAACACTGGTTGCAAAGAGCGTGAAGATAGTAACGAGTCATCGGCGAACGCATACCGCAGAGCAGAGTGCCGTCGTGTATACCGACCATGACCCAGAGCTGTGCAGTGTGAAGGAGGATCGCATCGTCATTCTAACTTATGCGGGGAGGCGAAACCTCCGTCTTACACAGATGTGCTGCTTCTCTTTCACTCCGCCGTTATCGCCATACTAGCCTATCTCTTTCGCACTCATGGGTGAAGTATAGAGGTTTCGCCTCGCCTTAAGGGGAGGCAAAACCTCCATCTTATATAGATGTTTTGCTTCTCTTTCACTGCACCGTGTGCGCCATACTAGTTCTATCTCTTTCGTACTCGTGCAGATTTCGCCTCTCCTTATAGCGAGGAACGCTGTCAGTAAAAAAACCTTTCCAGATCGACTTTTTGAAGGGCGCTTAGAGATTTCGGAAAAAAAAATGTTTTACATGATAGCCCGACATGCTGTGCATCATATAAATCTTTGGCTCTTTCTGTAAAATTCCAACAACCTAGAGAAAAAAAGAATTTGGACCGAACTGTGTGTTACCGACTGAGTTGACGTACGATGTATCGCATGGCACCCGGTGTGCTCTCTCTCACACTCACGCGATCTCGCTGGTCGTGTGTAATCTTTCATCTCACGATCTGCTACACGTACACGTTTGTACTGTTTTTTTCATTTCATCGCAATCGCCCATGGAGCTGTCTCACTCGCGCTCACGACAGCCCATTAGATATAAGAACGTCACCTAAACCAGCTACAAAATGATCGGCTTTAGTGAATAGAGCTGTAATAATTAATTTTATTTTTATTACCGAAAGTCTAAAGCTATTCGAATTTTTCGCGGTAGTGTATCCCTACTGCGCATTCTCAATCCGAATTAGATGCTTTGCAGGCGATTAGATTGACTCGAATCATTAGACCGGAACAGCAAGCTGTCAATGATTGTGGAATCAAAAAATAAACGCCGACATCTTGTCGCTGTATGAAAACTCAGATTGCTGCCAAAAGTCGAAGCTTTTGACGCAGCAGGTGCATGCAATCATATAAAAACATGCGATGAATCAATCGGAATGAATCCGTTCTGAATCCACCTCGTGAACATTCACAACATTGTCTTTCATCGCGTGCTGTATCACTGTATTTGTCAGTTTGCCTACGTATACCTGTGACGTAGTAGTGTAGTAGCAACAGCAGCAGCAGCAGCAGCAGCAGCAGCATCATCAGCATCAGCATCACCAGCGGATCCCAGACTAAGCCAGACTTTAGTACTAAACTACTAAGCCAACGATAGTAATCGCCGTCAGCCCATAACCAGTAGTTGTGGCCCGCGATTCGTTTATCGTCGTTTTATATTTTAACCACCGACCGCCTATCGCTACGTGCGCGATTGTGTCTTATATTTGTGCCGGCTGACAGGATTAATAAATACTTGATAATCATGCCCGTGAAGATCTACATATCGGGTATCAGCGGTAATAAAGAAGTGAGTGCCAAATATATTATTGAGACAGAGGCGCGAGATACACGCGAGAGGGATATACAGTGGTTTGACGATAAAGACCTTGAGCAGTGCCAACCCCCGGTCTACCGACAACCTCGCGATCTCTTATGACATTTCGTGATCCATACGCGCCATCGGGCTCGTATCAAGTTACAATTTAGTGACCTTCTTCCGTCAATTGCACCAATAAATACCCCCAATCAGGCTCAATGATATGCGACATATTGCTTAAGGACTCGTTAACAATACACTTGACGCGAGTACTTTTCATTCAACACTCGTCATTCGATACAAGATGCTCATTTTTTTTTGTTCTTTAAATATCAAAAATGCAGGACAGGGTCAATGGGCAGATTTTAATTGAATTGTTTTTAAATACTCATCTCTCACTCAAATGTTTTTGCTGTCGTTGACACTTGTCAGTGATGTCGTGTTGTGTCTATTCGGAATGAAAGAAAACACGGATATGATTGGAATTACAGGTGAAGAAGAGACAGCAGCGGGTATTGATGATTCTGGACAGTAAAAGTGTAGAATACGAAGTCATCGACATAACAGAACCAGGCAGGGAGGACGATAAAGAATTTATGCAGAGCAATAGCACGGCGAAAGACAGCAAACATCCTCTGCCACCACAAATATTCAATGACGAAGATTACTGTGGGGTAATTTTGTTTGAATTGATTTGAAAAAAAAAAAAAAATGACAAAAGTAAACCGAAATATATCTATCTTGTCATTTTTTTAAAGGATTACGAGGACTTTGATTTGTCAAATGAAATAGACGAGCTCGACAAATTTCTCAAAATAGCACTTAGCACAGAAGTAACTCAGAATAATTCCGTACAAAGCAACAATGTTCAACAGAATGGAAATGCATCTAGTCGTGAGGTATGACTTTCAATATATAAATATAAATTAAGTATTAGTTATTTATAATTAATGCTAACTAATTGTTGATGATTAATTATCAATTTAGTAAGTAAACTAACTAAATTGATAAGTTGTGGTACTTAAATATATTAGTCAAATAAATATAAATCATTTTAATCCATTGAGCGTCGATATATGGATATTGATGCACATATTTAAACTGATAAAAATATTCATTTGATATTAATTATTTGATAACCAATTTTTATAATTGACTACATACATAATTAACGCATCTACTAGTTGAAGATTAATAAAAAATTTACTCAATGAATGAAATAAAATTAATAAAGCCTAAGAGTAAAGATGTATCGATTATAATAAATAGTTAATTAATATTGGTTAAATATATTAGTAACTTTTAGTGAAATATGTATAAAATGTCTAATAGCGATCAAAATATTCACCCTATATTATTTATTTAATGATTCATTTAAAGAATTAACCACATTTGTAATTGTTGATCATTGATAGCGGGTGACCGCTTATGAATTTAGTAAATAAAAGAAGAATTAAATTGTTAAGACGCGAGAATAAAGATGTATGAATTATAAAAATTAATTTATCATTTATATTAATTGCTATTAGTATAAATCAATTGTTACTAAAATATATATATAACATTATTACTTGATAACTAATTTTCATAATTGTCTATATTTAACATTAGATTTCTCTTGTAATGTATAATTAATTAACAGAGCTAATAGCAAGCTTCTACAGTGAAAGTTGTATTTCTGTTAAAGGCTTCGACAGACAAGGACGTTAGCGCTGTACATTCAGAAAGGTAAATTTAGCTACGTGGATTTTGAAAATGTATTTGGAGCACCCGATTAAAGTTTATTAATTCCAGTGAGTCGGATGAAAGACCATCCTCCACACCCGGAGGCGAGGGCGTAACCGAGGAGGATAAACGAAAAGCAACAGAATCTGAGAGTGGAACGCGGGAAACGGCGGACGAGCTGGAATCCGAACAGATGGACGAGAGTGCAGACAGGAACGAAGAAAAATCGGACGATCAGGAGCAAGAAGAGTAACGAGAGATATAGAGAATGAGAAAAAGACAGGCGCGACAAGGGGGATATCCAACAAAGTTTCGTAAATTTTTCGGTCGTTATTTCCATGCATAGATTCCTTCAGAGGTTTTTTAGATTGAGCAACTCAGGCTGAGCGAAGATACTGCCAAGATATAATTTTATCACTCAGTATCACAAGGACACATGGAACAAAAGGGTACACGACGTCCAACGTATTTAATACTACGAGCTCATCTCATTTTATGACATTTTAATAATACGAGCTCATCTTATTTTATGACAAATTAATGTGACTTCATCGAACGTTTAGGAAAGTATTCAGTTGAGATGCATTGACCATTTCAATTCTCTCGTGTTATTAATTTAATTCTCAGATTTTTTAACCGATGGTTCTACGCTCGAACCATCGTTCTTCATCCAGATTCAATTATACATTTATTCATGCTCATAGCCATATAAGGATTAGGGTTGTTGTATTATTTGATGTGACCAAAGCATTGATATCAAGCGTAACCGATACAAACCCTGGCACTGTGCTTCGACGGTTTGAAATTTTTTTTTCTTGCTCATCCTACGTTTTTATTACGATTATTATATGATAACGGTATCGGCGACGGCTGATTATTCCCAAGACTCTCGATCCTTAGTCTCCTTACGTTTAAACCCCTTGAGTGTCGGTGGATCGTTATTAACGCATTAGTTTCTCGATATATGCATCAGTGACACACTCAAGGAGTTAAGAATCGCGTTGCCTACTATTTAATTAATATTTAACGACAGTTTCAAGCTCAAAGTAGTTAAACTTTATCACGAAGTGATACGACATACAGCCATTGTCAACCTAAAGATTGAATGGCTTGTCGCGTTGAAAATTATATTTCATACATTACATTTTCATCTATTTGACCCGCGCCATGTATTTCACCTAAATTCTGTAATCTATTTAATAAATCGAAGGAAAAATCTTTCTCATGTTATCAGGCAACGCTAATTCAGTCGAGTCGTTGCGAAAGTATTCCAACTCCGAGTTCCAATTGCCTTGTGAGTGGGAAAATCTATCTCGGCGCAATATACGTTGTCGCTCTCGGTCTTTGCCCCGTCAAATAGATGAAAGTGTAATATACTTGGTTTTCTCTGCCAAAAAGAAAGCGTATAATAAGAGCTAATTTTTATTCTCGCAAATTGCACGTACACGAAGTGAATAGTAAATTCGTTGTTGGAAGAACATAATTCAAAGTCTGATGTAGAATGAACTAATGTACGGACATTCGTAGTATATCAGTTGTGACTTGAAGCATTGTGACACACAATGGGTTAATCTTGGCAAGTAATTCTAATTACTTAAATCCATATTGCTAGTTTAACATTTTCTAGATATTTATATATATACACACACGTAATAATATTATGTCATAAAGACTCATTGTAGCAATGAAACGAGGATTCTATGATGTCAAAAGCTTCTAGCGAATATCGAACAATCTTGTATAAATAAGCAAAGCATTAACTTAGATTATCGTTGAAAAAAAAAAACGAACAAAAAGCCTGAATGAAATTTCCTTAAAGCTTATATTTCAGAATAAAATATACTATTGATGAAAATTTTTTTGATCATTTTATTTTAATATTTTGATTCACCACCAAATAGTATATCATCGATTTCTTCATGTTAATATTGGTAAGATTCCAGAAAGTTCAACGATCCTGTCGGTGTCGGAAAATAGCACCGACGGCCTGCTTTGTTATTATATTTATCGCGACTCAACACAAGTTTATCCGCTGGTCTTACTCGACGTTCTTTTCATATTAACTTTCACCGTGCGAAATTACCACCATTCACTTGGTTTATAGATATGCGAATAATTTCATTAGGCTTTTTCCGCGCGTTAACAATTTCTAAAGTGAAAGTGTCTTAAAGCCGTCCAGTTTGTGAGTCCATTATCACTACACCGTGATACGAACAGCCTGAAAATAATTATTGCAAATGTATTTTTATAATATTAGAATAGTCTTCGAGTTTAACCAGAATAAAAAAATATATATATAAAAAAACCAAATTTCTTTTTAAATTCAGTATTTATTTCAATTGAAGATTTACGGCTTACGATCGATACTCGATTGATATAATTGATGCTTCGTTTCACTTAGAATCGAACACAGATAACTGTACGCGTAACGTGGAGCGAGGATTAAAAAAAAAAGATCATTTGTTACATCTTATATTTCCAACGTTTCAATATATATATATATAAAACATTTAAGTAAACTCGTATATCCTGCAAAAAACGTTATTTTCATAAAAGTTTTACACAGTGCATTTCGTGTTTCGGGTTGTACAAAAAGTTTTTTCAAGTAATGAATTCGTGAAACGCGTTAAACAAAAAAGAAGAACAATAAAAAATTAATTCATCTTCCATACATTTTGTATAAATATTTGTCTACTATTATGCAATTAACTATCAACGATTGTCACACTTTTTTCGTGGTACAAGTTTAACGTTACAAAGTGTGTATGGATTTGCAGTGAAGATAACGGAGATAAGAATAACAACTGTAAAAATCGTTACATGGTTGCCCGAGTATTTGTATTTCCGAGGCGAATAGAAGCGACGTAAAAATGAAGTATCGCAAACTTATTCACTTCAGTATTATGCATCGTCAAATAATTCTAAAGACATTGAATCTAATTGAATATTGTACATCATTATGTGCTGCCACTGGTCATTTCAAATATTTTCATATACTTTGCTAACTTTATCAACTTCACACCTCTTTCTTTATCATACATTCTCAATAAACACAATAATTACCGAGATTCAATTTAACTTTAAATACAGTTAGGTCAATCCGTACCAATCGTGAGCGGCAAAAAAAAATGAATACATAAAATTGTCGATTGTAATCATGATAGTGATTATACGAATTTCGTATAATTTGTAAGTAATTTATAAAAAAAAAAAAACAATATATATATATATATAAGTATTTACATTGTCGGCAAGTGCACAGGCATTGATCTTATTCTATCTGCATTCATTAATCAAGTACCAACAACACAAGTATCGAATACGTATGTAATATTTAGGACGAATAATGATCTGTAAGTATGACTCGTAGAAATGAAATTGAATTGTTGCTACAAACGATCGAGGCATTTACGTATAAGTACTCGTGAAATATTAAAATAGATGCACAGTTTTATGATTGATAGCAAAAAAGGTGAAACTATCGAAGGATTTCTTTTCAACGGCGTTAAATCATAATTCTGCATTCTCTCAGCACCACGCGGCATGACTGGCCACCTACTATAAAGTCTGTTATACTAAACTTAAAAGGTAAATAATAATCCAGGCTTATAAATAATACTTGAAACAGCAGCTCTACCAGCAATACATGTTTAAAGGACGACAATTAAATGGAAATAAATTGTAATTCAATTGCGTCCCTAATTTGCCGTCAATCTTTCTCGTTACTACTGCCTTCGATAATTAATCGCTTATTTCCCTATCATTGATTTTATCGCTAGTTCTCTATCAAAAGATACTTCTCTTTGCCAAGAAAATTTAATCAATTCAATCCGTACCAAAGTATTTCTGTCCAAAGTGATTTGGCGCTATATTATGGATCTCTGAAGTCAAAAATTTCATCTGAAGAGAAATCATTATTTTGTACAGTTTAATTTATTAAATTGTTTAAAAAGTTGTCTTCTTTTATTTTGGGTTTACCGTACCTTGGGGAAGGCGGTGACTAGAGTTTTGGCAGCCGGCGGTGTACAAAATAAATTTGACAATATTATATTCTCCTCCGGTACATGATGTTCCTTCAGTACAGCTATTGCTTTTATTACGGTATTTCCTGTACCTGAAGTGCGAAGACAGCGTTTCAATGCTTGATTCAAAGGATTATAAGGAAGGGATAAAATTGATCTGCCTACTGGGATTATCGATTTAATTCTATCAATATTTACTATGGTATCAATGGGTGGGAAGATTGTGAAATGGTAGATTCTCCGATACTAACTCATAATGGGATACATTAATAGGACTTTTCTTTCAGATATGTCGTCTGGAAACTTTGCATATACGACTCTGGCCTCGTGCGTGTCCGCATCGCTTTCAACCAAAATTTTTCCGATCCTTATACTACGACAACAATCCCTTAGTCCCTGCAACGAATGGAGAGCATGGGCTACTGTCCTATACTTAGCTACTAAAATAGATAAACCGCATATCCTAAACGGAAGTATTACCTGCTCCATGGCCTCTCCGCTTCGCACGATAGATACGCCACAGTTGCCTTTCTGATATTTTAATCCTTGGTACTTGGCACCGGTCGGTGTAGTCACCACACATTTTGAAAATGGCAATTGATTCAAGCTTTCTTCTATAACAAGACGGATCTGCAAGAAAATAAACGTTAAATAAATATATCGAGGCTACAGCAAAAGCGACGATAATCATGAAATTATAATCGTGACCACGTGTTATTAAACGCCGGAAATATTGCTTCAATTTTTTAAATATTCATGATTTGTTTGCGTCGTGACTTACCAGACGGTCGGCATAAAATTTAAAGTCATTCCGTGTAGTATTCCTGCGGAAATAATGGTAACACGGAATAATAAGATTACGAGTGTCGTTGGTTGTGGTAATTTTTTTTTATTCCACGAGTATATCATTGATAATTACCCGGCGACTGCCATATGATAATCGCGGAAAAATCGGCACCGAATTGGAGCGGTTAAAGTTTAACTTACTTGTCTCGTAAAATTGTTTGCAGCTCTTTAACTTGATCGTTAGTCGGTAGAATCTTTAAATTCGGGCCATATTCTTCGATATTATCGTTACTTTCACTCAGGTGATTCTTAATAACTATCGTAGTCTCCTGAGTACCCATGTTGGTATGCGACAATTACCGAGTTTCACGAGTTCTGAGCTTCTGAGTTTATCCCATAGTACCTTCTAGCTACTACGTCTATCGACAATAAAGTCCGAGTGACGCATGCAACAAAAGTGGCGAGTGGAGGATTCGGCAAACTCACGGCAATCCGCGATGGAAGGGAGAGAATGGGTTGACCAACGTGGACCAACGATACTTAAAAACGCAATCTCAGTGCAATAAACGTAAGAGTACTGAAATACCACTGTCAATAACGTTTCAACTAGAGTTTTTAATAAAAACTAACATTAAGTAATATCTAAATGATAAATAAAACAGTTCGTTGAAGGTTGTTAGCTGATTAACTGGCTCAAGTCAAATGAAACACACAAATAATTGTTGAGCTGTTGAGTGAAATCTGATAAATATCAATATTCAGCAGATGTATGAAAAAAATTGTGGGAAATTTAGTTTTTATTTACTCTTTTGCAATAACGATATCATGAAAAAAAAAAAAAGTATTTAAAAAAGAAAATAGTGCTGCATTTGACGAATTTTTTTTCAAATACCAACTTCGTATAAAATTCTCAGCGACACGCTTTAGGATCATGAAAAATTCTTTTATAACGTATTTGAACATTAACGAATGAATGTGATAAAGGTCCAAGAATTCGTGACTTTTCATTAATTGTTCACTTTGTCGCCCGTATGAGCGTAGCTTTATGGTGATATTTAAAGGACTCAGGTTATGATATTAGCTATAGAAGACCCAGCGAGAGCAAAAGCGACAAGAGAGGAGAAATTTATAACTTGATTTATAATAAGCGAAAAAAATTGTGCGGTAAATCGTTATTTGGAATGCTGTTCATTAACGTATACCCTCAAAAGTAGTCAAAGTTTATACAAAAAATTTGTTTATTTGTGAGTTGACTACCACTTTTCCTATAAGAACAATAAAAAAACGCTACCTTGGACTCCAATTATCTTTTAATCTGCACTGTAAAAACCCGTTTTATTGATCTTGATGGATGCAGAAAAATGTTGTCTCGCGATTGAAAAGAAAATAAGTATGTTCAAGTTGTTAGATGCTTATTGTGCAATTACTTTTTGATTTCATCACATTTCGTTAGATTGAAATGATTGAAATGAAAAGTGTCACAGTCGGCGTTCAAATTAGTAATAAAATAAAAGTCAATGCATTAAAGGTTATTGTAGAAAATTCTAATTCTGAGAAAGATAAAACGCTAATGCTATAATCAATAGCAGTCGATAATTGTTTCATAAAAAATATTTGAACTATATAGTTCCGGAAGACGCGACAAGGATTTCATTTGACTAGCCGAGTAATATCGGTGCCGAGCGACTTTTCCGGTTCCTTTTCTCTGGCCATCACTGGCTGTCGCAATAAAATGGTAAGCGATATCGTACGGTTTTTCTTTTTTAGACGAAGATTTAGTTATTCACAACTGTTAATGCAGTAATCGATCGTTAAACGAACTGTGCTCTCCTTGTAAAATTTAACTTCGATGTGCTTAAAGATCGCGTTTGGTCAGAAATATAATACGAATCTCGTGAGCGACGTTCAGCGTTCAAAGCCATGTGTTCCGACTATCAAAAAAGTATTCTGATTGATATTTTTCGATAATAAAAACTATTAGAGATTTCTGCATTGTATCTCGGTTGTGTTTAGCTGGTTTTTCAATGCCTGTAAATCATAGGGAAATAACGTCAATTATCTATCGTCGTACATAACCTACGAGCGTATATCAGAACCTAACACAATCTAAGCGTAGATTGAATCAGCAAAGCATGTGCTCAATCGTTACGCTCTCTATTTCAGACGTGTAAACGTAGGAACGGTGGACGTGCTAAGCATGGCCGTGGTCATGTTAACCCGGTTCGTTGCACCAACTGCGCTCGCTGCGTCCCCAAGGACAAGGCTATCAAGAAATTTGTTATTCGTAACATAGTGGAGGCTGCTGCTGTAAGGGATATCAATGACGCCAGTGTCTACGAATCCTACCAGCTTCCCAAACTCTACGCCAAATTGCACTACTGCGTATCCTGTGCAATTCACTCCAAAGTTGTACGCAACAGATCTAAGGCTGATCGTCGCATCAGAACACCACCGGCGCGTAACTTCCCCAGGGTAACTATCAGAGCCATTGAATATTTTTGGTAGTTTTTACCGAGTTAAGCTGCATTTTGTGCTGCCATTGATCGGATGGGTGATCGATTAGCCATGAACCGGTGCATTTAAATGACAAATCTTCTTACATCTAGTAAGTTTTCTGGAGACTTGTCATTTCTCATTCGAATATCAGTATCCGTTGAAAGTGCAAACTGTATATATGGCACAGGTTTTCCACGGTTTTTGTGTACTCTTGTGAAAATAGAAGTGGCACACGAAAGATGAGGATTTTTTATATTCCACCCTGTATGGTGGAACAAATACATTTTTAAAAAATTGTTTCCAATACTCCAAGTTTATACTGTTTTAATGTCATTTTTCAGGATATGCGTCAAGGCCAGCAGAACAGGAAGTGAAATCATGTGTAAATTTCGTACATGAAATAAAAAAGAAAAAATAACAAAAAAAACCCACAAAACTTGCGTTGATGTTGAAATATTTATTTATTGCCTCATTTGTTCTGACTTTAGTTAGATATGATTGAAATTTATTGCTTTTTGAGTGAAGCTTCACTCGATATTTCTATACAAGTACAGTAATCTCTAGCTTCGTTAAGATCGCAGAATTGTAAATTGATTGGACTTTGACAAAAGTTTTATCTACAATTTTATCTTGCACTAGAACAATGATTCGCGGTTTGTGCTTGATTAGCTCTTTAAATTCGTTTCGTAAACAGTGGTAATAGTTAATTATCGTTGTCTATGCTATTGACGCGTTATTGATTATTTTATTAAAATTTTTTTTCATTTTCGTCCGCTGTGCATTCACGAGTTACGCTGGATTCTATTCGAAATAAACTTGGCGTTACCGGTAGCACCAATGCGTTATCGTCAACGCGTCGACCAACGACTTTCATTACTAATATGAAATACCGCTATTATTAGCTTATATTTATATTAAATTAATGTACATAATTAACAACGCTTATTGGATTCGCTATCAGTTTTGCGAAATCATTTGTTAGCTTCTTCCATGGCTTTCTTCAGAGTCTTTTCGAAGATCTTTTTGGAATCGCAAAATCCTTGCTTCGTTTTACCGAAGGAATTCGGACCGGCTGATGTAGGGGTTTCTCGTCCGATATTTCGCATTCTCATTCTCGCCTCTGCCGGCATTTCCTCGGGCTCGTCGTCGTCATCGTCTGCATTGAAAACCGACGCTACGGTCGGCTTTTGAAAGCTTGACGCTGGTTTCACGTTTGGTTTCTACAAGAAAAACAGTGCTTACGTTACAAATTGACAATATATCTACGTGCACACCATGTTTAATTCTGATGATTCATCAGGCAGCTAAAAAATCATGTGCAATAACTTTGAATAGTAGAATTGTAGACGATAGGTGCTTCTGACCAATTTAACGAATCTACGTTGGAAATTTGGAAGTACTGTCTGCGATATATTTTTATTCTCACTACATAACATTGGAATAATAAAAAAAATACAAGCAGGAGCCTGAGTCGCTACAGTGACTACGACTTGCAGCCTCTATTTTACTCTTGCCATTACTCATTTTTTTTTTTTTACAATTACTGACCGACGTGGAGCCCAATTTGATTTGTATGCCCTTCTTGGAATCCGTCGGCGCTGGTTTTTTTCCAAATCCAAATGCAAGTTTTTGTTTCTTGGAGTCCATCTGAGAATAGCCAGAGGTCTCACGTTTGTCGTCCGATCTCAGGGGTGAACGATCCCTCCCTCTGTCGTCGTCGCTCCCATCCTCTGCTCTGTAGACACTTGACCCTGACAATGTCAAACACTGGCAAAGTTCAGATCAAGTTAAACAAGGCTGACTTAATAACCGGAAACATTCAAGCAGCATGCACGGCGCAAACATTTGGCATTCTCAGAGAATCTACAATTGACTAGACCAGATACTCGGACCAGACATAGCGGCGAATAAAAACTAGACGTGTAAAAAAAAAGACCAGGTGATTTCCTAGTAAGAAACGACAAAAGATTCTGAATAGAATAAAATGTTTGGTACGCTTATCATCGTTACATAAGCGTAGCGTCTGATTAACGTTCCGCTAGATAAATATGTCGAAAGTTGCCACGAAACTTCCGAGATTGAGGCTCCGTGTTGCATGCAAGTATCAAGATATATTGACCACAGGAATTTGTCCACGGAAAATTCGCGAGTCATGTCAAAGAATGGCTAAAAAACTTAATGAAACGTCAAGGAGGTTTATTTCTTTATCAACGAAATTATTATCAGAGAAGCGCGAACGAGCGAGCGACGTAAACACACGCGTAAATTAAGCAAAAAATAAACAAGGATTAACAATTGCGTAAATCATATAGTTCGTTTCACCGTCAATGAGTAGCATAGTTACAATATGATTGAATAAAACCTTTTCTGTAATCTTCTCCAGAGTTCCTCTTCGACATTTCACGATTTTTTTCCGGGCACGCTGAGCGTTGCAGCTTGTCTCGACGTAACCTAAAAATCGTTACTAAATTTGTTGCAAAATTAGAACGTTGGCAGTGCGCCACTATATTCAAGAATGCGAAGCGCGGAGTCGCATCGATGACCTGCATTAATGCAACGATTTCATTGCAGATAGCGACACAACACCCATTTGATTCGCCCGAGACCATTGTCGCGTATCAGTGATAGCTGTTAACCGCAAATGCTATTTGTTTATTCGTCTATCACGCTAATCAATCTGATTATTCGCAAGGTAATAATATTATTAAAAGAAGACTGTCGTTATCGCGTTAAAACTTATGAAATAAATGCGAATACTTGACTGTAACGCTTTGGACGCGATAGATTTATGACGAGAAATTTACAATGGGCAATGCTCCGCGTAGGCTTTGATGGGAAATAACTGTCGAGAGTTCTCCGGATGTATTTATAATGCAGCTTTCGAGTGCTACCTTTATTTCTCTTTCTCGCAAAGTATACAACACATCGCATCTTGTCGTACGCGTACATGTATACCACTCAACGGGATTCCACGAATTCGGAAACGACTCTCGACGTGCAGCCCCGCTGGGAATATAATGCTCGTCCCACCCGACGTTGCTCGATTTCGCTTCAACGTATCGTCCACTACCAAATACCATTTTGATCCTGAGATGCGTTTTGACTCCCGTAGAGAAGAGCGATGCACGCATACCTAGGTTTTTCACGATTCTCCTGCAGCCGGCTGGGGCACGTGTTAACTTATTTCAAGAGCATATGCCGTTTTATCGGAATAAAGCTATAGTGCCGGCTGCCAGGCCCGAGGCTCTCGAGATATCGGAAGCACGCGTTGTACATTCATACGAGTAATTAATGAACACGAGGAAGCCAAACATGCGCGATAGATACTTTCAGAATTAAAAATATCTCCCGACCATTCACAATATATTTTTATACGTTTAGGAGGAGATTGATATTATCGTAAACTTCGTATGTTGAAAGTGTCTTAATTGTATTAAATTATATTGTCAAAATTTATTAGAAAAAAGATTAATTAAACTTATTCTTTGTCGTGTCCTCGGAAACAGGAATTTCTAAACACTTATTTCCATATTGAAGAATAATAATTGCTGATACGTACTGCGTTGTAACGGTTGGTCTTTCGTTCGGCACATATTTCGATGTTAGTCAAATGAAATCTTCATCTATACGAATAAAATATTTATGAATCGCTCGTATTTATTTCCTACTAAAGGATACGACATAAAACAATTCCTCGATATTCTCGACAATCGAAACAACTGTCGAGTCATTTATGAGCATTTTATATGCGAAAATACGATGGCGCTATTCATTTCGCGTGGAATATCTCATATGGAGTTAGGTACACTACTCGTTGCGAATGAACCAATAGTGGATATGTTGATCACTTGGAATTTGGAACATTTACTTAATATTTTTTTCAAATGTGTCAGAAGCTTCTTAAATGTATTATGATACATGAAAATAAATTATTTAATATACGAGAGGCTTCCAAAGGTCGATAAAGACCTTGATTTGATTTTAAAAAAAAAACAATTATATTACATGAATTACATAAATCCGCTTAGACTTGAAAGTCAAAAGGGATAAGTGGTTAAAATAGAAAATTGTTGAATAATATGAGGAAAAGGAACACAAAGTGGAAAAAGGAAAGCGGTTTTCGAGATACCGTATACGAAGATTCGTTCGGAGGCTGTGGAGAATCGTCAGTGTCGGCTCGTCATCGATTCGGGATGATTAGCGATAATATAAAGAGTAAAATCACGTCTTCCGCGGTCGATTCGTGCGAAATCTCTATGTCGTGGGAGGGAGAAAGAGGTAACGAGAATACGAAGGAAGAAGGCACGAATGTCGGCTCCTTTCTTCGTGCGGTAGATATCGGGGGCCAAGTGAGCAGCGATAGAGCACGATTCTACCTAATTGAAGTAACCACAGGGCGCAATGTCGGGAGAGATCTCTGGGCTCGGTTTGCTCTCCCGCGGGTCCGTGCGGAGGACACAGTCCGTGGAACCATTGGCAGTACGCGATGCGGTTCTCTTCTCTTCCGTCTCTCGCGACCACGGCGCATTCATTCTCCTTACGCGCGATCCGCGAGAGCACCACGGGCAATCCCATCGAATGATCAAACGACTGCCTCCCGTTTCTACATTTCCAGCCCCTACATTTTTGTTCGCACGTGCCTCGCGCGCGCTCCCGCGGCCTCTCCCTCGAGAAAAAAGGAGAGAGAAACTCGGACCAACTTTGATATTTTTCTCTGATGCCCCACATACCGAGAACTCGGTGTCTCGATCCCTACACTATTACATAGCTCGATCTGGCGTTCACTCAGCGATCATTATATTACCGCTGGTTTGCTCGCGGATCGATCTCCGCTCCGGCAGAACTACCATCACCTTTAATTACACTGACTCCTCTGCAATACACTTTGCCTTCCTCTCATTCGATTTTCGCTTACCTCGATGCTGTTTCCTCTTTATAATTCGACATTCCTCTCTGATATATCTATCTGTACAAATACGCATGTACTATTCCCGGTACATAGTATCGCACCGCGGGAAACTCCTCCTCCTCCTCCTCCTTCTTGTCCTCCCTCCCGGTCGCTGCTCCGTGCAACTTGCGTCTCGGGGTGCGATTCTCATTCTGGTTTATAGCTTCCCTACTCAGACTTGTAGATCCTGCGTCGACGAGGTCATGAGGAGCGAGGATGCGACGCATTATAAAACAAGCTTGGCCACCTGGAGACAACAGCACGGGGGGTCTACGGAGCTCTCCGGTGCACGTTGACACAACTCATTTTTACGCGGTATCCCACGCACGATGGGCGGCCCCACAGTCACTTTCGGTCGCTTGCCCCTCGTTCTTGTTTTCTCCACATCAGCAGCAACAACGGCCAATCGTCCGTGGTACACGGGGCACGAGCAGTGTTTATACGACGAGACGAGACGAGCGAGCGAGAGAGAGAGAGAGAGAGAGAGAGAGAGAGAGAGAGAGAGAGAGAGAGAGAGAAAGAACGAAGAGTTCTTCGTTCTCGGCCGGACCCCGCACTGAGTAATGATGCGAGATCTGTGCCGAGACGCCGGGGGTGCGCATACGGTATCGTCTCCGGTGAAGCTGGTCTAACTCACCCCAGACCCACGGCCGAAAGAGATACCATCGGACCTTGCGTCCCGACAGACCGCGTGCGAGCTCGTGAAAGATTATTTTGCTCCACTCCATCTTTGGTTGGACGGAATGACTTCGACCTGGCGCGCGATGCCTCGTTGCACCCTTCATAAAATTGGGATTCAGTGGCTCACTGCTCTAAACTGCAAACTCCGACTTTCGGAATACTCGTAGACTCGGATACGAGACCCCCCAAAATAAAAAGTAAAAGGTACACCCTTGGACCAAGCCCCAAACACTGAAAATTCATTGAAAGAATACACGATGTTCGTGTCAAAGAGGCCACACGTATGCAACGGCATCGTCGATTGCCATTAAACGATACTCCTAGCCACGTTCTTTCTTACCTACGACGCGATCTGTATGTGGTCCTTTGCTAGTTTGACAATACCCTTGTTTACGTTGGGTCTATTATAGTTTGACTTCATGCGGCGACACGCCTCATTCTTTCTTTCGAAAACTCTTTGAAAAAACGTTGGAAAATGGATGGATATAGAACGATAATTTAGGGGGTTTAAGGGTTCAAGTAGTTTTTGATTCTTGAGAAAAATGGGAGGGATGTCGTACCACCGCGAAAGCTGGTTTCTGGGTGTTCATCATTCTGGCGTACGCGGGACGCTTGTGAAAAGTTTTCAATCACCTTTGAGGCCTATATGCGAAAACTATCACGCTGCTTTCGATTCTTCACGCCTCGAATGTTATATCGTTTATTACGGGGTTATACAACTGGTTTTTTTCTCTTTTCAGTTACCTGTATTGTCATAGGTTGACTCTCGGGTGGGTTACCTTAGCTTGACAGATATAATAAAGTCCTTCCGATGACCACGAATGTTACTGGTCCGATGGATTTGGGTTTGAAGATGGGCAGCCTTGCGTTATGTCGAAGCGGTGGCTTACTATCATCTTTATCTCAAGTTTATTCTATCGATGACTTAATATCGACTTTCTTATAAACGAAGCTAATATTCTGCATACGATAAGTTAATAAGAAGTTTTAACTGCACTGTATGAGACGGAAAACTAGCAGAAAAATTATATTTTTCTATAAAATTTTTATGTAAAGCTTTGTAAAATTAAAATTTTCGAAATTTCAGAATATATCAAAGTATTATTTACCAAAAGGTTTATAAATTGTGCCAATGCGATAAACAAATGATGGTGTAAATAGACAATTTCTAAGTCTAATTCAGGGTCTTTGATAGCTCCTCACTCGTAGAGATTGAAAAAAAAATTAAGAAAAAAATCTTTCTTAACAGTAGACGCACCACGCTATCTGGGAGATGTTTAGACGGTTTAGATAAATCAGCAATGATATGATATACATACAACGCTTCCATGTTATTAGAAGAATTAGTTGAGATAGTGTGACGAGACGCACGGGATTTCGCCTGAAAGATTTTAACGGTCTACGGCTCACGAGGGTGGCGGCGGCGTCGGCGTCGGCGACACAGAGACTTTAAAGAGGGTTTGTGACGAGTGTTCTGTGGGCAGAAGTATCATCGTTGGTCGTGTCTCGTTGCTTCCGAAAAGGCAAGAGACGTAAACGAGCTAATCTAGTCCTAGACATGCTTCGACTCACAGATGTCGAGTGGCTGTGTTGGAAAGCTACAGGAGACACGGGAGAGACGATTAGCGTGCGCGACAGACAGCCCTCAGCAGCAGCAGCAGCGCATAGATAAGGGAGAGCAGGCGTCTAAGATCTTGTACACACACACACATACATAAGTGGCACGTGGCGTTTCTTTAAAGAAAGATGAAGAGCATTTCTTTTCATACGCGAGCCGCTCGACTGCGATCCAAGTTGTGTATAATATAACACTGCGATAGTTGGCTGGCAACTCGCGCGCATTTATCTAGTCAGTCTTTAAGTTATTTTCAGTTTACTTAAGAAACATCTATTGGAAGACCTAAATGCCGTTTAAAAATTGTTGACTAAATATTATAAGATAACAGGGACCCGCTAATAGTTACCAATAATACGTAATATTATCATTTACGGTACGATAATTCACTGAAACTTTACTGTAATACTTGTTCTGATAAGAAATCTTTTGATCGACAGGAAATGCATAACTTTGATGTTTTTAGCATTGCTAGCAACCGGAAGTTAATAATGTAACGAATAACGTTTTGATTGTATAATCTTATCTTATTTTATATAATATATATATATATATATATAAGTTTCCTATATAAAAGGTTATAAAATTAGAAACGAATGGTAATTCATCGATAAATCAGAATGAAAATTTTCGCAACGGTAAAAAATATTTGTAGCAACGTCGGTACTAATTAAAAATAATTTACACGATCAGTATTAGTTAACGTACGTATGCGTTATACTTGAGCGTTGACCAGTAGCGTGTACAGAATTAAATAAATGACGCTAAATTGTATGGTGGGATTTAAATATCTCGTAAAATATTTCACAGACGTTATTACAAATCACGCATAAAAGTATACTCGAAAGTGAGATTTATTTATCGCTGCATAAGTCGCATTACTAAATTTACAACAGCGTCGCGTACCCGGTGGGCCTTTCCGGCTATTTAGCGGATAGCAAGATGGATATAAGCGTTTTGTGTTTGTACCTTTCCAGTCTCGTCCCTTAACATCTCCCACGGGAACTTTTTCCACATATTTATTTATTTCCTTATCACACTCGCGCTTGTTGGGTCGTTTGTTCGTTCGCTTTAGGTTTTCAGATTCCGCAGACGGGATTTACGACTGCGTCTCTCGATCCCCATCTCGCGCTCTTTCGAGATAGCAATCTCTTGGCTTTATTTTCTCGTGCAGCATGTCTCACCCCGATTCTCAGAAGCTGGGTCGGCCTTTGTACTCACATTTCGAATTCAACGATTCAAGAGAATTTGCCGAGTTAAATTGACAAACTTGGAAAGTTTCTCGTACATAGCTTCTCGTCACTCGTCGTGTGACGAGAAACAAAACGATTTGTACGCGTTGATTCGAGAATTCGCAACGTGGGAGGTAACAATATATTTCTCTCTCCCTCTCCCTCTTTCTCTCATTGTTCCTTCTCTTTCGATCCTTCACATACAAACGATTAAGAAATTCTCTTCGTGTGTTAGTAGCATCAGGAGCAGCATCGACGATCAGAGCTATTGTAGTGAGAAAGCGAACGGTGGCTGTCGAGGATCGGAATGATCGATCGCACGAACACGCGACTATCAAGGAGTTGACCTGTCTATTACTTACCAGCAGCAACAGCACCTGAAGTTAAGCTCTCGAAGGATCTGAACACACACGCATGACGATCGTGACTCGATACTCCGCTTCTGCCGTTGGATCTCGCTATCGGTTAACGATGATCTGTCGGATCATCGTTCGCCAGCATCAGATCTTATCTGAATTTAACGCGTTCGCGTATGCATCCACGAGTATATTTCTAAACCTCTTCCCGTAGTCTTGATCCGGCATTGAACACATCAGCGTTTATTCTCGATTTAGAGACATCACTAATTTTTTTGAAGCCAGTTGAAAAATCACTAGTGACGCGTAGCTTCACCGAGAGGCAAACCGATATGAAGAGATGTAATAATCGGTGAAGCTAGCTATCCTTGTGTGACACACGTTTCTGTCCCGAGAAAATAAAAAAATTAGTATGGGAAAAGAGGTTTGCTAAAAGCATGGTTTGGTAACGATTCGTAAGTATGATAAAAAAACTACCAAAAAGGATCAACATCCAATATTCTTATCCGTAGTGTTGCTTCGAATATAAATTGAACATTTCACTCCCGCAAATCGACTCCAGAGAACCTTAACTAACTTGAGCTAATATATTTTGTTGCTTCTAGTCACATATTACGTTATATGTGACTGGAGGCAAAAAATACGAGCTGAATTACAAATATGCGTGTATGGGTGAAGGACGAGAGAGAAAGAGTGTCGAATTTTGTAAGGGGAATAACGCTTTTACTCCTGCTCTTCTCCTCCAGCTCTTTCAGTGGGTTTTGCGCTGTTTTATCGGACGATAAAGCAGCGCAATTTGTAGTTCGAGGTAACGTGATGTTCGCTCATTTTAATACAAATTGTTTAGTGGCTACGGGGTAAACGAGCGAGCCATTCGACGTTCAAACGAAGCTGTAGTATGAGGGTGCCACATGTCGCGGGGGTTGATGCGAAAGAGCTGCTGTGGCAACATTACGAAACCTTTTGGAGCGCGTAGTATCTGCCGAAAATCAAAGAGCTCGGTTAGTGTAGGAAACTAAACTAAATTTAATTATTTTCATCGACTGAAGCCAGAGTAGGAATAATTACGGGGTTCATCAATAAAATTTGTTGCAAAATTAACGTAGACAATTTTCTATTGATTATTCAGCTGTTTTTACGAAGTAATTGGTAATTAACGATATAAATATATATATTCGAAATGATTCCTATGTTAATAAATATTTTTTGTACATGAATATCATTTTCTTTATTTAAAAAAATGTATATTTAATGGTAGGGTCAAGTAACCGGTAAACTACTAGTCACCGGTGAATAAACGAAGGTTTTCTAAAGGCTCATGACAATTCCTGGTGATATAGATGGACATTATCCGTTAAATTGGCTTATTTTCTTGCTATTTCCGTTACTCAATGTGACATCAAAATGTGAGATAAAAAAAGAAGATTGTATCGGTCCGTTCATCAATAGGTGTGTTTCAATTTTTCTATTGAAATACTTCTTTATACTTACCTGGCAAGGAAAATACGAACATTTTTTAAAAATTGTTTGACATATTTTGTTTTATAGATAATAGGAAAAAATGGTCGAAGCTGCTCCGAAATCATATATTTTCGTGAAATCATTTGCCAGAGAGTTGGTTATGCTAAACTGGTTCCAGCAATATTTTGATTGATCATTCCTTGCAGTATAATCTCATAATTTATCAATAATTCATTAAAATTGATTCTATATTGAAAAATAAATTTAAATATCACTTCATTCCTCATCTCTAATCAACTAGTTGGAATAAAAATTTAGCGATACTACTTTATAATAAATAAACCTTAAAAATAGCCAATTGTAGGGCACAACCACTATACCAAAAACAATTAAATTACTTTTGTCCGTAGGTGTAACTACAGATACTGCAAAAGCGCAATGAACCACGCGTGGATCGGTGTATCGGAGGCATAAAGGTTCCCGGATACACCATAGTATTCATGTGCTATCTCTATCTTTCTCTCTCACTCTCCCTTCCTCGCCCTTTATCTCCCTCTCTCTCTCTCTCTCTCTCTATTCCACCCCTCGTCACGGGGGTTGCAAAGAGCGGAACGGGAATTCTCATCAGCCTGATAACCCTCGAGAAGCGCGTGTCGCCCACTCACAGTGATTGCGCTGCCTCGTTCCTCCTCTTCCTTTTCTTCTCTCACCCTCTGGGCTCTCCCTCATCGTCCGTGAACTACAGTATGTATGTATCGCCATCCCCTGGTTTTTCCCTTCTCCTCACATTCATTCGCTTCTGCGAGTGCCAAGAGAACGCCAATCCCTTCAATCCCTCTGCGAATCTACCCCTATCACCCCTTTCTCGTCCTTGTTCTATCCACTCCCCCCGCCTACCAACATGTACAGGTACAACATGTACAACCGACCTCGACGAACGAACAAACGAACGAACGAACGAACGAACGGTTCGCTCGTACGTCCGACCCTCATTCCATTCGATTAGATTACAGTACGACGGGCCGCGACTGGCCATCCAAGCTTCGTTCTCCACTCATTTTCCCGCTCGTACTTTTGTGCTGATTCTACGCTCGATGCCATAGTATCTACTGCGCGTAGGTAACTATGGATGTGATAGCGTCTGTTCGACTATCTGCAGTTTCACCCGTTTTCTATGTTTCGCTTTTTTCTCTCTTTCCTCTTATTCAACTCGCGGGTGCTCTCTCCCTCCCTCCCTCTCTGGAGTTCTGTCGAGTGACGTCGATACTTCAAGACTTCTGGTAAAAGCAGCGGTCGAGTAGAATATTGTACAAGCATCGTGATTATTAGCGTGAGACACGCATACGCCTGATTGTCGTTTAGCTCGCGAAGACTTAATCGTCGAGAACGATATATATTGACCAGTCGAGTTTCCGAAGAGAGCATGCAAAGTACCACCCCCTGGGACTTCGTATCGTATCTACCTAGCTATTTAATCGCATTAGGCTCGTTGTTGATGTCCCTACTCGGATGGATAATCCGGATCTATAATTAATTATTGAGCCTGGTTTGACAACGGTGATTATACAGTTGGTATAATTATTATCTTCGGTAGAATTTTATTGGATCAGTGACGTTTTATTTGTGTGGAAAGACCAGCACACGTGACTCCGAATGTTTTATTTCACGATTTTATTTAATGATATTTAATATTTTGCATTGTTCTTATAGGAAATAAAGTGTCATCTCCCGAATAAACAGAGTTTACGTAAAATCTACCTCTAATAGAATACTTTAATCAAGGCGATGACTTTACACCGATGGATTTACACCTCGTGGACACACCACCAGTCGTGTTGACCTATAAAAATACTTTTTGATGTCACATCGGTGTTTAATTAAGCGGCGTATTTTTAATATTGTATTAATCGTATCGATTTCTTCCTTAAGATCTAAAGATGTCGAGTAAAAGAAAATATTTGTTTAAACATTTATTAATATTCAATGATTTAATTATGTATTGATATATTTCAAAGATTTATTCAAATATTGCATAATATATTAATAAAACGAGATCAGATGCTGTTAATTTTTTTTTTTGGATTTCAAATATGTTAATAATGAGTTTACTCGATCGTTAAATCTGACAGTCGCACCTCTTACTTCTTCGGAATCTGAAGTTCTCGAAGAAAATAAATATAATTATTGTAATATGCGTTAGTATTTAAGGATTTAAGGATGCGTCAATCAATTGAAATAATTTTTTTAAACTCACAAAATGTCAAATAAGATCAGGTATACATTTTTTTTTATCGTTTATTCGTTGTAACGAGCAACGAATTATATTAGCATATTTCTTCAAGTAATTTTTGACGTTACATAGCACACAATAGAGTAATTGTAAAAATTGTAATGGGTAATTTTGGCCCCGATTAGGCTAAAACGTGCGAGCACGCGTTCGTGTTACCACCCCATAGAATTGTTATTATTATTTCACTCTCGATTTCATTCGAATTTACTCGCTATCCTATACATATTACATCCAGATGACGTTGATTCGTCACGCGGTGGGTATATTAGTCGTTGCGTAATTTCATCGCGAGGACTGTTGGTCGACCGGAAGTCGATCCTCGTTTTCAACTCTCTGGGCAATACGACGGAATCACTTTCGTCGATTGCCATTCAGTACTCAAACTAATTACAAATCTATTGCATGACCGATCGATATATTGTTTTTCCAGGTGGTATACAATTATTAACCGAACGAAAGTGAGCTACACATTCTTTCCGTCATGTTCTTTTCAGTATTTAAGTGAAAGACAAACAAAGTTAATTATACGGAGTAACATTGTGTGTCGTAAATTCTGATTTGATGAAATACAGAATCGATACATTAATTTTTGGTTATTTATCGGACGAAGTGTAAGTATCAGTGATCGCGATATTTTCAATGTGTAATTGTCGGACTCATTTATGTACTTATCTTTAAACGAATGAAGCAAGAATAATTAATTTTTTTTTCTCTTAATATTTTAATTTTTTTAACAAAATAAATATTTGTCTAAGCCAGGGGTCTCCAAACTTTCCAGCCTTAGGGCCATACTGATTACTCCAGTAAGTTCCGAGGGCCAAAACCATATTATCATTGTTGCCGGTGGTAAAAAGTGAAATAGTCCAAAATCTGTCCGCGGGCCGAATGTGGCCCTCGGGCCGTAGTTTGGAGACCCCTGCTCTAAGCTAAATATTTATTTAAAAAAAATATCTTTCCTATGCGCAGTTATTAAATAAGTTTTCCTCGATTTCTCTAAATGTTGCAAACTAAGAAAATAGATTAGTTAACATCTTGTAATTAATAGATATTTGATCAATATTATTGAAATTTTTATAGGAAAATGATGTTAGATCAAAGTGATGCTGTTTGATACTACGAATTCCCTCTCTCGGTGTATCAAACACGATCAATTGTCTCTTGTTTTACAAAACTTGTCTGGAAAATCGCTTTCTCAAGAAAAAAGTTACCAAAGTATAAGTAAAAATTTCTTTCCATAACATTTCTTTCAGCACTATAGAAAATGGTAATTTCAATTGCGTCGGTGAAGGTTTACTTTGCGTTATTCTTCGACTTGTGTCGAAGGCAACGAGTATTAGATATACTTTTATCGTACTGTGTAAATTTAAATCGTTGGAGATAGAAAGAGAGTAAGAGAGTTAGAGTCGAAACGTAAGGGAGTTAAAACGCGATCCAATTTCTCAGGCCATTGAATGCGGCGACTACCATCTGTCTCGCGCTCGCGCGAAGGCAAGCGCGTTCTCTCGCGTCCTGTATACAGTAAAAGACAGAAGCAGTAGCACAGTAGCAGGAGCAGCATAGGATAGCCCACGGTACAACCGGCAAAAGGCACAGTAGCTTTTTACAAGCGAAGCGTGAAATGCGCGCAAACAGAAGTCTGCAATACGGGTGCTCACTGGGCCCGGGGAGGACTCTCGTCTCGAGTCTCTTTTACATTTTAATCAAATCATTTCTCTGTTATGCGCGTCAGGCGCGACCGAGCGAGCGTGCTGGAGAGTTCTCTGTTGCCGATGAGTACGAGGGAGAACCTGCGGATCTCACGGGACCGAAGGGTTTAATCTCGCCTAGCTCTCTATCTATCCCGTAATACCCTCGCTCCCTTTTCTTTTTTCTCCTCCGCTCCTTTCCTCGGTGCGCCCGGCGTAGACGAGCCGTAACGCCTCCGCGCAGAGATCCTCGAGACTCACGGTAGAGGTTGAGAGAGAGAGAGAGAGAGAGAGAGAGAGAGAGAGAGAGAGAGAGAGAGAGAGAGAGAGAAGCAAAATATCTCATGCGAATTCTCTGTGGCGCAGCGTTCGACTTAATTGCTCGTCCTTTTACGGTTCTTCTGCTGCAGTCTCTTCTCATATATATATATAGGTACACTCGTGTATATATATATACAGAGCTATAAATATATAAATATATATGTATATAGCTCCAAAGTATCTTTACCGCAATGTGTACATGAAGACTGGCGCGTTCGCGACCGGTAATTGTCGATACAATTAATAGTTTGAGCGTACAGTTCTCAAGATCAAATTAGAGGGTAGAATTAGCCGCTACTGCGTTGGATCGCCGGTTGACTCTCGTTCTCGTTCTCTGTCTCAAGAAAATCGTTTGAGCGCACTCATCGCGTTATAGCTCCTGTGTATACCTAATAAGTTATTCTAATGTCCGAGAGCGCGCTCGTTTACCGTCGTATAATGTACTCTCTCGGTGGAGTATGATTAGAGGGACCTAGAATCGGAATTCTTCCTGAATCAAACTCTCTCCCTGGCGCACCGTCTCGTTTCTATCGACTGTAATAGCGTGGGAAGCAGGAATAACAACGCGACGTTCCAATGCAGAGTTAACCTTTAAGGCCTCGGACAATTAAGGCAATTAACAAATAATTGTTATTTAAATTATTTTTTCGAGCGATAAGACATTGAAAAGCAATTTAATAACTCAAAATCTTAGATCCAGAGATATTGTAACTGTATCTAATTATTTTTTTAACGAATTCTTGATTTCTTTATAGCACAATTTGTTTGTTATCAATTGTCTGATAAAATTCAACTACTGTCTCTGTAACTGCATGTGTCAATATTCTATTTAATATGTTTTTTAATTATTTCTAACTTGTAATAAAAATTATTAAAGATCAAATTATTTAGTCAATGCCGCTATACACACTGCATTTCGTATTTTTTTTTTGTTTCAATTAAATTAGTAATGCTAAATTCATAGTGAGATAATTGATGGAAAGAAATCGAATTTAAATTTAGCTAAAAGTGTCATCATAAATAAATTGTTTGTTTAAATATTAATATGTAAATTGTTTGCTAAATTTTAAATGCTCTCCCTGTAATTGCTTGGATTTATTTTATATTTAATATATTTTTTATTGTTTCTGGCTCGTAAGAAAAATGATTAAAGAACAAATTATTCAGTAAACGCTTACATACAATGTGATTCGTTTTTTTTTTATTAAGTCAGTAATTTTTATTTAATTGTAGGATCATCTATAAAAATACGTCTAATTAAAATTTAGCGAAAAGTCTTAGCTTTTCTGAGGAAAAGGGTTATTCCGATGATTCATTGGTACGTGACCTATGATCGGTGTGATCACCTTACACACACTTATGCTGCAAGTATCGACAAAAGTCTAAAGAGTTTAAAATGTATCACATACCCTTCCACGGTCTACGAGCTGAGCAATTTCTTTTTCCCACCTCGAAAGAACCTACTATCTATCGGGTATCCAAGCAAGAAAATATAGAGGAAGGAGAGCCGTAGGTACACTCTAAACGTATATATGTATCAGAAACGTCAGCTCGTTTCCATCAATTTTCGGAATGCCGACACACACTCCGCAAAAGCTCAATTTCTCTTGCTCTTTGCCGCACCATAGGTGGTACATAGGATCCCCGTAGTTCATCCTCTCCCCTGATCTCTTCCCATATGCCTATTTCTTCGTGAAAGCATTCGGCAATTCACTGGAGAGTGTGGAGAGCGATCGAAACGGCGAGTGCTCGGTGCTCTCCTCGCTTGGTTTCGCAATGGTGGTGGGAGTGGAGCGATCGCGTTTGAACCAAACCGAGTTGCTTTTGCAACTGTAGGAGAGGGTGCAGTACTCGATCGCGCGAAGCGCGATGGGCTTTACAGGGCAGAGGAGAGAGAGAAAGAGAAAGAGCGTGCGACACACGTTTCTCTTGGTCGAAAAGCTCTGAGCGTCGAGCACAAGTGGATTCCAGCAGGGGTGATAGTGGCGTAGCCAGAGGGTTCTCGGGCGCGGTGAAGGGGTGAATAAAGGGGGTCGATAAAGTAGCGATCGCGCGCACGGGACTCAATTACACGCTTGGGCGGTCCCTTCCTCGCAGCCCCAGCACACTCGCGCTCGCATATACATATATATACCATATTATATGTATAGAGATAGTATATACTGCGTAGGACCTACGGTTAGCTAGCTAGCAAGAGCAGTTATCCCTCTCGCACTCTTCCCCCATGGTAGTTTTATCCAAGCCTCATCCTCCCCTGGATACGCTTCATCCCACGTTCCCGGTGGCTGTTCTCCGCTGCGGATTCTCCGCTCGTCAGGTCCTCCTCCTCCTCCTCCTCCTTCTCTTTCTCTTTCTCAACACCCTCGGCACTCACACACCGCGCAGCACCTCCTTTCTCGCGTCCGCGTACTCAGCGAACTCGCCAGTTTCCCCCGGCACACCGTTCAACCTACAACCCTCCAGGGAAAGAGAAGAAAAGCTGCGAGAATAAGTGAGAAGAAAAACAGCTACTCCACCATAATGCTCGCTTTCTTCTCGGTGCAGTTGGGCGTCGCAGTCCTCTATAGCCGTTGAATCTACTGTTGCGCAACCCCTTGACACTCGCTGCTCTCCTTTCCTTCCTTCTTCGGTTCACCTTCTTCTTGTTCTTATTCTTCGAGGTCGTCGTCGTCATCGTCATCGTCGTCGTCGCAGTATTCTATACGAGGCGGAGAGACAACCGGGCCGCACCGGAGACTCTCGCCCAATCTTGTGTCTTTTCCCACCATTGGCGAAAAACAGGAGGAGGAGAAGAAGGACTCGGTGTGTGCGGCTCTCGCCATCTCGTAATCGGCTCTCTCGCGCATCCCCCGCACATTTTCCGGCATCCCTGCGATTCTCTTGACGCCTACCCCACTCTGGCCACCGATCTAACAGCCACCCTCGCTACGAGCCGAGCAGAATAGCGGAGGGCTCCCACCCTGCGGTCTTTCGCTCATTTGTCGCGAGCACTCGGAGTGAGAGGGTGAGAGAGAAGACCGCCAGCAGCAGCTAGAACCACCCTCTTCTGCGCTTGCTCGCGATTTATCGTTCGCACGAGCTGAATACGCTCTCGTCTCGTCCTCCGTATCTATCGCCCTCTCGCTCGCACGTATCTCCTTCCTTTCCCTTCACCACTCCCTTCAACCTCGACGCCAGATGGCGACACTCGGAGAACCACAGACTCCGGGCTTGACTCGGGGATGAAAGATCCATGGGTGTGGACAAGCCACTGAAACTCTCGAGAGACTATGTACCTGCCCTTGCTCTTTGCATCAAGAAATATAGTTTAAGGTTGTCAATCCGTACGCCTGGGTTATAATATACATCGGTCACCGTGCACTCTTGACAAATGAAGTGTCGAAATAAATATGCGTTCGAGATACTTCCGAGATGACAATTGTACTGTCAGCAATGTAAAATTTGTGTGTAAGCACCAACATCCTTAATACTGCAAAAAGTTCACACTGTGCACCTAGCTAAATCTTTATTTCATTTAGAAATATTTTTGGAACTTCGACATAATAATTATTTGTTGCCAATTAAATTATTCACTGAGAAGAATACTTATCAAACTTCGCTAAATCTGCCGTTGCGGGTAGCTAATTAAATATTTTGTTGATTAAACCGATATTTAGTCAGTAGAACGAACCTAACATTTTTCAAATTAAATATTTCGTCGATCAAAAATGAATTTCGTTAAAATAACAAGATATTTAGTTCACCACCCGCAACTACGTATTTTGTTGATTTTGCTACATCTTTTTGTCAGTGCATCTTCAACCTAATGCCACTCTGTTGCCTCTCAATCTGTTTGTTATTTGCAGATTATCCCCGATTTCATTCTATTGATTTTCACGATAAAATATATTGACAACAAGACCGCCAAATATATATCAATATTGTCCGAAAGTTTCAGTTTAATTGGAAGTTAGTGTACTCGTGTGCAAGTTTTCCTCGAGTGATCTCAAATAAACGTAAAAGCTCGCATTGCACGAGCATATCGTTTATAGTATTTTTTTGAAAATTCCGCTAGCTACGATGCGCGGTTACGTCCCGCCGTGTTATTTCCTTCGTTCGCTATAGAGTAAAACGGTATAGTAGTCGATTTGATTGACAGGGCGATAGGCCATGTCTAATGCATGTGCGTCTGGCTCTCACTTGGATTAGCCATTGGCGTGGTACGTCCAATGTCAATTCCTCCCGTCACGCTCGTTATCCGCAACCGCACACCGGCAATCTTACTTTTTTATTTAGCATCGAAAATTGGACGAGAATAGGCCTCTCGTTCGATCGATAATTTTCGCATCGAATACTATCGTACAGTCGTCGTCCTGCTCTACGTCGTTGTATTTCATTTATGTTTGATTAGAAAAAGAAAGAAATACGATGCGGGGTTTAGAGGAAGGAGCACTGCTGCTGCAGTTTCGCGCGATATATGACTCGATCGCGAGCTCGTGTTTATCGCAGCGCCCACGTACGTCAACTCCAGCCATAGGTACACGCTCAATTAGTAACGATAGGTGAGAAAATTAATTATCGTCGCGATCCGCGCCCACCGAGAACTATGTCGTTCGTATTCGGAACCCGAGATTAATTCGATCAACTCGGCTCTTCTCTTACCGTATATAGGGTGGGTCAAAAACGTTTTGTCAACGTAATAAGAAATTTGTGATATTCCTGAAAAGAAAATCGATATGCGTGAATCAATCATTGTCCAAGACCAAGACAGAGACATGGCCTATTAACATGGCCTTGGCTGTACCTCATTGGTTTGAATTTTTTAAATTCAAAATTTTTATAAAATTCAATTTCGGGAATTGTTTGATGTTAGTCTATTTGCGTCAAGAGTTTTAGCCCGATAGCTCAAAAATTACACGTAATACAGAGCAAACGAATATTTTTTGAAAAAATGTAAAATGCGTTTTCAAATTTTAACCCCTTGACTTGATTGAAGCACATTTAATACCAATAATTAATGCGATAGCTAGAGTGTTAACAATATAAATGTGCAAACACGCGCGCGCACACACACACACACATGCACATATCCGGACAATTATTTGAAATCACGTAATCTCGACTTTTCAGACAATTTTGCGTATACTTACGTTCTAAGGCGACCGATGCGTTTCCCGATTACTACATTCCAAGAATATGCATGCAACACGTAGGTACACGATGGATACTCGGTGGTACAGCTCATTAATAATTATGCTTCGCTAACGCGCAAGACGGCATACGCTTGGCTCGCTCTCACTCGGCTATTTTTCCGCCTATATCTGGTTAGAAAGATTGATTAATTTATCGTGTATACTAATATTTTGATCTTAGAGTTTAAATACAGCAACTTGCGAGATATTTCGAGATTCCCTCGAGATACAATGTCGCACAAGCGGGATACTTGTATCTATACTCAATACGTAATTCGAATCTAATTGATAATCAAACGATTAGCATCGATACAAGAGAGTTGAATAGTACTTATAGAACGTATAGACGATCGTTGCTCGAATCTATTCATGGACTCTCGGGTCATTCGCCATTTTGGTACTTTCATACGCGAAACACTATTATTCATTAACGAAAATAGTTCAAAGATCCCTCGTAATGTCTTGACAGACGCAGTCATTAATTTTTCTTCTGGAGAACGAAGGAAAAAAAGAAAAATAAAACAATTCAGAGGACTCGTGTTGGTACGCGCGTAACGCGTGTGTGGCGGGACAATAATATTTCACGTGGGGTGCGAGGCTAATTGAATGCTACCACGGTAGTTCCGAGGCTTAGCCAGGCGGGCCCGGCTCACTGCTGTGGCGATAGCTGGGTCCGCGTGTGTTCATCGTGGGACTCGCGATGGGTCCGCGCTGAGACCATGCGGCACCACTCGATGAGGTGGTGGGGGTGGCTATAGTGTGCGTTGAGCTCCGAAGAGAGTTCTGGGTCCGGGGAGTGCGCGAGAGCGGAGAGGACAATAATTAACCAGCGGTTAGTTTACGTCGCCCCCCCGCGGTTCGTGCACACCAGAAAGAGAAGAGAATCCGTGCTCTGGTCCGACCAGTACCAGCACCAGCAGCAGTTCACGTGGGACGCGCCAGGCCTCACCGTGAGATGCATAAATATCATTGTAGCCCCGTAGGTGTAGCCAGAGTGAGGGGTCACACCTTCTTATAATTATTAATGCGACAAATGACCCAACGTCGGTTGTATACCAACCGCATGAGAACACCCGAGGACCGGGGATGCCTTTTTAACTCGCACCTATTCTCCAATATTCCCAAATGATAAAATCAAACGCAGAAGCCACGACCGTCGTACTCTTGCACCGAGTCAAACTGAATTAATTCTTAATAATAATAATAATAATAATAATAATAATAATAATAATAATAATAATAATAATAATAATAATAATAATAATAATAATAATAATAATAATAATAATAATAATAATAATAATAATAATAATAATAATAATAATAATAATAATAATAATAATAATAATAATAATAATAATAATAATAATAATAATAATAATAATAATAATAATAATAATAATAATAATAATAATAATGACAATAAAACAACCAGTCGCAAATTATACCGATGAATGGTTTCCAAAATGAAATACCTGCACGAATCTCGAGGATACTTCTCAGGCTGTATATATATCCGTTTAAAATTCTTTTATACTTGGCGTCGAGACGCTACCGCGTTTCTTGATATATATATATATATAGACGAGTTATTCCTCAATAATAATTCTATAGAGTGGGAGAGATCGTTCGACGAGAAAGACCTCGATCATCGTTCCTGCTGGCACCTACACAGCTCTTATACATTCACCGCGATTGATTTGTGGCCCCCGACGAAGCGTGGGCGGGGTAGAGTTTCAGAGCTGCATACTGTGTAGAGGTACACAGGTATATAATGGACGTATAAAGTAGAAGTCAGTGAGAATACGAGAGACGAATAGATGACGCTCAGAACGAGCATCACCCGTTGATTCGAATCTACGATTACGGACACCTGCTGCCCGGCGTATCGCGCTTTATTTTTACACTCTCACACTTCGATCGAGTGACAGAGAGGACTTTGTAATTATCTTCGGCCTTGGTTCACTCGGTGGAACATGAATCTTAGAAAAAGAGAGTTCTCATCTGTCTCCCTTGGAAGGTAATGCCAATTTTCTATATGAAAGAGACTTGGAACATTTCGCGCATGAAGCCTCGAGTGGGTATTTCATTATTTTTTATTTCATCGTCAATGGGAACGATTATAATTGTAAATGCTACCATAAACCAAAAGTTCGTTTAATGCGCAAGAGAGTACGAATAGCGAGGAGGGAAAGGCGGAGAGAATATCAGTGAACGGGGCTGAGAAACGAGAATTTGGTTTGGACGCGTATGGCGAGAATCCGCGGGGGGTAGAGTCTTCTGCAAGACGCGCGCGCCACGCCACGGGCTGCTGCTGGGCTCTCTTTATACGCCGTGCGAGGATACACGTTGGATCACGTAAGGCCCACAGCCCGGGCGGCCGATGCATGATAGAGTCAGAGAGAGAGAGAGAGAGAGAGAGAGAGAGAGAGAGAGAGAGAGAGAGAGAGAGAGAGAGAGAGAGAGAGAGAGAGAGAGAGAAAGAGAAACATGTTGTGAATGGTTTTCTTCTTGAAGAATAGCTTATGTGCGTGGCTCGCTCACGATCCCGCCACGCGGTGCATCGACCATTAACCCATACCTCGTCATTAAATCATCGTTGCTGTCATCGTCTTCGTTATCCACCGCCTCCGTGGATACTTGCACCACAGCACCTCCATTTGTATTGTACCATTTATGCGAGCACGATAGTTGGTACTGTATATCGTGCTAATAAACGAACCGATATCTCCACGAAGGCTCGGGCTCGAATATGAGAAATCCACAGGATCGCAGTTTCTATTTATATTCTCGTTACTTGGATTATTGTATCTGAAATCGAGATTTAGTGCTCTGAGATACATCAAAGATTGTTTGCCTAAAGTACTTGAATAATCGTTTTCGATCCAGCATCATTTTTTATCCATTACAATTATCTAGGAAGTAATGTAGGTTCAACATAATTCGTTGAATGTTATAAGATTCCCGAGACATTTAACTAATATCCATTTACGTCTGTTGTCGCTTACGCAATTTTAAAGATATCGGGGGAAAAAAATCGTTGTACATAAGTGAAGTTACTACCGCAAGAATTTTTGTCATTGACTTTGGCAACAATCCATAGCGTAGTTCAAATTTAATGAACTTTTTGTTATTTTTTTAAATCATGACCGTCGTAGCTTTAACTTGAGCAAATATCTAATCTATCGAGATTAAAATCTGCTGAATTGTCATACAAATAAACAAAGAGTTGATCAGTATTAAAATAAAACCGATGCATGGTATAAACATGATTTTTTATTTTTTCGAAAAATAACTAACTCACTCAAAATAGTTTTCCTCCAATATTTTAACGAACCTGCAAAGTAAAACCTTGCAAACTGCATCCTCGTTGTTTTACAAGTTTTTCGAAACTTCATTTATGAAGAAGCAAAAATTAATCAAAATACGTTGAAATTCATCAAAAAGAAGGTTGACCTTACTGAATAAAAATTTACTTTATCGATAATAGATAAGATGCAGCAATGCAGAAAAGTACGGATGTCGATGTAAATATCCTGGACAATTTGTTACGATTGACAAATTCGTGAAATAATATCATTTTAGTTAATTTTAGTTCATAAGGTCAACATGAACATAAATGTCAACAAAGTGTAACTAATAGGATTGTGCGGGTTTAGACGAGTTTGTCGGGTTGGGTAATTTTATTTCGCGTCGGGTCGAGTAGCCGATTCCAGTTCGGGTTTTCGGTCAAGTCGGATATCCGATTATAAAATCGGGTAATCGGTGACTTCGGGTAATATCAAAAGGGGCACCACTTTCCATTCCGTTGCGCATTCTGAGCTCTCTTTGCATGTATCCCGTCGAATATGTGGATATGGAGTTGGTTGAATAGCTGGGATCGTCGAATAGGTGGGGTTCGACTGTACAGAAGACCGTTTATGTTTTTGCGAGAATTGCTACTACGGACGATTTACCAGTGACTTGCCAATCAAATCAGCGGTATGTTCGACGAGTTGCTTAAAAAAAAAAGTGTTAAAAGATCGTTGACAGAGTAAACAAAGAAAGAACTCGAATCAACAATTCGAAACGTTTCTACCCTTCGCACAAAGGACTTTAACGATTACGGCAAAAACCGGTGTCGAAATTTGTCATCAAGGAGGAAAAATAGGTTCGGAGTTGTCCTCCTGCGTGAAAAAGACAAGAGTTGAGTATAATGTAAGAAGCGAGTAAAAGATGAAATGGTGTTTTGGTTCGGGTGGTTGTTGGTGTGGCGCGCGGCGGGTTCCTTGGAGCTCACTCTCTTCTGCGGTTATCCGGCCTATCCAGCTTTAAGGCCCTCTTCGCACTCGACGAGTATCCATATATCCGCAACACGGAGTGAGGAGGGAGTAGAGAGCACGTGTGGCATTCGACACGACGACATGTACCAGATATACATAGATATATATGGCCTATAGTAGGTAGGTATAGTATAAATACAGGTATAGATCGAGTCGAGGCGTAGACTCCGCGGGGGGTACGTCACTGTCCCCCGATGCTGCTGTTGCTGGACCGGGTTCTTCGGATGGGGCCCATCTTCGGGGTCTCACCGCGGGCCTGCCGGTCACCGCATTCCATCCCTTCTCGTATATATTACTCTTTTCTTTCCTGTTTCTATCATCTCTTTCCTTGTCGTCTCGAGCCGTGAAGAATAAAAAAAAATAAAGAAAGAGAGAGGAGAGTGAGATATATATATATATATATATATACTCTGACACTCTCGTACGGGATATCATCGTAGTTGCAGTATGGCTATGTGGGCTTCAGCTTTTATCCCACTCCAGCGAGATAACATCGGTTTCGCTCGAGAGGATGACTGCTGCTGCTGCCGCTTCTGCTGGATAGCTGGCTGGGTTCGTGCGCGCACTTAGAAATATCTATACACGTGGAAGAAGAAGAAGAAGAAGAAGAAGAGGATGAAGAAGAAGAAGAAGATGAAGAAGAAGAAGAGAGATTAGAGTTTTAGAGAGGAAAAGAGAGAGTCAGAGGGCAGGGGGAGACGCCGACCCCACTGAACGAGCTGCACCGCGGTGGGTATTCCGGGTACAACCTGCCACTCGTCAGCCCACCCTTGTACGCGCGAGCTACCCATGCTATATCCTCCTCCTGCCGCTGACTATCAGAGAAAGAGTCGGAGCGACGTTTCCTCGTTGATTCCTTCCCACCCTCCTCCCTTGTCTCGCGATGATGCCCACCTCTCAGAGCTCTCATCTCCGCACTCTCCGATGCTCCTGCTTATGCGTCGCTCCGGTGTACGATCGCCCGGCGTATGGCTCGCAAGAATGCACGATCGTGGTCTGATATAGAATGGAATAAAAAGTCGTTTGAGGCGAACCTGACGTATTCTAATAGGTCCGAGCTTTCGCGCTACTATTCCTTTTCGTCGCTCGCGTGTCCATGTCCAAGTAGCGTAACTTATGTAACGGGTGACTTTGCAGACTCACTTGTCGTCCATTGTGAATGTAATATTTCATTACTTTCCGTCGTAAGATTCGGAACGTGTTTACGGATAAAACATTCAAAGAATATGTTAGTTTAAGTTGTTTAATAATAACTGGTAATTATTATTACTAATTTTGATCAATCAAAAGTAATTAATAAAGTCAAGCTTATTTACTTTTTTAAAAAATATAATAAATATACTGAGAGAAAAGATTATTTGTAGGCACCAGGATTTTTTAACTCTTGAGAAATGGTAAAATTGGATATGGCGAAATAAATTTTCTGTTGCCGTGAACAAATCGTTTAGTCGAACTTGTGAATTGGTACGAATAATTATTTATTAACAGTTAAAAAATGTATATTTCAATGAAATGTTTCTTTATTAGAATCTGATAAACATCATGCTGACTCAACATAGCATTCGTATTAATAAAAAAATATTTATTAATAGTCACTATTGTAATAATTTGAAGAGAATGAATCATATATTGAAAGAACTGTACATATAATGCCGTATATGCCGTAAGATCGATTTCGTTGAAGAGATGTTGAACAGAGCTATTACGAATGCTTATATTAATTAATATTTATTATACTTTCAAAGTTCAAAGGGTTGTCTCGATTCTACATGCAGGCCCCACGAAACGAGGAGATCGTTAAGGTTGTCCATCGATAATCTTGATAAATTCTCACTTTTTATGCAACTTTTTATAGTAATGTCACTAAATAGATGGTACTTGTCTCAAATATAGATTTGGTAACTATTAAAAAATATGTATCAGCTTCGATTAAAAAATTTGTTAAATATCAACAAATCTAAAGTCGTTTCAACTGTATTTAATCTCATTGCCGCAAATCCTTATTTATCGGTAAGAAACATCGAATGAGTTACGAGAAACAAATTGCGCAAAATAAATCATTCGTTTGGCTAAAGTGCCTTTGGTACTGTTAATAAATTTTATAATACAAATAATAATAAATAAATTAATTAATTAATAATAAAATCTTTTCTCAGTGTAGGCAATCCAATCTCGAAAATTGTCTATCGGAAATGGTTCTTTCTCGGAAAAAATTAATAATAACGTTTCTAATAAGAATGATTTTTTTTAAGAGATGCGACCATTCATAATAAGTTTGTTTCATTAATTATTATTAATTGACATTACCAATGTACTTTGTAGAAAAAATGTGTAATTGATAGGCAATTCAATTTCTAAGCTTAGTCGTTAGAGATGTTCAGTGATTCCGGGCAAACCCTGTAGAGGAGATTCAAAGATCTTTTATTCGTTTACATACAGATAGCTAACAAGACGTTTCACGGATCAACGTATAGTGCCAGAGAGGTCTCGCGGATCTCGCGGATATCTGCTCTCCGGAGGTCTCCCGCGGCAGCTACGGATTTCAACCGTAGGACCCGGCTCGATGGTTCCCCCCGGTGTGTCTCGAGAGTCGAGAGAACAGGAGGAGCGGAACCGAGCAGCAGCGGCAGCTCCAGCAGGCAAAAACTCTGCATACATTAATAATTTCCAGGAGCCGCACTCACTCGAGACTCTCGAGAATTAATTCTCAGGTTTAACTGCCGCGCTTGTGCGTCTCTCTCTATCCTCTTTCGATTCGATGATCTTACTCCTTGGCAGCTCGTCCCCTTTGCTTTTTGGTTCGCGTGAATTTATTCCCAACTTCGTATCATCGAGACGCTTCATCGTGACCGAGGCTTGGTTTCGTCACGTGAAATCATTTGCCGAGGCGCGGCAATTGCGAGTTCTTCATGAAAGAATATATCGAACACCACAGCGCAGGCTGAGTATAGCTCACACACGTATCTATGGTAATCATTAATGCTCTTAAAGCAATGCTGTTTTGCGCAGTAGCTGCACGCGTGATTGGTTGCATATTTACTCCAAAATAAAATGTAATTGGTACTGAGAAAATGGATTTATGTGTATGAAAAACATTTATTTCTTATGAAATAAATTAAATTTAATTTAATTAATTGATTTTATGGGTATGAGGTAGAAAACAAGACTGCAAAGAGGAACTTTGCAAATTACTTGTATCTCATTATTTTACAATGATGTTGATTAAATTTGGCTTCGTTGTAGAGAAAGATTCATTCTCGGCTACACGCTTGCATTCGTTAGAATAAGTGTTGTACTCATCTACGCGCGCGCGTTTTTATAAATTTTATTTCTAACCGTTTTAGAATACTTTGAGCGCTCTGACGTTAAAACGACGATTTTTTTTAAATCACGAAATGTAAGCTTCTTCTATAAGAAAGCACAAATTGAACAGAAACTTAAAAAAAACAAACAAATGTATTGAATTCTAATTTCTTTAATAAAAAATATTGATATACGTGACTATTGCTTTCAGACATTTTTATACTCGGTACGCAACGAAAAAGTTAACTGATTAACGTAAATTTATTTTTATATGGACCAATCGCTATATCTGATTTATCCAGCATCCCTCAGAACGATCGTTGGCTAAACGTTTTCCATCTAGGATACTCGAGACGACAAAGAAAGCGATATATATGAGCTTCTTCACTGAATTTTCATTCACGAATGATTCACGTCTCGAAAAATGAAAGGATCGTGGAGGAGGTAGGGAGGAGAGTTCAGGGGGAAGCAGAGAAGTTGTAGAACTAAAAAAAGCGTATGAAAGAAAGCAGAGAGAAGACCCATGGACAAGAGTCGTTGAGATGAACTTGACGGGGGATAGTATACAACGAACAAGTTCCCGCTATAACTACACACAACACATACATGTTACACGCTACAGGAACAAGATTAAAAACTGAAATATGCGATACGCGCTCCTGCTGTTGCTTCTCCCACAGATCGCGGAGGACTGCCTGCTGCACGAGAATTGAGAAACAATCCGGGTTATAATTTAGTCTCTGGAATTTTTCTACAGTAACCATTCGTGTTATTCTTATTTCAACAAACCCACACCTATATTTAAAGAATGACTCTACAGAATAAAATTAAAGGTGACTAATTCATACAGTGTTGAGTCTCGGATTGAAGAATTTGAAACGGGTGCGGAGCATAATGTGCGTAATAGGCTCAAAAGTCTAGATGAAGGTATACTCTTCGAAAGAAGCGCGAAGAGAGAGCGCACGTCGTGGGATCGTACGTGTTGGGTCCCCTGTGGCGCGCGTTCCGTGCCGATGCCGCCGGGCTAATAATTCTGGCGTTATATCACCTATCGACCTAAGTATTAGGCGGCGAGCAACATAATGACGTATTACAGAGAGACGCGGCCATGCGATAGATGGTTGGGGCGCGGTTTCGATTCCACCGGCATTGCATCGAAGATAGGGAACTCGAGAGAACACCGCGCTCTCGCGCGATTACACGCTATTGGGAACTAATTCGAATCAATTTACTTTGGAGGTGCTGTACGATGATGTAGTCTTACCAGGCGCATGCGTATATCTTATATACCTTCTTTCATATCCTTCTGCACTTAAATATTTCATTGTGTGTCAACTACTGGTCGGGATGAAGAAGTGAATTAAGAAACGTATGGAATAATACGTGTGAAAGGGAGTATATAATCTTGAATGATGATAAATCTATCCGCATTTTAATACGGTCTTACCGTTAGCTTCGCAATGTAATACATCGAATGCTCTGGTCATCTTTGCAAAATGTTTGAACGCGATTTCAATACATTCGTCGCGGAATATTCGGTTTTCGTTCATTTTCTATCGCGTCTCTTTGCTCATATACATTTTGGCCTCCCGGACATGTCACAAGATCGTAAATCCCACGATCAAAAAGTGAATGGTTTTCTATTGTACCGGTGCGACTTATCACGCTCTCGCTACTTTCGTCTGGAACGTTGCGCGCTAATTCGATTCAAGTTTTCGTGATCCACAAATCCACTGTGGTGAATGCGTCGGTGGGGCGAGTTTATACCTCACCCAAGCGACACGCTTATCTACACTGATGTACGCATCGTGAAAATTTACTTTGTAGACGGCATTCACACGGAGCGAAACTAATAAATCGAAGGGGTACGCTCGTAGCTCGCATACTGCTATACACATGTGAATAAAGTGTGCACGCTTGTGTTTATGTATACACAGAGTGTGGACTAGGTATGAGGCACGAGTCAAGGGGTTCCGCCAGGACATCACACTCTTTCCCTTCGTCTCTGACTCTTGCCGAGTTCTAAACAGTTAAATTCTTCATGGGGATCGACGAAATGCTTACGGTGTATGTGTTAGTACACAAGGTCCCCTCGACCCGCTCTTTTCTGCACTTGGTTGCACGGCGTGCCCTCATACGTACATAACCACCCCCAGTTCCACTCATAAATCAGGGATTTCAACGTAAGCGCATATAATTTGACGTAGTTTTCACTGTAAACGGTTTAATCGCATCAAGCTCCGCGAGAAATCGAGTCACAACGTTCTGTCAAAACAGTGGATTCTTTACGCCTCTTTGATGGGGCTTTAATTGTTTTTTTGTTTTTTTTTTTTTTTAATCTATCTCTTTGACTTTGTTTTTTATAAAAAAAATATTTTTGGAGCTTCATTACGCTTAACCAATTTTTTGTATTCATACGAAAGTACATTATTAATTTATCTAATAAGAATTTTAACAATAGCGAATAAAAGATTTCCTTAAAAACGAGCTGATTAATTGTTTCGAAACTGGAAGCCGGTGTATCTGTTACCTAAATGAATATCAATGAGAGTCGAGACTGAAAGTTCTTTGCTGAGTAGTTTCAGTCGTATGTTTAGAGAAAATACATACAAAGGAAGATTTTTACATTCTTGTTTCCACAAAAATAGATAGGATACGTCTCCGATTTAAGTGAAATAGAAAAGCATCACATTTATAACTCTTATAGCGAAAACTAATTAATTAAGACAACCGATTTCCTAGCAAACATGCCTCAAAAAATGTACTTGATAAGTTAACCAACTATCCGATGGTTGTTCTAACTAACTGACTAGTTACTAATTAACAAACTAGTTACTCGAGCAGATTTGTTGGGATAAAGTTAACCACATAATTGGTTGTTGCAACTAACTTTTTTTTCTCCGTGTATAATCAAGTTCTCTACTAAAAAGAAAAAGACTCAACCGTAATTTAATTCTGAAAAGCAACTCGACCTCGAGACAATTGTACGTGGTAGGATTGTCTCGTAATAGATATAATGGTAGACTGTCCATCAATGGACAACGAACAGAATGGTACACGAGAGAAAGTCACGAGACGTTATCTTGTGGTGTAGAGTTATAATCTGTTAGCGTTGCAGTGGAGAAGAGTTGTAACGTGACAGAATTATAACGCGATAGAAATATTTTCCGGAAACAAATAGTGGTAGAGTTGCCTTTTGGTAGAGAAACGTATGGTTCAGTTATAAATGGGTCTATAAGCTCCAAATTTATAATTATATCATATTACTTTAAATAAATTAAGTGAAACCTGAGCAATTTTGATTAAACGTTGTTTACCAACGATAGTATTTTTTAATTAAGCCCAAGGGCCCTTCACTAGTGAGAGGGTGGAAAGTAGCTCACAGAGGTTAGGTAAAGTCGCGCGACGCAAGTTTTTGCAACTTTTTCAAAACCCTTGGGAAGTAATATCGAGTTTAACGTGAAGAAGGGCGGTGGAGGGGAGGGGGGGGAGAAAGGTTCAACGAAGATATAACCAGAGACAGAGATGTGGCGCTTATTGGACCCTACCAACGTAATAGCGACGATGCAAACGGAATTAATTTACGAGGAGACTCCGTGAGCATCAGCAGGAGCAAGGACACGGAGGAGCATCGGCACGTCGCGCCGAGGAGTCGAGTATAAGCAGAGTAAACGTAGGAGTGAGAACATAGCGGGCCATAACCTCCTATATCGATCGTGCTCTTCGCTGAGTCCTCTGAACTGAGGGTTGTCCTTAGTGTGGGATGCAGGCGCAGGTGACGCGCTTATTCAAACTTTTTCTAAATTGTCAATTTTCTCTCGTTCAACTCACGGCCTCAACCTCAGAACCGCTGCGAGCTCTTTCGTATTAAAAAAAGACTTACAACTCCAACGAAATTTCCTAGCCCTCGTGCAAATGACAATCGATTATTAAATAACATAGAAATATTACGTCGTCAATATTAGTTTCAAATATATTTATTCGATATACGCGAGTTAATTAAATTTTTTTACCAATATAACGATTTCAAAAGCAACTCAATAAACTATACATAGACTTTCGTGTTCTACGTAAAACAATATACTTTATTAACGACGAATCAAAACTGTATTAAATGGAATAATCGGTAAATCCAATAACCAAGAAAATTCAACGACGAAATAACATTCTCCGGTATTCTTGGTTGGGGGATATTCAGAATCTCCGGTACTCGGATATAAGGGAGGAGGACGCGGTAACGCGAGACGGAAAGACGCGAGAGGAGAGGATATTCCCGGGTAAGGGACTATCAATGCGTGCTCTGGTGCTGGTTGGTTAAATTTCGTATGCCGGCCGACATGACAACATGCTGTGTTATCAAAATTATTGCTCGCCCTTTCCAACCAATACTGCACGGCTTTCCGTATATATATATATATATCTTTGGCAGAGAGAGAGAGAGAAAGGCATGAGCGGGGGTGGCTAATGCGACGCGTTAACATTCGTGGGGCGCGCCGAGTCTCGCATCCTCGCAAGCTGTGGCCTTCTCTCCGCTCTCGGACGTACGTATTATATATACCGAACACTGGGCTACCGAATTCTTGGTCCTCACTCGCTTATACCGTATAATGCTTCTGCTGCTGCTACTACTCTCTGTTACTTCGAACCCCCGCGAAACATTGCGCGCACTCTCTCATCCGCACGAGTAGATTTCGTAGCCCTGTACTACCTCTCTCGCTCTCTTGCACAGCTACGGTGCTCCGTAGTCAACGTTCTTGGGTTTGCGGCTCTGCACGTACGCATATGTCGTCGAGAGGAGGTCTTCGTTCGACCCACAATCCTCATATATCCGTAACCATCGTTATATCTATAAAATGGTATCCTCGCTGATGCTGCTGAGGGAGATCGTCGAGACTCGCTGTCGTTGCAGCGCAACGTATAGCACAGGATTATACGATTCGTCCGTTTCAGAGGCAGAAGGTAGAACATACACAGCTGTACAATCGGCTGTTCATTTCGGATTGGCGAACTGCGGACCGCACGAGAGGCTCTCCTGCACACTCGGTTCGCTCCATATCAGTTCGAAGCCCTTCGAAGCGACGAGAGCCACCGAGATCTCATATTAAGGGTATTAGGTATTCTATATTCCAACTGTATTCTCTTCTCTATATTACACTACGCGACTACGAAATAACATTTTGCATCGAGTTATGACCGATACACAGCTGCCATAAGTTTACTATCATGAATTTCGACCCCCCTTCCCTACTGCAGGGTACGAGTGAAACGACAAAGTCGACCGGCTTCAGGTTCACCGACATGCCGTAGAGATCCCGTTAGTACAATATCCGAGTGTAATATGCCGGCTATCGGAATTTATCTGTCGTACTTTATAGTTTTGTATTACGTATACATAGGCACGCGCTCCTTTTGAATAGATTCCAACTGAAATTTTGCAGGTCGATGGGTTAAAATATAAAATAAATGTTGCTACCCTCGTAGAAAAAGAATTATATGCACAATTGTACTCTTACGTATGTGAAATTAATTTTTTTACCAAAAATTAGATATTTTTTTGAATATATTTCATTATCAATCGCGATTGAAAACGCGACTTAAAATTAACGTAAATTCTGAGTTTAGTGATTAAAAAATTACATTTTTCTGTCATCTTATAAATTCGTATGTCGTATATTTACGGGAGAAAATAAAAATATTCATAACCGGTTTTTTGATTCACGAACAATTTTAATGACGACAAAAATACTTTACACACTTATGAATAAAAATAATTGCTGACTCTTTAATGACAACCGTTTCTTTTTTCGTAGGCAGAAGGCACTAGCCTCCGTGCTAAATTCGTAGTTGAAATTTTTACAATTTTAAATATATTTTTTTATCCAAAGAATATTTTTATAAATCTTTCCATCTGTGTACGCGCGCGCGCGCGCGAGTGTTTGTACGTGTGTGTATATGTGTCGAACGAGTACAAGAGAGCTATGATGAAAAAAAAAAAGAGTAGAAGGAGGAGCAAAGGGTAGATATAGCTCCGGTCTTGTATACCATCCAGCAGGAAATCTATCTTCGGTATACCGGTATGGATGAAGAGCCCGGCAGCTCGCGACTGGTCTCTCTTCCTCTTGAAGCTACACGTCGATCTCTCTCTTACTGTTTTCTTCGCCAGCACGACTTTAGCCTCACCGCCCTGTAATCATCGCGAGTCAGTGGCGGCGGCCGCTAATTATGTTTCATAACACTTCTTACCCCCACCTAATATCCACTCCCTTAAGGGCACCTCATCATTTATTTACATCATATTTATCCCGGGGGATATGCCGCCCTCGTCTCTTTCTACCAGAGATATATATATATATATATATATATATATGTCTCTCTCTCTCTCTCTCTCCTCTCACGGCTACCTTATATATTTCTTATACACGCTATTATATGTACGCGAACTGGGGGCAGAGAGCTCAGTGAGCATATACCTGTCCATGTGTTGATGCACTACTATGATACCCTTCGATGCACGTCCCAGTCTCTGCCTTCGTACGAACCCATTTCCGCAGGACCGATTTTGCCGCCTGGTCCCCCGACCGATGTGCACTGCACTTTGCTTCTGCTTCTGCTCTTTTGCTGCTACCAATTTTCGGAGCAAAAACCGTGAAACATGACCCGGGGTGCCGCACTCTCGCTCGCGCGCCTCATCTCGCGATCGTCGATCGACCATCCACTCTTAGCGAGCAGAAAATCTCATTATCCATATTCTTTACCGGTTAGGGCTTAAGCTATCTATCTACATGCTAAGGTGAACAGGGAATCGTCAAACCCGAGGAAATTCTTATGTTTTAGATAAAAAAAAAAAAAAAAAATCCAATTCAGCCATGGTTCAACAACGACTATTACCAATGATTTTTTGTTTCTAATATAATAAATGGCATAATTGTTGACGTCGAGTTATACGTAAAATATATTTTATCACAAATGTAGCTTATAAATAAAATAAACATTTTAAATGCAAAATTTTGCCAATGTAAGAAAAATTCGATTGTCAGTAAAATTATGATGATAAAAAATTAAATAAATATTTGACTATAAAAATAATAATATTATCGATTACAAATGTACTTGAAATAGTTAACATCTCTGTTCTTATTGCCAATACGTATGAGAAACTCGCGCGAGCTCTCCCACGAACTTCTTGATATATCCGCTGACTTAATTAGCGAACGTGTACGGCGACTGTTGAGAATAATTAGACTCGCACGTTCGATTTTCACAATTTCAATTATCAGACCGCAAAATTCTATTATTATTAGTTCATTTAATATATATTCAGAGTTATACGATCGGAACAGTGAGCTTCGGTGGTAAGCTACACGACATGTTCTTCGCGGCCAGATGGTGATGAGCTACCGCGTTCCACCGCTCTGTCGCCCCACCGGAAGTTAATTAGGAGAGAGAACGGTTAGCGTTATTCGATTAATTCCACGGTCGTACGCGCGTCGCCCCAGCAGTTCACGTTCAACAGAGAGATAGAGTACGCATAGAAGCAACGGAGCGAGCAAAAGCCTAGAAGAAGGAGTGAGAGACTGCTTTCCGACGCGGATTTCGGGATTAGGTATACAGTCGGAGGTCCGGAACGGAAGGTCCGGGTGCCAACTGCGATAGCCGCGTTTCCACCGTCTCAGCGAGCCGACGAGATATATCGTCTGAGTTCGCTTATTCTCTCGCTCTTCTAGGCACCGTGAGACTTCCTAGAAAGACTCGCGTTCAGCCAGTAAATTGGTGGCACTTCTGCAGCCCAGCGATTAAATGGTCTTAGGACGCGGAACCCTCTCTATCTCATTCGTTTGCCTCCTCCAACTTATAACATAAATACTGTACTAGCGTTAGTCGCGGTACTCTGGGCATCGGTGCGATGAGCTTTATCGTCCAAGAAAACACGGTAAGCGCAAAGTCGAATGGCTATAGGCAACCATTATAAGATGCTCGGTCGAACGAGCGTTCTGGTTTTCCCGGATCGTTGTAACTTGGCTTCGCGAGTATCGCTAATTCCCACCAGCTCTACCCGCAAATCCATTAATCGTAGATCCCTACAGGCATTCACATTTTTTGACATCCGCACGATCACTTCTACAATGTTTTTCTCGTGCCTTTAAAACATTTCAGATTCTTGTGGTACATACGTGGAATCGAAATACCTCAATGAAAATAATTTTTCTATAAAAGCGTTCAAGTATATACGGAAAGAAAAAAGTAATCGCGATAACCATTTTCAGCATATGCCGAGTCATGAATTAGTTACAGAAACCAAATCGAAATAGTATTCTCAGCTATTTTCGATTGGTTATCGAAAAATAGTATCGAAGACCAACGACTTGATTCCTGTAACAAATCGGATCGCTGTCGCCACCACCAGCTGTTAGGTATTGCAACTAACGTCGGCGGTAGTTGTTGCGACAAGCATTTGCATAGTACGAGTTGGTTCTCATTACCAATCGCGTTTCTTCTATAACCAACCATTGGCACGCGCTACGAGTAAAACTTTTCACAAATGTAAATGACGCCATTGTTTCAAGTGGCGGATGGTTGTGGATGGACGAAGGGTTGCAAAAAATAAAAGATGAGATCCGTCTATCGAAGTATCTCACGATGTACGTGAATCGTCGCCACTGTAAGTAAATAGAAATATCCGCATTAACCTGGTTTTTTTTTTCGTATTACACCAAACTGATGGATTGCACTTTCGGTTGGTTACCGTTACTAACGATATTTTACCAAGGACATTGGAGTTTCTTTAACCAACTGAGTACAGTTGGCGCTATGCTAACTATCCCGGTTGGTTCTCGAAACCAATGTGTCAGTTTCCCCAATTACTTTTTTTCTTTCCGTGTATTACAGTTTTGAGACCTATTGCTATGGGCGGCGGATTAATTTCCGTAGATGTCACAACTGTTTAAGTGATTGTCACTTATTTTTTAATTGCACAGCTATATTTATTCAAATTTTTCGATTAGGATTGACTGTACAAGAGTGAAAAATTGTAAGTTTTATAAGTGTTTATATAATTAAAAATGATGATTTTAAAATGACTGTTGAGGCATTTTTTAAAGAATGGCTGGAAAGTATATTACAAATTAAAACGACAAATAAAATATATATCAGCATTATTTTATTAGTATTCAATATATTGTTCAACTTCACATTTTAGTTTCTCTAAATTTCTGTACACATCGATCGTCGTTATTGTTGAATAATAATTATCATTGTACATTGAGAAAAGAGATTGGTTGGCTCAACAAAATCCAGCGGACACGGACTCTCAAATACATTTTTAGTAAACGCTTCGATATTTTTGCTCACCTCAAACCTCAGTCGGTCTGCTGAACTGAATCACTATCGAAGAAACAAGAAACTTTCTTGATCTGATTAAACATTTATATGACAGTGCGTGTCCGCTGGACATCATAAAATTCCTTTCCTTTTACTCGTCTTGACATTTAGAATTTTTCTTCGTTAATTAAATACCCCGCTGTCAACCTCTTGAGTCTAAACTCTTTCACTGTCTCACAACCGTCCACACGTTATATTCATAAATATAAAAAGAATACAAAACTAAATTAGACGATGATGAAGGAGACATATGTCGGACGTAGATCGCAAACAGCATTCCGCTTCGGGTGATGTACGGCCGACCAAGCCGCCGTAAGTTCGAGTGAGATTGACGTTCCATTAACGTATTTTTATGTATATGCTTTAAAACTTTATTGGTTATAATACTTACTACATCCTAAATGCGTTTGTTTCAAGCATCAATGTAGCACAAACGACGATCGTCGTAAACTTCGATCTTCCGATGGTTCAAAAGCGCGAGAGGCAGACTGCAGAACGTATCTTCAAAGAATAGGAAGAACGGCCCTCTTTGCCAAGTACGGAATAGCTATAAATTTAGTATAGACGCTTCTTAGGCAATGCAACTCTGCAAATAGATCGAGCATCACTTCGGGAAAAAGATCCTCACTAGCCGGTAGTCGATGATGCGGAAGAGATGAGGTAGATAGGAGCATAGTTTTAAAACCATAGAGGGAAAAACGCTATTTATCCCTACGACTATTATCCTTGGTATACATGTAACCAGAAATAGAAAGAGCTTTCTACTTTTTATTATAACTCGTTTCACAGATTTCTTTATTACGTTGATGTATTTTTAATAACGAACACGATAGCGATTAAAATGAATCGAAATATATTAAAAATGTATATGATCAAAGGGCAAACGAGCTCTATTTTCATGTATTCGCAATGGGACAGCATCTCCGTAAAATGTATGATTGAGTTACTGAAATAAAAATAAATAAATGTATCGTCTACTCGAATATTCAATTAAGAATTCCGAGCAAATCGATTCGTTTCAACTTGTAAATTGACAAACTGGAGAGGTAGAATATTCGATTTTCGCGAAGGATTCTTGGATAAGATATTTTTGGGTTCCGTCGAGTTTCTCGGATGGAATCCGTAAGAGATTGTCGAGTCGTGCCGACATCAAATGAATGGTCGAGGATGGAGTTCCGGGCGTACCAAACACAAAGATAAACGCTATCAAAATAGTTATTGGACGATTCGTCGCCGATAAATGATCACTGATCGATTAAAAAAAGTTAAATCAACTTATAGTACCAATACTATTACTTTGACGAGTATATTATTATAAATTCAATTACCTTCCAGGATTACGTTTACTTCGAAGACGAGTCAGACCAGTTGGATCGCTGATCGTACGACATTTAATACCGCGGTTTAAAATAATAATATGCAAGTGATGCGCCAGGATAATTTCGGTCCCGTCATTCATCGCGTAATAAATATCTCACAGATGCATTTTTGCCCAAGTATCCGAGTTGGTGGGCAACATTCGAGGTTCAAAACATGATTAATGGTGAAAAGTAGAGAGTTCGGCTTTAGAATTAGTCATCGAAGCTACGACTTTTACCGATGCACTGTAGTAAACTCAAAATTTCGAATGACATTTCGACGTGTCAATTCTGAAGCAATCTATGGTATATCTGGAAGAGGGGAAATTTCTACGACCTGCATAGGAGAGCGTTCTGCTCGCAGGACCGATTTACCACGATTTTATACGCAGGTATATAGCTGTGGCAGTGGCATAGCATTCTGACAACCTAAAACTTGAAACTTCGATGGTGCATTATACGATCGATCGATCATCGGAGTTTTGACAGGTTCGTTTTGTAAGTCGAGAGGGCTACCCGGTAATCGGGGACTCGCACGTATGTCGCGTTCACGCGTTACACGAGCGATACGTAAGCGAAGCTTCTGTTCCATACAACAACGCCACTAAATTATTAATAGTAACGCGAATAAGGAGACCAAAAGAAAACGTTTCTTTTTGTAATACGCTAGCTGTTTATCTGTGATGCGCGTGTTCTCGCCATCTGGGCTCGCGGTGGTGCGCGTATATAACGAGTCGCGCCATAGTAAACCGCGAATATCTGTCACTACTCGTGTGTGCGCCTCGCGGTATACGCGAGCGCGCGCGCGTGTAAAGAGAAGGTAGTGAGCGCGCGAGCTAACGCGCGCGCGCGCGCGCACGGTAGCAACCGAACAGAAGTCGACTTTAAGCGCGCATTATTTTTCTGACTAACAGCAGTAGCTCGAACGAGTGAGCGCGAGCGCGCGGCTCCCGTCAAAGGCCTCAGTTATGTTTCGAGTGTTTGGAGACTGTCGGACCGTCACGCAAGCCTGTTTAGTTCTCGGCGCGCACCTACACGCCATACCGGCTAATATAACAGGCTGTGGGCAGAGAACGCTACATGTGCATAGAACGCTAACGCGACGCCACTATTCGTCCTCTTGTACTGTGCCAATCGTTTCTCTCTCTCTCTCTCTCTCTCTCTCTCTCTCTCTCTCTCTCTCTCTCTCTCTCTCTCTCTGTCTGTCTCTTTATCATTACGTGTTTTTCTTAACCGATAGGAAATAGAAAAGCGAGAGACGCTTCTTCAAACCATCAACTTGAAATTCTATGCAATGTCAGTGATGAACCACAAAAGGTTATAATAGGGAACGATAATAGATGGCGTGCGTGCCTGCGGTCGTTTTCGTCGTGTGCCGCAGAAAAGCCAATCTCTTGATATATTGGCCAACCAAATATATGCTGGAATAGCATTGTTCTGCTTCTTTATTTCTCGACGCTTTCGCTAAGTAGATTCGCGACCTAACCACAAGCATTCAACGATCGACAATGTATTTCTATGCCTTTGGAAACTGAGAATCCGTCAATTATCGAGGCCCAAAGGCTTTGGTCAAGCAGGACAAAAAGGGATTGTTAGCGCGAGCGTGCAGGCATAATTTTGTAAAATACTTGGGTCGGTTATCTTATAGTGTATGGGAAATACTAAAGCCAAATTGTACATCTCTGACTGACCCGTAAATTAAAATTATCCTTATTTCCTCCGCATGACATGGACTTGAATTGTTCAGAATAGTAAGTCAATGAGACGCAATAGGTATTATTTCTTATTTCGTTGAATTTCTGGATTTTTAAAGAAACCATCGACGAATCCGTGATTCTGGATGCCGACTTCGGAAATTTAATAATTAAATTGTATTTAAAGTACTTTTTTCACTCGAATAAGTACAAAGTACACGGTACTTTTCTTGGCACATCTACCATTACTAGTTTCTCTACCAAAAAAATAAACTCTACCATTAGTTTTTCTACGAAATACAACGAAAACAATTCTACCGCGATGTAATTCCGGAAAACATCTCTATCTGATTACTACTTTACCACGTTACAAGACTAACAGATTGTTCACCTTCCAGGAGACAACTCTCCGTTTTTTTACCATTAGTATTGTATAGCTGTAACGTGGTAGAGATGTTTTTTTTTTTTAATTTAATCGCGGTACAGTTGTTCTTTCGGTCGTGAAACTAGTGTTAGCGTTGTTTTTTCGTAGAGAAACTAATGCCACAGTTATAAATCAGTTATTTTATTTAAGTTAAAAGATACATGTGTTTGTATAATTGTAAGACGTATAAAAAGTTCACATTTGCAAAAAGATTCCACATTGCATTTGCAATCATCGGTGAATTTCCAATCCGATAGTCTCCTGACAAATAAAAAGAAAAACGATTGCTATAACGATTTATAATTTATAATTTTTTGTCGATTAAATTAATTTGAATTATTGTTTGTATTTAAAAATATCTACGATAAACATAATGCCATTCATCTCGATTCATTTCGGTATTTCTATTTTTAGGGCCACGCTGTTATCCGACTTAAAAAATTTGGAAAAAATACAAATATTATCGTAGCCTTACGATGACAACGCTATTTTCAAGCTCGAACAATTACGAAGAAAATAAGAATGGAACATAATGGCAACTCCATCCGCAAAAAAAGTTATAGCTATTTTAGTAAAACAAAAATTTGACTTAGAAGCGAAGAAAAATGTTAACAATTTTTGACTACTTTATTCCGATGTATTTTTCCTCGCTTCGAACGAATGCTCTACCAATTTCCTCAAAAAGTCAAAACTTGTTTCATTAAAAAAATTTATCATATTTTCATTATAATTTTCGAAGATTTAAATTAAAAAAAAAAAAACTGTAACAGTACATCAAAGTCGTAAAAACGATATTCATTTCAGTTTTGAAACGCCGAAATACCAAAAGTCAAGAAATCCAAAAATACAGAAATATGAAGAAAAAAAATCGATGTCTTGATACACAAGTACTTTAGATGTGTACTTAAATTACTTAATACTTAAAATAATTTATACTTATAATAAGTACTTGATACTTAAAGTTATTTGTATTTCTAGTACTTGACCCAGAGCTTTGATTGTAACCTATGGAAATATCTCAAATGGTAGCGATCAGTCTAATTGGCGAACGTTGATCGATCTTAATATCTAAAAGAAGAAACAAGCGGGTGGCAAACTCTAGCGATTTTGTTACAACTGAAAATGATTGGAATTTTGATGAAACCTTATCCCAATCTCATTGAAACACAAGCTACACCGGTTGAAGTAGATCCACCAAGGATATAAACATGTTTAATCGTTAAATTGATATTTCGTGGTAATATATGAATGAAAAAATTGCATTTATATATTACGGAAATTTTCAAAACGCAGATGACAGAATAGAGTTCCATCACATCCCATACATATAGGTTGTACGATCGGGAGGCGTAGGACCGGTCTTTCTCCGTTCTGTAACTCGGAGGATTTCTCAGCCTATCGGTAACGCCGATCGACTTGTCGTTCCCGAGGAGGACAAGAAAAGGATCGGGAGATACGATGTCAGTCGATTCGTTCGGGACGAGTGTAGAGAGTATCGAAACCCAGCTAAGATAGCGCAAAGACTACCGGTGGTGGTGGCGGTACGGGCGGCGTAAGTGCCGCGTAACCGCGCAGCGATTTGTCCGGATCAGCGTCACGGCTAAGGAGATTATAGCCCAGCCAGGTTGTGCTCTTCCCTCATTTGGTGCTCCTGCAAACGAAGTAGCAATATGCAGCACACGGCTCCCGATCCTCTCGACAATCCCTTCGGAATAAATAAAAGCGATCTCGTAGAAGCGATCGAGACGAAGAATCGAAGACGTCTGATTCTCAGCGACCGAAATGTTATATCTACCCCATGAAATTGCAGGAGTCGCGATATATGGAGCGCGTAAAGTTATCGTATATATAACATACAAAGCATAGTTACTATACAGTACAGAATATTGAGAGAAAAAAAGAGAGAGGGAGAAAAAAGCGAGCTGTAGCTGAGCGTAAATGCCTCCAGGCCACATGACATTTTATCCAGGTGCGTAGCTCCTTGGTACATGTCGATTTAAAAAACTAACTCTTCGCGTTACCATATATTTAGGTTAACGCACGATGCCTATCACTACGAGGAGCAGTAGCAATAGCAGTAGCGGAAAGAATACCGGGACGACGAATCTCTTGCTCTATCGCCGCGGCTTATCAACCTATCTCTTATCTCGTCAATGTAATAACGTTATCTGACACTTACAAGTTTTGAAGAAACAGAGGAACTACGAGATAGTCTCCAGCATTTTAGAATAAGAGGTACTTGTATACAGTTGCATACGCGTATAGACACACGGTAGTTGTACTACTTATTAGTTATTAACCAACTAACCAGAGCCGAAGACCGGCATAACGATACGCTTTCCTGCTTCACGATACCTAAAAGCTCACGAGCTCAAAGAAGAGCCGCCCGCGACCGTTTCCGGTCGTTTCGTTTCTTCCGTCCTCCTCTACCTCTCTGATCCGTACGTCTTTTTCGTTATTTTTCGTTCCCTTTTTTCTTTCAACCTACGAATAAAGTCGTGGCTGTTAGGGTTATTATCGTTATTACACGCATTACGATCAGGTGAAGACCTGGCACGACTCGTGCGAGCGGAAGCCTTTGCTGTATACGCCGTTCACTGCGTATTAGATCCAAAAACCACTTCAAAGCGAGCTGCGCGCCCACCAACTTGGTATAAACATAACAGCCGGCATTTTATAATCTAAATGCAAATATGAAAGTGACTTTCCAGCGAATGTGGATTCCGCATTCACTGAAACACACAGAATTTTACGCAATCAATTACTTATAAATAGATTTAAGGAAAAAAATTGTTCAATGTCTAACTAAGTTTATGAAGAATTGATGCGTTAACCGGTGTATTAAATTTCATACGCGAGTTGGTACACTGTTAAAAATACGGTGTTAAAATTAACACTCGCGCGGTGTTGATACGAATCCACACTGACGACTGGTGTCAATGGCGGGTGTTCGATAGCTGGTGTCGATTTGCATTACAACCTTAAAACTTTCAACGCGTTTTACTTGAAAATAAGCGAATGAAATTCAATGACATTTTGCGATTGATTATATATTCGTGGCATAATTTTATATTGATTGTTGATAATTTATTGACTTTCATTTACTCATTCCGAACATAAATATGTTGTAAATTTTGAGGTGGGGCCCAATGATTATAACACAACTGCTTGTGTAAATTTAACACTGCGAAAATTGTTTAAATTAACACTAAATGCGTCGACACTGGTCAAAGGTCCATACCAATCATCTTTAACATCCTGAATTTTTAACATTGTATTAATGTATTAATGTTAACTCATCGATTGACTTTCATGGAAACAATAAGTAACAAATTATTCAAAGCTACACTGTTAAAACTATGGTATTAAAATTAACCCTCGTGCGGTATTGATACGAATCCACACTGACGACGTGTGTCAATGGCGGGTGTTGGATAGCTGGTGTCGATTTTACTAATGAAGGTCAATGACATTTTTGGATTATATTCGTGGTATAATTCTGTATTGATTGCTGATAAGTTATTGATTTTTATCTACTTATCACAAACATAACGGTGTTGAAAGTTTAAAAAATGGAGCGAATAATTTCAATCACTTTTGTGAATTGAAATCTGTTGAATGTATTTACTATTAACACCAAATGAGTAAAAACTTGTCAAAAGTTTACACCAATCGCCTTTGATACCATGGATTTTTAACGGTGTACCATGTCAATTATTCAAATCGATCGATAGAATTGTTTGAACGTGATTGAGCCACAAACTGACAATGCTTCACTTTGATACATAAACAAGAAAGTAGGGATTATATTGTAATATGTTATATAAGATGTTATATTGTAATGCGGTATTTTTCAAATTCAACAAAAGCAATTTTATGCAATTAGCTACGTAGATCTCATTACTATTGAAGCAATGAAGATAAACCATTTTTTTTTATGTACATGGAAAGAAGAAAAATAATATTGTAATATGTGTTTTCCACGGTGTAATGAGTTCAACATCAAACGAAACATTCCCATAAAGACTGTGAGCTAGAAAGAAATTGTGGAAAGTCGCAGACATTTTATGACCGCGGTTTCCTGTTGAAATATCAACCAATTGGCAGTAGCGACCGACGATCAACCGATTGGTCACACCACGCGTATTTATTTTGATATTTTCTTAGGAGTAATAAACTACAGGATACAATGAAACTCCGATATACGGTACTATCTAATAATTATCGTGCATAACCGTTAACCGTAGTGTGGACATACTTTGATGAAATAAGAAAAACACAACCGCGCAACCTCTACCAAAAGACAATCAGCATTGTTTTTTGCTAGGCTCGGTTATTCGCGCGAAAATTTGCGCGGTATGCGTAATTCTCGAGACACCGTTATCCGGCATTATCAAGCTCTATATGGCGTAAATTTCGCCTAAAAGATTAAAAGTCAATCGGACGTGAAACGGCGAAAATAATCATAGCGATATAATAACACGAGACAAAGGAGCATTACTTTGTCAATGATTCTTTCCTCTTTCTCAACTTCTTTTTCCTTATATCTGTGTATATAGCTAACTGCGGAATACAGATGTTTCGCGGTCCTTCCTTCAGCAGTTTTCCTGCACCGCTCCAAGTGTTACTACCACTTGGTATTCCCCACCCCAGCTGTATAATGTGTTGGCGTGTTTCTGCAAAAAGCCCGTTTACCGTAGCACTCGCGGTCGCTACCTCATCCACCCACTAGATGCACCAACGTAGAGTAGCAGGCGCTCCGAGAAGCTCGGTTAGCACAGGAGCGCGCTTACACATTGGAATCCCTCGGTTCGGTCAACCCGCCTACCGCCCACCACCCACTCCCTTAGTCTGTGTGGGAGGCGCATTGCCGAGCGGCAGCCGTGTTTAAAGTCCGACGGTAAAAGAATAAATTGCTACTCAGCCGCGGCGTAGTTCGCCACATAGCGCACCAGGCTACAGGTACAGTAGAAGCGCGCGCGCGCGGAGGGAAAGCGCTCCCTGTCAGCAATTGCCCCCTCTCTCGTAGACTCGCGAGTCGTAAGAAAAAATGGCAGCTGTGAGCCGTGTCCCGTGCGGCTACGGATGGCGTGTACCGTAGCACTACCTATACCTAGCGACACATACAAAGACACACAGGCACGGGTCACACAATTACATCTGCATGTACAAGTACGCAATGTATGAGTAGACGTGTGCGAAACTGGTACAGGTACGGAAGGCCTCGAGTACCATCCGTACGTGTACGCGAATCGGCTGTCGGCTCGAACGAGCGAGAGGAGAGTCGGGAAGGCGGAGGTGGAGGTGGATAGTATCCACGCTATCAGGGGGGACTACCGGGTCTCGCGAACGTTCGCACGTACATGCTCGCTCTTCGGCTCGTGTGCTCTCCTCCTGCCTGCATTTCAGCCTGCTTCTACGAAGATCGCTCTCGTTGAGCGTTACGTCGTGGAAGTGGCAGTGTCGGCGGGTACAGTAGAAGCGCGAGCATTCAAGCAATAACGTTGCCGGTCTATCAGCGCGGAGTGGTCTGTATAAAAGCGGTGGAAGGGATAAGGGGTGGGTCTTAGCGGAGTGGCGCTGATCGAATGGGCGGATCTTGGAGAAGAGCGAGCCACGCCTACATTGAGAACGGCATGTAGTTCTTGGCTAAAGACGCGGGTAGGGGATGCGCGGGGGGCAGTGCTGACGAGAACCATCCCGCCAGGAGCGCGGGTCAGTCTGTCAGGCAACCGGTCTGTTACTCGGTCCGAACCCGATCGTCGTCTGTCCGCGGCTTGTATCAACCGGGCGGCGGTAGGCTCACTCCTCCGTGTCTTCTTCTGCGCCGCCACCACCACCCGCGTGATTTTTCAAACTACCCCCAAGGACGGGTTACGGGTACGCCGGCCCATCGCGATCGCCACTTCTGATATGTCCTCGCGCAGTGCTCTCGATAATCCGGCTCCGTGGTTCGATCGCTCTGTGCTCTCTTAAGCTTCGCCGGGCAACCTTGCATTGTATTGTGCACCGCGTCGCGTCGTTTGGAAGCAGTGTTAAGCATTTTGCATTCCGAGGATCTCACGGACTTATTTATAAATATTTATTGAATTATTGTTGAGTGATGACAGAATTTTTTTATCGAATCTCTCATTCTATGGTGTGACGATACGAGCGAGAATGACAAGGTGCGGACTCAAGGGTTCCGCTAACCTTGGATCCTGACGACAAAGAGGATCTTGTACTACCCCGATTCTTTGATAAGCGAGACCTCTATTACATACTCATAGTTAACCTCAGTAGTTATTCGGAAGTGTATTATAATATTGCAAGTCGAGGGTGCTGGCACTCTTTTTCGAGAGGGTGATTCGTCGTTGTTTGGTGAACACGAGCGCCCTGTGAAAAGGTGTGCGGTGGGTGATGTTGCTGGAGTCGCGAGGTCTCGCCGGTAGGAAGAGAAACGGTCTGACGCTGAGTTCTTACGGCGGCAGCGGGGGGATCGCCGGCGGCGTCGGGGTTGGTCCCGGCGTCGTTGGCGGCGGTGTCCATGGTGCCGGAAGTGAAGAGGACGACGAGGATTCGAGGTCCTTACTTATCGCCGGTGTCGTAAAGTTGCAAACGTCCGAACCTACGGCGACTGCATCGAGGACAATGTCGACGAGTCCCGGCGGTTGCACCCGACCCGACCATGACACCGAGGACTGCAGCTCCAGTCCATCCCCGAACAATAATAGCCTCTTGAACAATCTCAACAACAACTGCAGCAACTCCAATAGGCAATGCGCCACGGACTTTAGCATAGCCGCAATTATGGCGAGGGATTCTCGTCATCAGCAGCAACAACAGCAGCAACAGCAACAACAACAGCAGACGCAACAGCACGAGATACAACCAGCGCACCATCATAACCATCACCATCACCATCATCATCGACACTCGCAGCAACAGGCCGTCGGTGGTGGAAAGCTACATCAGCACGGTGAGTCTCTGTACCGATAGCTCGTATAATTTTCAGTAAAACCGCCTTCATCGAATACGATTAGTAACGTTATAATTCATAGATATTATAGTGCGCGAGTACAATGAAGAATACCATTTTCATCCATGAAGATTAATGACTCGGGTGATTAACCGCGATTATTAGTATGATTAAGAGGAATCAACCGCAGTTTCCATAAATATAATGGATTCGCACTCTTGCTGACTTCACCTATGTATGTTGGCGTCCTTTATAAGATTTAATTTCGAGTGTCTGATACCTCGTAATAGACGTCGCTCCATGTGTGGTTGTTAACGTCCGTCGGGACGATGTGCGTTAATCGTACCTCCAGAAATGGCAAGATGATCATGGTCCGTGTGTCGTGACTCAACCCGAGGCGCGTATCTTGCGCCGATGATGGTGAAAATTACGGTGTTAATGAATCCACATTTTTTCTACGTCTCATGTGCATCGGATAAATAGTCGCGTAGCACGGCAAGCTCTCCTCTGAGTCGTGTTCGACTATGTACCCGCCCTATTAACTGAAGCTTTAGAGTATATTATTATACGCTATCCACATATAATCGCAAAGCCATGCGTCAATGACGACGTCGTCTCGCTCCAGCTCCGCAGGAAACCACGTCCACGCGACACACAGTACGCTCTACGGGTGGTTAGAAAGAAGAATCGGTTGTTAATGCTAATTACGACCGGTAAATCCCTGTTAATCAGTGAATATACCGTAATTGCGAGTGACTGCGGCGATGATAGTGCGCACCGAGCGGCTACATCTCATCCACTCTCACTTCAAGCTCATCTCTGACTCTTCTCAACGTGCGAGTAATAACGCCGGGTTTACGACGAGGGATATTTTCTTCTTGGCCAAGACAACGCTGATGACACTACCGTACGTTCACGGTGGGCAACAAACATTCATTCTCCATTATAGCTCTTTCTCTCTCTCTCTCTCTCTCTCTCTCTCTCTCTCTCTCTCTCTCTCTCTCTCTCTCTCTCTCTCTCTCTCTCTCTCTCTCTCTCTCTCTCTCTCTCCCTCGCCCAGTCTATCTTTCTGCATATTAGTCGTTCGATCTTTTTGACGCAATTGCTTTCTGTGATGCTTCAAGAGATTTCCTGTCCAATCTATGACTCAATTCTCTGCAATCATTGTCGTGTCGCTCATCCCGTTATTTGATCCATGAATGAATACCGAATAAAAAGTGAGCAGAGGTTGCGCGCGTGGCGTTGGGTTTCATTAACGTGTCTTGAACGCTCCAGCTCGAGCGAGACCGTCACGGGCCAATGTGTAATAAATAGCCAATGGCTTAGTTAAGCGACGACGACGAAGACGAAGAAGAAGAAGAAAAGGTGGAGGCTAAGCGAGGACTCGGTATTCTGCACGGGTGCTGGAGGGCCAGAGCGTGAAGTTACGACTGGTTCGCGCGACAGGTCAAGTCTCGAGGTTCTCGCTCGCGCGCCCGTTCAGACTGGTCAGGGAGCGAGAGACGACCGGTGCGACTCGGCAGCAAGAACGGTATAGAAGCCAACGAAAAGTGATAAAGGTGCTGCTGGTGCGTATTGAGGAAGCCGAACTAAAGAATGTGAGAGGACGAGTTGACGCCGGCGAGCAGCCAGAAAAGGAACAATAAAGAAAGAAAAAAACGAGGATCCTGAGCCAGGCGGAGAAGAGGGAATTCCTAATAAATTAATTTCAAGAGGACCCACACTTTCGGGAGGGTCTCAGTAAATCGTATAATGTTTTGTAAACAAGCGGTCATTGGGTTGTCGCCAAGAAGATCGCGGTCCACCACCGAGGGATAAAAAAAGAAAGATGAGACAGAGAGATAGGGGAAATGGACACTACAGCATGGTGACGATGATGGCATCTAACCACTTCTTGATCTTCTTCTTCTCATTCTTTTGTTTCAACGACGCATTTTATTTTTCTTCCTAGAGAGGGTGCGAGTCTACGAGGCCTCTATGACGCATCGTGAATTCGTTTAATAATGAAGAAAAAAAAAACGGCGCTCTGTAAGACTCCCAGGAATGATGTTTCAGTGCATGTCGGTACATAACGGGGGCTGGACGGGACTTAGCGGCGGCGACGGGACGGCACGAGAAAATTATGTAGAAAACTCGCTCGTAACAGTGTACTACTTGCTGCCACGTGGATCGGATAGCCATTATCCTGGGCTGATGGCGTTCAGCGAGCGGGCGCGAGCGCTACTCGCTCGTCTCTGTAATTTAGAACCCGATAACCTTCCTTTCCGCGGACCTCGTGCGTTCGGTCTATTCAACAGCCTCGTGCCTGCAGTCTCTCCCCACTCTTTCTCTCTCTCTCTCTCTCTCTCTCTCTCTATCTCTTTCTCTTTCTTTTATGCAGAGCTAAACACGCAAGCTCCTCTTCGACGGCAGTTGAAGCTACATGTAGCATCACTCTTTATGTAGTCTTTACGTAGCCTCATGTATATGTAAGTATAGTAATGTAGCAGTTTACTCACTGTTGTGACTCGCTGATGCGACCAATCGGATGTTAACGGCATATCGTAGCTGCTTTGTTCTCGGGCATCTTCTCAAGAATCGAAGAAGCAAACAAATTGAGTCCTTGTCATGAAATACATATTGGAGTCGGGCTTGAGATCTCGATATTTCGAAATGTATTAAATTGTAACGAACCACTGAATTGTCTCAACTGAGGCACAGCTTTAGTATTGAAGAAGAGCAACAACATAATTTGTGTGTCGTATTTTTGATAAAGAGACAAATAGTCTGCATTATAATGCAGCAGACACGAAGACCGTAGTTCATCTTCTATAAAAAATCTCAACATTTAGTAATCTGTCGATAAAACTGTAGTTTCCTATTCTAAAACGAAAATATTGGGTAATATTGACAATATTAGCGTTAATGTCAATAATTAGTTGTGTTAATTAATGCGCGATGCAGTCGTGAACTTACACCAAGAGTCGAACACTTCAGTTGACGATAAAATAAGGCGAATCAGAAGTGATCGAGAAGGCGTGCTGTAATACAAAGAGTAACACAAGATCACTGCTGCAGGTCCCTTCTCCCTGAAGAGAGACGCTTGCCAGTCCGACAACGCGACAAATGGCTCTCAAGAATTGAGAGAGGACATCTTCCTGTCAATGAATTAGCCGATGGTCGACCTCTTCTTGATTCGTCGGTGTACCCGAGACCGCACACGGTACACACTATATTACAAGAAGGTACGCAGAGACGTGCGTCGTCTCTCGACTTCATCAACACACTTTTATAACAGCTCGAGTTTTCGCCACGTCATCAGAAGCATCGGCTACTCAGTTCTGTCAGAGTTTCTAGCTGTGAGCCACACGAGTCATTCTTTTCTCGTCGTGCCAAGCGAAACTGCTTTTCTCGTCCACTCTCGGTTTGGATGTGGACGAAAAGAATCGAGCGTTGAATGATGTGGGCATAATTCGTTGACTCCAGTCTATTATATTCAGCAGCATTTCATTAAAGCATTCTTGTGGCCGCAGACTAGCGAACAATTCAGAGACACGTGTGATCGATATTCAGTCACGCTGTTGCAATAATTCTCATGTTTCTTCGAGTAGTTCGCTGTATACGCAGTAATCCCAAGATCGCGCTGAATTGCTTTTGGCAACAGGAGAATATATAGTTTCGGCGAGCCGCCAGGACGCAGTCCGAGTGAAATTGAAACAGCGTGGGGTAAACATTGAATATAGAACAGCACGCGTCTCGCTCTCTGTCGTTCTTTCTCCTTCTCCGTCTCGCGATTATACAAGAGTTTGCGGCTCTCTTTACCGGCTGACGGAAGTTAAATTTCGACGGGACGAGAACACGCGACGGGACACACGCTCTGTGTGCATAGTCCACAGATTACTTTGTGCTGCCGCTTGATGATCCAATTATGACTCGACCAGTCAGCGTTTAACTCAATATGATGAGAAACGATCCTCGCTCGTGGACTGCTGCTGCTACTTCGGTGGTGTATGTTGCTCGGTATAACTTGAAAACTCGTCCAAAATCACCGCTGTGCCAGCGTTCATTTTGATCTTTCGTTAACTATACATTCGCGGCCGTCCTCGCTCTTTCTCCGGCTTTGAACCGGAGCCACGGGGTATCCGCGACACTACAGACGACTCTCCGCAACAATTCTGCTTTGCTCTTGGACGCGCTCGCGAAAGCTCATTTTGCAGCTCACACACGGCACACACGAACTATCCTCGTAAATAACGTCCCACGTCCGGAAAGACTGGGTGTCCCAGAGTTACATACGCCGCGGTTATATACTTTACGCGCTGAGGAGCGTCGTCGTCCTTTTCGTCAGTCGTTTAACACCGGCGTTGACGTTGTCGAATAAAAATACGCTGGTGCAGCAGAGCCAGAGGCTACGATGCGTGGACCACACGCGAGTTAGGCAGCAGCTTCCAGAGCAGCCAATTAAGAGATACCATTGCACACTCATCTGATCTCTGGGGTGAAAAGAACAAGAGAGAGAGAGAGAAAATATATTTGGCATTTCGGAGCAAACTATTTACCTCCGATTCGCTTGCACCGCTACAGATTTTTATTTCAATGCGCAGATATTTAGTGCATCAGTGAATTCGAGTCTCGGAGCATCAGCGAAGGACTCTAGAGGACTCGAGCAATGCATCGCGATGGCCGCTGCAACTGTAACCACCCACGCGAGTCCCCGTCACGATTTGCAACAGGGAAGGAGAAGCTTATGCCCGCGTGCTTGTTTGCATGGCTTGCTACGTGCGTTTAGGTCGTGGCCGCGAGAGTACTCGCTGCAAATATTGTACAGAGGTACACGAGTATCTGCAATATCTGTATATTGTAAACGTGGTAGAAAATGGCTCTCTCAGCATTCGGGCAAAGTGAATGCTTTTAAGTTAGCATGTTATTGCCATATTAGTGATACTACTAAGAAATCGCCTTCTACTGGATAATTTTCCTATTAAATCTTATTTTATACCTCTTACACTATGGATTTCTCCATTTGAAAAAAAAAAAAAAAAAAAAAAAAAAAAAAAAAAAAAAAAACAATAAATAAAATTTAAATAGTTGAGGTAACGTCGTAAACATTTGTCTTCCAGCTACGGAGGTTCTAAATATTTTTTTTGCAATTGTTTATAATGTTTTAATAACGTTTTCAAACTAAATAAATAAAATACATACATGAAAACATGAATCTATCGTTTACGCGGAGAAAAATAGTTACGACATCTAATTACGTGCGGTTACATATGCCACAAGCATTTTTTTGTTTCGTTAAGTAACTAACTGGTTGTTCGAATCAACTGAGTTATTGCGTTAACCAAGTTGGTACGACCAAGTAAATTTGCAGTAGCATATTTAACTACGTGATTGGTTGTCGCAACTAACTATTTTTCATCGTGTTGTCTTCGTGTATGATATATTAATTGAAACAAAAACTGAGCGCTTGATTACGAGTGGTTGATTATTCGAAGGTTGGTTTTTTCAAATTTATTTCAGATATTTTCAGTATTTGTTTTTTTTTTTTTTGCATATTATCTCTGTCCAGCAGGGTTATTGTGACCTCACTTATTCAACGTACAAGATGCAGCTGATAAGCTTGGAATTGTGAATAAGACGTTTGCATGATTTTAAGCGTAATCAACAAAAAAAAAACAAAAAAATTTATAAAAAGAGCATCTTGCTGGCACGTCCTCGAATGAATTTGCCTATTAAGGCCGTTTACGCGCGCGAGATAACTACGCTCGGTGCAAGCATGATCATCAGGAGAATCGTCGTCACGGCTCGGCTAACTTTCCATGCTAATAAAGGAGTAGCTAAGAGAACGGACGGCGTCGTAAGTGGATAATTAGGCCTTTTTTCTTCGAGACTGAGCGTAGGTGTTATAACATCTTTTACGGACGAGTTTCCCGACGGTGCTACCGTTCGGTGTTCACTCCACCGACAGTTCTCTGATCCTTCTCTCCTTTTCAGTATACACAACATATATAGCAAACAGTAAAAACCGCTGTTGCGTACGACGGATGAGTCCCAACTATTTCGGTGAGGACCGCGAAAAGAAACGATAGAGATGAAGAGGAGAGAAGATGCAGAGAAAAAAATGAGCGTCTTAGTACGGAGCTCGACGACATGTGGATGGAGGATGCTGCTGGTGCTGTGTCGCTACACCGTAGACTCCAGGGCACATAGAACGCTCTTTTTTAAAATTTATTTCTCTTCTCTCGTCGACAGCGCTTTCTTTTGCTCTTTAATTTTTTGTTTTTTTCGGATGCTGTACTCCCGCACTTTTTCCCGGCTTCATTATCGCGCCGGAGACGCTGAAGTGTCGGTCTCGCGGATGCTCGTGTCAAATATATTGCTCGTAAAATTAGTGGTATGAGATAAAATTGAGGAAGGATGCCCGAAGAAGTTGTATAGTGGGAGTGTTGGGACGACCTTGTGAAATGTCTTGGGGTTAAGAACGAGTCTCACGATGCCAAATGATTTTGTTGCAGAGAGGGAAGCTAGCGGCTCGGGTGTCGGGCGTGTCAGTGCACCGCCGCCGAGCCAGGACTCCTCGGTTGAAATGGACGACGAGGTCGAGACCGACGACGCTGGAAGCACCAACGGGAAAGCCGCTTCACCGGTCAATCCTCTTCTCCAGGAGTACTCGAACTGCGAGGAACTCAGGCATGTCATATGTCATCTCGAGACGAAAGACCTGTGGGACAAGTTCAATGAGCTTGGCACCGAGATGATCATCACCAAGACTGGAAGGTGAGTCGTGCAGAAGCTTTAATATCATAATTTTTGTTTAAACCCTGCAAATGCTGCGAAAAAAATCTGTCCTCTTTCATCATTTTCGTGACGTATTGCCCATAAAGAATGTCGCATAGAAATCCGATTGTACCGTCTCCTCTGATTCCCATTTATTTATCGGAAGCAATTGAGTCCTCGGGAATTGCAACCCTTTCTCGGAAGACTGGTTCAGTGACGTCGCGAGGGTGGCAAGGGGTTGGCAATCGATGCTGTTGGTACCTCGTTGCCGGTTCAGTAACATGTGCTCCTGTTGGTAGTCGTAATGGTGTTGCTACTACTCCTGCGGGTACTACATCAATGTCTCGAGTCAGCGTGTCAACGTCACTAGTCTGGCGACTCTTTCTCATTACGGTGTGGCCCATCGACCCGGGCTCTGCCTCTCGGGTCGAAAAGCCATCCGGCTCTTCGAAGCAATAGCGCGACCCACGCCGACGCTCTCTCGTCACATGCGAAATTCAATCAGGACGTATTGCCCGACTCGAGTGAGAAAGCAATGTAGCAAATACGGCTGACCAGTTGACCGAGTCATGCTCTAAAGGGTTCAGACACCGAAACCTACCAACACGCTGAAGCGAGAGCTGAATTCAAAGGAGCGACACGATACGATGATTGAGAGAAAGAAAGATGAGGAGGTGATGGAAGAGTCGGAGAGTGCTCGGCTACCGGATAAATGACTATATTGACCCGAAGTCAATTAGCCAGGGACCTCATGCCGGGTTCAAAAAGGTCTCGGGCCCTTAGGTTAAAGCGACATAGGATGCGCTTGATATTTTCTTCGAGTTCATTCTCTCTCACCCCCGCAGAGTTGCTCAAATAGTTTTCACTTCTCGTGGTATTTGAGAAAAGATGCTGCAGAGGATTTATTAGGAAAGAGAAAGTAGGAGAAGATGGAATACTAAGTGTTTTGCAGAGCAGTGGATTGGGCGCTCCTGCTGTTTTCCTAAAATGAATACTTTGAATGGGAAATAAGCTACATTGCGGACAAGATCGACCTTTAAAAAAAAAAAAAAACAAAAACATCATAAATATTAACTCTTCAGGTATTCAGATTGTTTTACAACTTACGGTCTTTTTTTCTTTGCCAAATGGTGCTTTTTTGTTTTTTCGACTATTGTTGCATTTTTCTATTAAGAACCTTACAAGGGTTGAACTGTCAACCGTATATAACAATCAATGTGGCCTCACTTGAGTTTATAAAGTAAAAATGTAAATGTTTAAAAAAATCCGACTGAAAAATGCTACGCTTTACAAACTACAAAACGTTTTTTTTTTTTTTTTTTTCAAATTGAAAAAGTAAAATCAAAATGAAATGATGCAAATTGTGAGTTCAATTTATAATGGAGGAATGAGTTCTACGCTAAGATCATTCTCTAAATATTTTTGTACATTTTGGTGTAAGAGCAGTCTTTATGGATAAAGTATCTCATTCTCTAGTCAAGTCAAAATACCTTTTTCATTAAAACGATAAAAACATGTATGGAGAAAATGAAAATGAAGAGATGTTTTCCCAAGTTTTCATGATGTATTTTTGTTTCAAGATTCATGATTTACAAGCAGTTTTTTTGTTAGCACTTGATTATTTTGTAGACCTGTCACTTACATAAAAGTATATAGAGTGAGTTGGTAAGGTTGGGGTAACTTGTGGGGGGAAAACGACGTGGACGACGTGCGCCTAATTGTCCAGGCCGAGCGGCTTCGCATCCCCTCTCTTTCTTAATAGTGAGAGAAACGTAACAGCAGACAAGGGTAAGTCACCCTTACAGTTGGATCTTCTCCCAAGTTCCCTAGAGGATTTACTCCAGCCGGTTGGTCGCTTACTCGGGCGTTAGTAATTAGATCTCCGTCGCTCTCTTACTTTCTCTTCTCGTTCCACCAACACCTTTTACATCTTTTCTCCCTTCCCTTCCTCTTCTTCAGTTTCTCCACCCTCAGTTGAACCCAGCCACTTCCTGGCTCGGGTGCACTTCCCATCGTCAAGTGAGACAGAAAAGTACGTCTTCGAGGCAGCCAATCTCTTTTGCCGCTTGGGCAGTCGGGAGGGTGAATAACGGGGCTCGTTGACGAGTAGATGCAGCGCACGCCCTCTCACGAAGGGTGGATTGGTTCTTTGGTTAGCTCGCAACAAGGGCGGTCTAGAATGTCTTATCCCACATGCCTGCTACCGATGTGCTTATTACGGATTCAATCTTACAATAGAAATAATGGAGCAGGTACCATTTGGGGTGTGAGTTGAACAACTTCTAGAATCAAGCACTTCTATTATCAAGAGGACGGGTTATTGCCTGTGCAGTTGCTGTAGGTAAATTAATCAATGGGGTTTGAGAAAAGGATACGGGGTTCTAGACGATGCCAGGCGAAGAGAGTCACTCGACAACCCCGTCGACCCAACAGTGATACCTTGCCACCAGCAGTAGCAGCAGCAGCAGGAAAGTTATCCCTCGCTTATGCTCGGCAGAGCCCGGGCGCGGGCGTTCAATTCATTAAGGAAGAGAGAGCGGGGACCTTGATAAATAAAAGCATTACTCAGTCTCGGTGGTGCCGGGGCTAGCGGTCGTACGGGATGAATGCATACCAAAGAGAGTCGACAAGGACCGAGGAGGAGAGAAGATGCGAAGCAGATAAGATCGGCGGGTGTCCCCAGCGTTTTAGTGGTCGAGCAGCGGGGGTTCCGACACGATATTAATGTTCGCCTTTTCTCCGTTCTCGATCTTTCTCTCGCTCTTTCTCTCGTGACTCTCTCGCGGGTCAAAACATTCACGGCTATTCCTGAGGACGAGAAATTACTGCAACTATCCTGGTAGCAACGAGAGTATAAGCTTGGCACGTATCGCGACTTCCCGCAGGATCGAGCGTGCGGTCGTGTTTGTAAGAACGAGCGCATCGGTGCAAGTGGTGCACTACCGAGGCTCGTATATTCGTCCGCACCTTGTACGGCTCTCTTGCGACCACGAATCCGCAACCGCGAGACCTCCTTCGACTCCATCCTTACGATCAATTGTTAGGCTCCAGGAAAAAACTGATAAACGTCACCATATATCAGATCAAATCGATCTAGCTCTGATAACCATGTTGTAAAATTCTTTTATTCAAATTATTAGATTGAAGAAACACATATTAAAAAACACTTTTAAAAAAACAAGAAATATTCTGAAATAAAAAACGAGAGTTTCACACTCGAGTCAACTTGGCCTAGAAGTTCTGATATACAGTGCGTATTCAATAATGCATACTTATTAAATTATCGTTTGTATAATCAACAGACGAATGTTCCCAACGTGTCGTGTGTCCTTCGAGGGTCTGAGATCCGACGGGCGATACGCCGTACTGATGGACATCGTGCCGGTCGACAAGAAGAGATATCGGTACGCGTATCACAGAAGTTCCTGGTTGGTAGCGGGTAAGGCCGATCCTCCGACTCCTGCGAGGCTCTACGTTCATCCGGATTCACCATTCACCGGTGAACAACTTCGCAAGCAGATCGTCTCTTTTGAGAAGGTGAAACTCACCAACAACGAGATGGACAGACACGGACACGTGAGTACATCATTTATTCCATATTAACTTCGATTCTTCACGTTGACAATTATATATTTGGGAGAATCTAGCTGAAGCCAATATCAGGCTTTCTCGCGAGCCATCGAACCCGGATTATCTCAACTTCCCTTTAAAGTTTCAGGACTATCCTGAAACTCGCGAGTCCGCTTGGTATTCGATTGGCTCGCGCGCGCTGAGCTGTCTCGTGTTAATTTAGCCGGGCTCGCAGAGGCGAAGGAGAGAATATTGAATTGCCGGATGGGGGGAAGGGGGGCGGAGGCCATTTCCCCACGGCGTAGAAACGCAGACACGGATGTCAGACCGTCGGTAGACTGGCCCCCGTTAATCAGTCATGCACTTATACCGGCTGCGGCATATTATCGATAACGAATAATCCGATTGCTCTGCACTTCTCCTGAAATATACCGGTGGCATAAGATGCATCAATCCTTGGTTGCAGCTGCAGAGCTGCATCGAGCTAGCGTCGCGGATACTGATGGATTTGACATGGGGGCGTTTGAGTGGAAATCTTTATTATTTAGAACGAAGGAAAGATATCCCGTATCCGTTCGTCTCGGCGTAATATCCAGTGACTCGGTGTGTTCTTCCGATGTTCGTCACGCGATCGCATCACAGACAATTAAATTAATTCAAATTTACGAAAAATCCGTACGTTTGCTTCTTCTCACAAACGAGTTGACAGAGTTATTTATCATTCCCAGAAACACAAAGGAGGTCAGTAGTACGACAGGAGTTATAAGAAGATGAAGCGGAAGATGAAATTAATGGCTTGGATGGATGACCCGTTCTCTGTTTTCTTACGTATTGGATGATGAGTGAAAGATTCAGCATCAGCAACGATAAAATCTATCTCGCACTGCAGTCTCCGTCCCTTCGTCTCGCTCGTTGACTCTGGATCTCCGCTCTGTAATATGACAGTACCGTTTTGCCGAATCTCATTTTCTCCGAAATCACTTTTTGTTCAGCGTCTATGCTTGTGAGTGTGTGTGTGTGTATGTATGTGTGGAAGTATATTCGCGTGAAGGTCCAGATTAATTCGTGAAGCGAGCAATATAAGCATCACTCTTGCGATAACTCTCTCACGGTCTCTGTAGTTTACGGCTTCTTAATTCGCTCTCTGATTGACGCAAATACGAAAGACGATCCAGGTAGGAGAGAGAAAGATAGATGAGAAAAAAGTTTGCGTTCATCTAATATTCGAGACATGTCCTGGGCCCCTGGCAAAGTGATCTCTTGAATGGACTTTCGCCGGATCCTGTAAACCGGGTGAGTGTGACGAGCTATCTTGCCCGTGAGCTTTTTCCTGGAGATCGAGCTGACATCCCTCTTATTATTGATGCCGCAACGTGTTCCGAGGTACTCTCTCTCTCTTTCACTCGCGCAAAAGACAGATAAAAATACGCGGTAATGTCGCGAAGCTTGGGGATGAGACTGCGTGTCGCCGACTTTCATGTAGCGTCAGAGTTCTGAATGGAAGTTCAACAGTCTCCGTATAACTGAGAAAAATCCGCTTTGAGACCAAGAATAAGCGAAGTTCACGACGATTTACGTCGAGTTATATTCGCCATGCTCCGTGTTATTTATTTGGATCGTCACTCGCCCTCGCATTGTTCCAGAGCTTTTCCATTCCCGCTCTGTTTGCTAAAGTAGCAATTGATGAACGCTTTTGTTTGCCTTAGGCTAGGCTGTTTAATCTTTAAAATTATTGGAGAAATCTCGAGTTTCCTTGGGAGGAAAGACCATGCTTGTTTTAGCGGGAAGCCAATAATACGATCGTAAATTTCGTCGTGGTTTGAATCGTCATTATCTTATTCCTGACTTGTTACAGCTGGTGCTAAATTCGATGCACAAGTACCAGCCGAGAATCCACCTGGTGAAGCGTCCGGAGTCAGGGCACAAGGATCCGATAGAGGATCTCGACCGGGAGCCTCACAAGACCTTCGTATTCCCGGAGGCCATTTTCACCGCCGTCACCGCCTATCAGAATCAGCTCGTGAGTATTTTATTTACTCTCTGTCTTACTCTGTCTCTCCACGCTTGATGCACGCGTTCTCGTCTCGAGGCTTCCTGCGCGCGTTCTCCTTCTGCTACCGTTATCCTTTTTTTAGTGGCCCCGACTCGACAGCAGCACCCATTTGTCCCTCTCTCTCTCTCTCTCTCTCTCTCTCTCTCTCTCTCTATCTCTATCTCTCATTCTGCCTCGTCTCGATTCTTTTTTGTTTTTCCTCCATCTCTCGGTCTGCATCAAGAACGCGTTTCTGTTCTCCGTCATCTTCCTCTCCTCATCCTGCTTCGTATCGCGCTGTATTTATTTATTTATTCATTTTCAACTGTCCACGATACAAGTGAGAGAAGTGCCGGAGTGGTTCGCTATGATGATGATGGTCAAGACACATACACGAGCCGAAGAGGGGAATGGGGAATTAATTCGCCACGCGGTTATTGCGGAAGACTGAGAGACGTTGACGAGATATACAGTTTTAGGATGACGGGGGCAGGGAGAGAAGCATTTGGCATCGCTCTGTTCCATTCCTCTCGTGGTAGTAGAACGTCGACGAGGAAGACGATGACGTTTGCTCGGCGAAGGCTTTTTGGTGCCTCCGTCGTTCTACCGTGCATTACCATATTTCACTATGGTCGTTTGGTACACGATGCCTGCTGGTGTTCCCACTGTCGGGTCGCGTCTTCTTGTGTGGTCCGTCACAAGTCCCGGCGACGTCGCATTCCTGGAGCGTCGGGACGCTCCTCGTATCCCTCCGCACCCTCTCCAGCTTGCCTATGCTCTCGTCATCTCCGAGGTACGTTCACGTGCTTCGCTTCTATGCCTGCTGATATTAGCTGCGCCACCATGCGGCGAGAATGTGCGGAATCTACAACGGCGACTCTGTATCCGTTGTGATCTACAGAGGCGACGATAGACGGATGGAAGCGCGAGCTTGGCTCCGATTCTTCTGTTTTTTTTTTTTTCATCTTCTGCCGAGGATAAGAAGCCAAAGTGTTGGAAACAACAGGAAGAATGGTTAAATACAGCTCGAGAAATGACTTACGAGACTCTTGCTGCATGGGATAGATTGAAAGATGAGAAATAAAGTATCTAATGGAGAAAAGCGCGTAGAAGAAGAGACGAAAGACGGGCGATAACGGGTGGTCTCCGTGCTGGCGCAGTGCAACTTCTTCGTCTTCTTCTACCTTCCTCACCGATCATATAGTAAGAGGATCGCGTACGTCTTGGGCTGCGTATACACGAGCAAGACAACGACCACGGCTAAGACGACGAAGACAACGACGTAGCTGTTGATGATGATGATGAGGTGCGAAGAGATGCCCCGGCAATTACCGCGTTCAGCCAACTCTCTATATTTCTCAAGGGGCTTTCTCTCTTCCTCATCACTTTCCGAGACCCAGGCCCGGTGTTCTCTCTTTACGCTTCTCTTCTCAACGTGTCCACTCTCACTCGCATCTTGCCTCGTCATTATCGTTCTTGCTGCGCGACTCTTCGCTCCATCTCACGGAGTTCCCTCGCCCCGCTACACGGATGATGCAGAAGACAACGCACCGGTGGCTATGGCGAACGAGGCAGTTCGGCTCTTGTACTCTATTAAATTTCTTTTTTTTCGGCGCATCTCACGCGTTATTCCTTGGATGACGATCCATAAATGAGAAATATATTGAGAAAGAGAAGGAAAGAGGGGAGCTTTGTCTTTCTCGTTCTTGTTTCTTTGGACACGTCGGGTGTTTCGTTGTGAATCGAGCACCAACACCGAAACGACGACGAAGTGGCCGCTCGTTTAACAGGATTTTTTGTCGCCACTTCCGTGAGTGAAGGGCGTCGAGGCTGCGGGGATGCGCGAAGTAGATAGTCGAAGGAAGAAGGCAAGAAAACTTAAGCGAGAGAGAAGGATAGAGATGTTGGCCACGTATCGTTGCAGTCAGTTTTTGCCGCTCCACCGCTGGCACTATAGCATCACCAACAGAAACAAGGGCTGCCGCGGCCTGGCAAGAGCGAACTTCTCCTCGCGGTAACGACCTCGCGACCGACTCGATCTGTCTATCTCCCTCGCACCACGTCATAATTCATAACTTAACTGCTAGCTCCCTCCCTCCCTTCTTTCCGTCGTGCGTTCTTCCGTGGCGCTGCCGCAATGCGTTCTCGTCTCAAATATGCGGTGAGCTCGGCAACCCTTTAACTATCTTCTCATAATCTGTGCGAGTTAACCTTTGAAGAACATCTTTTTGGGCCTGTAACTCGTTGTAAATAGAATAGAAAAACTTGTTTCTTAGAATTGATTAATTAAAAACAGCAATTACGCAAGTTAAAGCATGTTTTGTTTACTTTGTAGTTATTATTAGAGGAAAATAGTATTGTGAATTTTGTAGTTTTTATTGAGTATTTTGTTTGCCAAATAAAAAAATGTCGTCCTCATCAATTAAGTAAATAAATTTTTAATAAAAATTGCTTGAAATGCTATTCTGTCGACCAAAGGATTAATATTAATATTTCATGTTTAAGTATTTTACTGAAAAAGAAAAAAAAAAAACGTCTGACCTGCTTATGTTTTATATGAAAAACTTGGTAAAATTAGAGCGAAACCATTATTTCGCCTGCGGGAATGATAAGTTTGCTGCTGCTGTAGTTGGAAATTCACATATATTAGCGAAGAAGAGTTTCCGCAATAAGCACTTTTCCGCTCAGAGTCCCCCGATTAGGTGCTCTCGAGAGTGAGACCGTTCCGGCGTAACTCCGTAGCGCCGGTGCGCGAAGTAGTGGAAGGGACGGAGTATGCCGGGAGGAATTCTCGAAGTAACGCGCGTTGTCTGTGTCAAGACTGCGAGAGACGACTTGTTGGTCGGTGAGCGAGCCGCGAAGCGACGCAGCCACCGCGTCTTTGAAGAATAATCGCGCGCGCGTCGAGAAAGAATGGCCTCGAGGGTGTGTAGGATAGCTGCTGCTGAAAACGGTTGGTCCGCTCTCAATGTTCAATGTATACGTGTGGTAGAGGTGCGTACGAAGCAGCAAAGCACGTACATAATGGCGTCCTCGTCGTCGTCGTCGTCGTCGTCGTCGTAGTCGTGCGTGTTGGCGCACGTGAAGCGGGGACTAAAGGAGGAGCCGATGGTTTTAGTGGCTACAGGCGTCGGTGTCGGCAGTATGGTTTCTCGCTCTCTCGTGCATGAAAGAAAACATAAATAATCGGCCTCAAATAAGACAGGAGCCGGTGTACAACTCAGAACCACACACAGCGGCTTCGATGTTCTCTGCCTCCCGCGATGACACCGTCCTAGTTGTTACCACGGAATGCCACGTAGCTACTGGTTACGCCGAAGGTCTACCTCGTTTCAACTGTCCTCGGCATTGTCCTTCCAGCTTTGCGTGCATCATGTGCGACAAAGTGCGAGCAAAAGAACATTTTCTACACTTCGGAAAAAGTCCTTGAAGAACATGATGGTTGGGCAGGGTGATCCCTCAATCGATACATGGCACAGTATTTATAATCTGTAAGGTTGTAATATTTAACGCAATGTACCATTTTTATATTATTATCATTAAAAATTAAATGTCTAAATGAAAAAGTACTTTAATGTAAATAACATCCTTCGATTACGTTAGTTTAAAAGTGAGAAATTTAAATCAATTGTTATTAATATATTCGACGCTGAAAAAGCATGAACTAAAGAAGAAAATCCGTTATGGATAGGACAGATCCTGTAAGGGAACTGATCAGAGTTATATTTGTCTAGACAGGGCCTTAACGCTATTGTCTAGACAAATACGACTTCATTAGTTCCAATTACATCCAGATGTGAAGATGAACATTTCGGAAACAAAAAAATATATTTCAATAACAAAAATCGAAATACAAGCTCGAAGCGAAATTTTTTAATAATCAGGATCTGATTGTACTACATTTTAGATGAATGGCGTAAGTGTTAATAAAATTAGTCAACATTTAGTCAGACTAATTAATCGAATATTTACTGCTATCAATATTTAATTTATCTTTTACTCACTGAATTTTTCGATATATTAGACTGTCATACTGAAAAATAGTCAAGTGCTGTGCTGCTGCTGCTGCTAATCAATGACCGAAACACCCACCTTACCGAATCGAAATTATTTCGTCTCCTATGATGAATGGAATCCCGATGTGGTGGTACGCATTGGCGTGCATGATGTAGTATCCATGGATTTACGAGGGTCTGGAGGATACATGGCAGGTCGCAGTGGAACATGGCTCACAGCGAGATGTAAAACCGTTTTCTTGCACGAAGAGATTACATACAGCGGGTGGGGAAGTGCAGCAGTGATCTACAGAGTTTGGTCTCTTGTGTTGTGAGAGAACGAGAGAAAAACGAGTGGCAGGATCCCTTAAACGTAGTATATAGAGGCCACCTAGCTAGAACGTCAAACGACTGTGACTCTGCGTGAGTAACCAGAGCGAGGGCAGAAGGAGCACGGAAGAGGAGAAGCGGTAGCCGTTAAAGCGTGGCGGGCGCGCGCGACCCCTTCAATGAGCGTGTCTCTATTAAATCTATTATTAGAGAGAGGCCGCCGGCGGGTATATATATATATATATATATATATATATATATCTCTCTCTTCCTCAGCGCGAAAGCATCCCTTTCAATTACGTACAGCGGTTCGCATACAACTCGAGTTTCTCTTTCTCGTCTCTCGCCATCACCGCAAGATCGTCTACGAGAATAGAGAGGCTGACGTCGTGGTGGCGGTCGTCGCATAGGTCCATTGGATCACCGAAAATCACGCGCCTTGCGCTGGTATGCAATTCAACCCTCGAATTACACCGATTTACCGATTCTCCTTTCTTAATTGATTCGCTGATGCTAATTGCATCTTCGTTTTAATTTAATGAATATCCTGCGACAATAGTCGACTTACCGCTGGTCTATTATGCTATTAAGGCAATCATACTGTGAGGGATAATACAGAAGGAGATAAAGCGAGAACGAAGAGTGAGTGATCATAGTATTTTTCTTGCCGTTGGAAACAGCGCCGCTTCCACTGTCGAGAATATAATTTGAGGATACGCGCGGGTTGTAAATCGGTTCGCGCCGAGCGAATGGAAGTGGGCCAAACGCGGTTTCGGCAGCACGGATCTGCCGTTCAACGGTGTCAGCGTAGCCGTAAACCGACGTACGGTTGCCATATCTCTTTGACGGCGTTAAAACCTTAAGGGCGTAAATTTCCGTCTACTCGTTCTCTTCTCTTTTTCTCCCGCTCGGGCACAACTCTCGTTCTAACTCGTAACTCTCTCCAGCGCGCTCGATCTCCTGCGGCGTCATGGGAGCAACTTGGCTTTTGAACTCCGTAGAAAGCACTCGCTTCGTTCATCAAAGGATCAAAGAAGTCCATTTCACACGAGGCTGTTAGCGCCAAAATATATGTATGAGATTACAGCCAGAAGCAACTCCACTGGGCCACGGAAGGCGACCATAAAACTCCACACGATTACGCGTTCGTGGATGCATTACTACATCGTGAACCGGTGTATTCGCGCTTTACTGGTTTTAAGGCAAAGTCAACATTAAATGAAAAGTTGCAAGAGTTAAGTAACCTCTAATTTATATTAATAATTTTTTTTATGGTCAAACCGTTATTCGCCCGGATAATGGAAATGTTTTTTTGAGAGGCGATAAGGATTCCGTTTGCACCCCCAATAAGATGCGAAATATTTGAGAGTAAAGGTAAAACAAAACTTATAGCAATCCAAGATAATTGCAATAATTATATAAAATTAACGAAAAACTCATTCGTTGGATACTGCCTTTTTGCTGCAGAGACTTGATATTCTACTTGTTTGGCGAAGCAATTCAATATTACCCAGAAATTGTATAAAGCCAGTCAGTTTCACCGTACAAAGTCGTGTAAGCCGTATGTAGGCTGGTACAGTCAGTATAAAGTCGTAAGGTGGAGTCAGAGCGGAGGGAAGTGGGCCAGATGTTTGGCTAATGATGTCAGCGAGGAATCGTAACTAAAACCGAGCCTCGCGGCTAAGCCGAGCTCAGAGAGAGACTCCGAGTCGAAGTCTGGTTCCCCTCGTAGTCATCGTCGTCGTCGTCGTCATAGTCGAACTGCACTGGCCCACCGTGCGTCAGCCACCCTTCTCTCGCTCTTAGGGCTTTTGCGAAGGAAGGAAAGAGCCACAAAATAAGACTTGAGCCTGAGAGAAAGAAAGGAGGAGCGCGCGAGAGTCTTATTACCCGACGGTCGAGAACTCCGAGAGACTATCGCGCCCGCACGTGCACGAGCTACGCCAGCACCATCGTTGACGCTCGCGGGTTCCTCACGCATGCAGTGAGCCGCCGTTCTTGAGTCGGGCGCGAGAAACCCGCCAGTGTAATTGGACCACCCACTTGACGGCCGGGCCACCCCCGTGTTCACTGGCGCTCGATACTCACTTCCTTCAAAATCGCTCTTCCCCCCTTAAAATTCTTAAATCCGGTGCAGGGAAAGCAGACGGACCGAGGAAGCTAATAAGTGCATGTAGTGTACATAAGGAAGCTCTCGTTTTACCGTGTAAATAAACTACCGGATGACACGGGAAAAGCACGAGGAAGGGGGGGGGGGGGGCGTGTTGTCGCGATCGAGTGCACCGGGGGTTGAAAGAAAAACTTTCGGTGTTGTCAAAGCTACGTGGATGGATTGTCGACTCGGAGACCCTTCGCGAGCCTGGTGGTCGAGAAACGAAGGACCTCTTCGTTTCGGTCCCGAGAGAAAGCCAAGTGTCTGTCACTCGGACGAATGATACGAGCCACCGGAATTTTCTATCCTAATAAGCGTTCAGCTTTCGCCCCAAGCTGTTGTGTCCGGGAGGAAGACGACGCAACGTGCTTATAGATAGGAAAATATCGTGGATACTCTGAAAGATCTCTTCCAGTGTGAGCTCGAAATCCTTCCAGCGAGCACGGAGCGTTGATGATCACATCCAAAATGATTAATGACTCTGTGATGCGTACGGTAATCCGGGAGACTTCGCTGATGTCCGGTGTTGTCTATCTTACTCTCTCCGCTCACATTTATTTTTTTTGCATCGCATCACTCGTAAAGACGCAAAGAGAGACGACTCTATCTTGTCGGTTAATTCCGAATCCATTGGCCTCTGCGCCAACTTGCTATCAATCATTTTCTCAACCTTTTTTCCCGATAATTAGAATCGTCGTGTTATCTCGAGATCGTCGACAGCAGTTACTTAAGCTGACGCGACTCGAGTCTTCATTCTGAGCTCTCTGACTCAATTATACGACGTATGCTTGTTGTATGTATAGAGTGATATGTGAGAGTCGTTGAGCGTCGTTTGCTTGATCTTCAAGGCCACCTGCGTACATCCGCCATGCGGTTACACATTGGGTGGCCTCGCGCTGCTATGCAACGCGTTAATACAGTATCGGAAAGACTTAGGGTAAGTTTGCGACTCGACCTCAACGCGGGTTCTGTCGGTCACTCTAGCTTCTTATGGCCAGCGCAGTGTTTGAGAGGCGGGGAAGGAGGATTGTCCGCGTCCTATAACACGACACCGCAGTCTCGCTCGTGGACAAGCATATGCATGCATACGCGAAGGAAACTCGTGTTCCAAATGAAGAATGAATGTATAATAACGTGTATGCGTTTAGAAAAATGAGTACATGAGCTATTATTACTAATTATGAAGAAGCTCACGATATACTGCAGTTACCGCAATCCTTGGCACGGTAATAAAGCACTCTGTTCTATTTTGAATTATATTACGTTGTCGCATGAACGCTCGCCTTTATTTTTCCATCAAGCAAGACAAACGCTTGAGGGATTTTCCCCGAGTAGAGTTGACTAAGCCAGCGGAACGCTCGAAGATTTGCAGCGCAGCAATAATTGAAACGAGCCAGAGCGAGAAAGTTGTAACGCTGGTCTCTGATATACAATCTCGACGTTCGGTGTGCTGGGCTGCGATTTTGTTTTGTCGCTCCCTAACCCTCTAATTTTACGAGCCGTTGACTTTCGATCGATCCCTGAGACACGAGCTGAGGGGTACAATGTAATGGTGCTACTGGTGGCGAAGCACGACTAGAGGCGTCAGTGTCGTCCGCGTCCACGCCGTTTTCAACGATACGGATCGTTGACGATGTCGCAGACCCACGGTACGACGCAATTTCGTAGCGAATTGCCATTTGACGCGGTACCCGGCGATAACAAGACCCTCTTGAAGGGCGAGCAACGCCACAGCCAGTACATTCTCGACGTCCTTTCTCTCCAGCATCTATCCTACACTCTATCCTGATATATTTGTCTCTTTCACTGAACCAGATAACTCAACATCACAAAATATCCTAGTGCGTTACGATGCAAACTATACATAAATTTGTCATCCCTCACTATTTTACGTATCGGCAAATGTCTATTTCGTTCTGCTTATCTGCTTACAGATAACGAAACTGAAGATCGACAGCAATCCGTTCGCCAAAGGCTTCAGGGACTCCTCACGTTTGACGGACTTTGAGAGGTGAGTCTTATCCCCGTGTTTGTCATTTTCATCAATCGTTTATACACAATTTGAAATATTTTTTACGTAAAAAATGTTGACACTAAAAAGCCTCGGTAAAATGAAGACCAGTCCCGTTTGACTTTGCATTATTCAGAAAAGGTATTTTTTATACGAAAAAAAATCATGCATTTGGTATATTTTATAATAATTTTAACCCAATGCCTGTTGGGCGATTTCTCTACTTTGGCGCTCAGCGACAAACTCGACGTTCCTCTACTTTCAGACGATAAACCCGTTCCCGATATACATTTAGACGCTTCGATCGGCAAAGCGTTAACACAAAAATGTGTGTAATTCATTATTCTCTTTATTATTTAATAAAATTAAGAGTAAATCTGAGAGTTGTATATACAATTTGATTTTCTTGTAAATTTTATCAATACCCGTTGTTAAAAATGATAAAAGAATTCATATGTTTTGAAAAATATTTTTAAACTATTGAATCACACATTTATCTTCTATTTCCAATCTCCTGAACTTAATACTCTGAGCTTAGTAAAAAAAAATAATTGAATCGTCGCGACTACTCGACTCGATGAGAAGACAAATCACATAATCGAGCAGTTTCCCTTTCAGGGAAACGATGGAGTCGATGCTAGCGGAACAGCAATCGTTGAGGTTTCCGCATCGATTTCCCTTCGAGATGAGTCAATTGCCGACCGGCGCTACCAACCTGAGCCTCGAGGAAAAAGCGTTGTGGGCAGCGGGATCGCAAATTCTCCTCAGAACAGTGGGACCCTACGCCCAACTGGTGAATCCCGCGCTGGTTTATCCCGGGGCCTCGACCGCAGCTGGTTCCAGTCATCAACAGCATCAACAACATCATCAGCAGCAGCAACAACAGCAACAGCAGCAGCAACAACAGCAGCAGCAACAACAATTGAGTCATCTGTGGTGGGCGTCGTCGCTCGGTGGGACGCTCTTCGCAGCAGCTCATCACTATCAGCAGCAACAATTGGCAGCCTCGAGTTCTCAGCAGAGTCCACCGCCAGGTCCAGCAGCTCCGCGGCCAATTTATCCCTCGGCACTCGCTCTGGCTCATCATCGATTCTCACCATACCCCACATCCTCTATAAGGAAACCCTCGACCCCAGCGACAGCCTCGCCTTCGGCGTCGAGAAGAGCTACACCCTCGCCCACTGACAGCCTCTACCGTGAGGCGCAGGATCTCTCGCCCTCGTAGTCGTCGTGGAAACTCGTAATGGATAATAACAGTGCGACGACGATTGCATATCCCCGGTGAGATAGAAAGAAAAGAGAGAGAGAGAGAGAGAGAGAGAGAGAGAGAGAGAGAGAGAGAGAGAGAGAGAGAGAGGGAGAGAGAGATTGTGTGTGTCTCTATGTATACTGTCCCCTCCCCGGTGAGAATATTTTTTCAAACATTCCCAGAATGATTTTTTGGAGAACTCGCGCTTTCTCACCTATTACTATATTTCATGCCTGTAGATATCATCTCGATTGGATCGAGTATTAAATATAATTCGAAAAAAAAAAAAGAAAAAAAGAGAAAGCATGGGTAGACATATAGTAAAAGGTCGCGGGCGATAAAATCGAATTCTCTACTTTGTATATATAATTATGTAATTCACGAACCACGGGTTAAAAATCTTTGCCTCCTTTCCTCTTGTAACATAAGTTATATTATATATATATATATATATATATATATATTTGGTATAATTATACTTATTGTTATCGTTATTTATGTTTTTCTCCTGTGTTCCCGCGAGCGAGCGGCTCCGAGTCGTTCGCTGATGCGAGAGTGCCGGATAACCACGGAAACGTTGCGAGTTTCCGGTCGATCAACATGCACTTCGGGTGTAGCGACAAGTTTAATTGAAAAAACAAAAAAAAAAGTTTCGCAACATTTTCGTGCGCACGGCTTACCCGTTTCTCTCGAACGATTATTATCCTCTATGAGACGATTAGTACTACTAGCGTATAGAAACGTTAATGTATTGTTATAATGAAACGAAAGAAAAAAAAAAAACGAAAAAAGAAACACCAACATTGCTTGTGTTTTTTTTTTTAAGACGCGTACAACCCATCGCTGTGCAAGCTGTGTTCTCAAAGCCCTCTGTAAATAATAAAAGAAACGGCTCTCAAATAAAAAGAAAACAAAGCTCTTGTACCGAGATTAAACCAGGAAGTTCCTCATTCCAGCTTCGCATCATCACCTGCAAACTTCCGGCTTCTTTCAGCCAGATATTCACGAGCGGATTTACCGCTTCTTTCCCTTCTCATTCCATCGAACCTTCGGCAGCAACAGCCCCAAGAGGGAATGTGTACTCGCGGACCAGGTTGTACAAATGTTGGCGTAACAATTTGGTTCACCGGTTGCGGCGAGCACTCCGAGTCGAACTCTGAATCACGCGATCCATTCGCTTGTCCGCGTTCGCTCGATCGCTATTTCTACGCGAGCAAAGCGGATTCGCGGAATCAACGAATCGCTGAGTAACCGTCCGGTGACCATCAGTGATGCAGTCGCCGCAAGCACACGGCTCAACAATCACGTGTTTCGTTCGGGTAAATAAAAATACAGAGAACAACATACCTCATGCACTTCCGTTATCGTGCGGTATAAACGCTTCGACGATTTTCTCGGACCGCCTCCGCAACCCGGCTGTTCTATCGATCGCTACGTTATTATTTAATCGAATCGAACAAACAAAATCATCGCTCTACGTACCTACCGCTACGTTTCTGTTTGGCTTTCTGAAACATTCGAGACGGAGCTATTCGGTGTGCCCCGAAGGTTCCGATGTAAATCTACCTCCAGTAGGCTTCCGTTGTAAGGCATGTGCATACGTTAGAGAGAAAGGAAGAATAAAAGACGCGGAGTCACGCGAGTCATCGTCGACGTCGTCGTCTCCGACGGCGAAGACTCACGGACGCACCGAGCGAGCGCGGAAGTGTTCTTTCCGCTGTAAATCAACGTGGCAAGGGAAGAGCCACGGGTATCGCGCGTTCCGGGCTAGCAGCCCAAGCTTTGCTCGCCGGTATTGCGTTTTCGCGCGATGGCATTATACCGTAGCACCGGCAGTCAGTGGCGTTGAAATGTGGCACACGCGGTCCGTTACGAGGCCGGGAATTAGCGTGGCGTCGACATAAATATCGAATACGAGGGCCGCTCGAATGCCACGATGCATGTACGTCTTCGTATTCTAAACGTATTAGGGACATCTTCATTATTTACTCTCCTATGAGATTTCTCTCTTTTGCTACTCGGTTCGAATCCCACGGCAAAGAGAACTAAACGTTTACAATGAAAGTTGCAAATCTCGAATTTATCACTTAATATTCACATTATTAAACTACTATAAGACATAACAGGAAAAATACAATCGTTAAGGGTATATGCACGTTCGAAAATTATATTGAAAGAAAAGTTTTTGTTTTATGTTTGAAATAAATATCTCGGAATTGACTGGCCAGTGTGATTGCTACAGAACCTTAAAAAACATATATTCTTCGAAACTATTCCTTGTTGAATCATCAGAATTTTTATTCTTAAACTGTACCCAATTCCGATCTGCTTAAGTAGATATAAATCGACGATTGCATCAAGTATCCCTGTTAAAAAGGTTTGATTTGAGACTAATAGAAATGAAGGAAAACCGCATAGATCCAAATCGTAACCTATCTCGATCTATACGATTTTTATATCAAACTTTTGCAACAGGTATATTAAGAGATCTAAATTTTACGTTCGAGTCTTATAATTTGCAATCCGGGAGCAATGGAAGTTGGCATGATGAATTAAAAAAAAATGTATACGTAGCAGAAAGAGTCGTCGGTTAGTGGGCGGCGTGCACAGAGTTCCAAAGAAAAGGTAAAACGACTTGAGCGTCGCAGAGAATAGACGCTCCCTACGTGGGAATTAAGTAGCAGCGTTTTAATGCGAAATGAAGGCATTATAAAGCCATTAGGACGAGGCTAGGGCGTCCGGGCGCCTCTGTCTCTCCGCCCTGCAGCCACGACTGTTGTAGGTGCTGCTGAACTTGCGTGCCAATGTACATCAACTATCTTTATTTGAATACACAAAACATTAATAGCTCTGCTTGCACTCTCCGTCTATCTTTATCTGCCAAATGGGGATAACGACGTTATATAGGTGAGAGGGAAGAAAATACGACGAGAAAGGGATGAAACGATGCCGGAATAACGATTGAGGAAGCGAGACAACTCTCCAGAGATTACGAGAAGAAACGGAGGAGGGTAGACCGACGAAGCTCGCATCGCTATCTTTTTCCGCGAGCGAGCGAAGTTTGCTCGAGCAAAGAGCGCGAATGCTCGGAGGGCCCGACTCGCGTCAAGCCTAATAACAACTTGGTTAACTGATGTGTGCCGGGCTGCGCGCGGAGTCGGCGAGCTGCACCTCGAAGCCCGTTGCTCATCCAGCGTGTCTGTTAAATCGTTAATTACCCTGCGAGAGGGAGCGCCGAGGAGTTGAGAGGGCGCGGGGTGTGCGACTCTTGCGAAGGAGAGAAAGAGAGATAGAAACTTACGAAGAGCTGAGTCAGCTTTACAGGATTCATTGGTGCGAGAGAGCGAGAGCGAGGAAGGGCGGAAAAGAAGCAAAGGGGTGCCGGGGCAAAGAGGAGAAAGAGGAGAAAGAGTGAACGGTAGACTCGGCGGTAGAAGAGTGATCGAGGCTTCTTGCTTGCTGGCCGCCAGCCGACGCCGAAACGCCCACTTCCGGCGATACAGGCACTTTATTCCTCTTCACCGGGTGCTGGGCGCGTACTCTGTTCCCGAGCTTGCCTGATTCCTCGCGGTCTACATGCTCTCGGTGCTCTTCGTACTTCGTACTCGGTATTCTTCGTACCGATAATCGGGTTTTATGCCACGATATCATCGACACGTTTTATGCCTCGCTCGTCCGATGTCTTCTCTTGGAGATATACCGTTGCTATGTAGGATTCAAGCGCCGAATATATGACTGACCGTGCTTGGCAGGACCTGATCTGAGTCGAGAGTATAACGCTGTACATTTTCTTTCAGAGCTATAAAATTTTCCGTAAGAAGGAAAAACATATTCTTGTGGTACTTGTCAATCGTCAAAGGAAGAAAGCCGAGACTCTGCATTCTCCGCCAGTTGCCAGAATTAACCAGCGATCCCACTTAACACGCTGGGCTATATTCATCACCTACTTGAGTTTCTCTATTGGATGTTATTTTGGTTATCTATTTCCAATTTTCATTGTACCAAATTGAAAAGTTTAATTGAGATAACATAAGATATATTTGAGCTATACTTATGAATATATGCAATGCAGTGTACTACAAGCAATGTACTATTAGGGATTTATTTAAGCTCAGGTATTGCTGTGCAATATAATATTACGTTGCGCGACGATTGGCAGTCGACAGAAGCTCGTTTACCCTCGAATCATATCGCTACTAATAGCAGAAGCACATAATGCAATTTATAGTGGCGTATCTCGGTATAGCTGCGAATAGTCATCAGGAATTGCACTGCGGCATGCAACCAAGTTGCAATGTGAATAATACTACTATGACTATATACCAGTCCGCTTGGTGCTGCTGTTTCTGCTGCTGCATATTATTTACCCGTACTGCGTGCGTTCCTCTCACGGCTAATTTGCTGTAATACGTAATTTGCCTGAACGCAGGTACGTACGTACTATGAACTCTCTCTCACTATATTTGTGTTCTGTGTACGTGGTGCGCAGTGTACATTGCACGACGCGATCCGTTGCATTGCGTGCAGCGTATGTACATTACACGCAGGCACACCCCAGGACGCCACAGTGACTCGCGGTCAGCGTCGCCGTTGCGCGCCGCGTCTGCGTCGAGCCTCTGTTCTCCGTTCTCTTTCTCTCGCTCTCTCTTTTTCTCCTTCCATCTCTCCCCCGCCTAGGTGAGCATTAATTATGCCTGCTTCACAGGTGCCAACAACTCGATTATCAGCTACGATCCGATCAGATCGCGGCCTGAGATTGCGCGAACGGCGCGCGCGTGAGATAGCAGAGCACTCGCGTTGCCGCATTTATATAGCAACGAGAGAGAGAGAGCGAGAGAGAGAGAGCGAGAGAGAGAGAGAGAGAGAGAGAGAGAGAGAGAGAGAGAGAGAGAGAGAGAGAGAGAGAGAGAGAGAGAGAGAGAGAGAGAGAGAGAGAGAGAGAGAGAGAGAGAGAGAGAGTAAACGCGAGTACTAGCGACGAGCTACACACCCCCTTTGCGTGGGTGACTCTCGTTTTCCGTGATGCGAGCACACGTTGACGTAGCACACAGCACTTCACGCCGCGAGGAAACGCCGACGACCAAGAGTTCTTACCACTCTGGACTCAGGCGTGGGAGATCCCTAGTCGTTTTAATTATTTTCAGTGCACTCGTTCGCGGTCAATTAACACATGAAATTAATTACCGTATGGAAACACTAGTCTGCCAGAAGTAGTCGTAATCAAGCACCGTACGATGGTAGATATAACAGCGCTGGAAATTCTTATTTAATTTAATTGCAACATTAATTGTATACTTGGAGGAAAATTCTATTTATGATGACACAATCTTCGTGAGTAGGACTGTAATTCGCGAAAATTCGCCATCATTTTATGGATCAATTATAAATTATATCTGTGCCAGTAAATTGTGAACGAAGATTCAATCTGTGCGATTAGCGAACATTTATTTGCGTGGTCACAAGGGAGACATTAGAACTTTTTCTTTGATACATATCGCAGTTTACAAGAAAGTTGAGGGAGCGCGCTGGGGGCGACGACGCCTCGGGGCAAGAAAAATAAATACGCGCTGAATAAAATGGCCGCATCGGTTGGCAAAGGGGACGATAGAGAAGGAGCAAGAGGAACAGGGCGGAGGAGGAAGAGAAGGACGACGACGAGAGAGTATCGATTCGTTCGTCGCTCGAAAGCTCTACCGTGAGCCCGCACACCGGAACTCCGCTGCCATTGCTGTACGTGTGCACCTATTGTCTAGCGCGCGCATACGTACACCCTCGTCGTATGCTCGTCGACGAGACATCTATATACCTTTTCCGCACGCGCGACCGCCGCTGAACCGAACTCTCTCCACCCACGCTCTCGTCGCTTCACCGAGAGAATATGTGCTCGACAAAGCGATATCGTACACCGAATTCGAAATGGTATAACGGCCCTCGTATGGAGTGTACCCTACTACAGAGAGATACGCGAAAGCGCGACACATGCAACTTTCACGTATTCGTTGCAGCACGTATTAATTGATCGAATTAATTTGCGAAAGCGAATGTACGCGCCCTGGCGTCACAAACTCGTGTGCAGCATCAGGAATTTCGAAGCAAAACAGCCTCGAATACTCTACAATTCACCCGACCCGCGTGCAACTCGAGATATATTCAGTAATTTTCAAATCGCAAAAAGCCACAGTAACATATTACACGTGGAATGTATAATACATCAAATAATCCGATAGACAATTTAGCACGAGATATCGAAGCGACTTTTGGCTATAAACATCAATCGTTGGATGAATGAAAAGATTATACCGGAAATTGGTTGTTCGAGTTGGCACTGCGGTTTTACCTGATCATTTATTCTTTTGGGTCACAACCGAAAAAGGACTCTCACTCGTATATAATTTACCTTTCGTTCTTTCTCGCGTGGATAAAGCACGACTCCATTGAAACTCAAAACCTCGCGCGCGATATTTGATTGGATATCGAGGAGTTGATTTTTCGTTGGCCATAAATCGAGATTAGTGACGCGCGGTAGGTCGCGGTGGTACGGGTCCACGCGAACAGCGTATATGTGAATGAATGGCGTGCCTATCCCCTGCCAACACTCGACCTCTCGGGTTTCGCCCTTCGAAAAACCTTACGGAGAACGAGACTTCGCGCGATCTCGCTCGCTTCAAAGCTCCTCGAATATCGCGTAAGTCCGATCTAACGAGGCACCCCGCCCGCACTCCCGAGACACCCTCAACTCATTCTCACGCGATATCCTTCTCAACAGCTCATCTCCCTCTCCTTTTCTCAGCCTCTCCCGATTCTCAGCCGTGATCATTCCGTGCCGACCGATCGATCGGTCCCGCGCCGGATAATCGATATACTTTTCTACGTCTTTTTCTCTCTTGAAAAAATTAACTCGAGGCGCGAGTTTATTTTTGTGGCCATATTGTCTTCTATTCAAAGAGTACTTTGAAAATACATTCTGTAGATAATTTTATTAATTAATTAATATTAATCCAAGAAAGAATATAAATCTGATCTATTTTTTACTATTTTCCTTCTATTTATACAATATTTTCATTAAAAAACGATATTTCAATTTACGGTTGTAATATTTTTTATTAAAACTTGTTAGAAAGTTCAATGAATGCACCAAGTCCCAGAATCTCGGCTTGAGGCTAAATAAATTGTGAGACAAGATAACAAGGAATCCCATTAGCAGGATGCGCTCATCTTTACGCCTATGATCATACGTACAAATGGCGCATGTTTTATGGTTTTCTGGAATGAGAATAAAATTGCTATTTCTTAACAATATATTGACATTTTATCGAGAACTCGCGTCAGCCCGCGACTTTGTCTGCATAGGCTTTATATCTGTTCTAAAGTTTATTGAAATACGTTCAGTTGTTTCGGCGTGATTCGGTAATAAACATCCAAATCATCCATTTATATATATAAAAAAAGAAAAGATAGTTATCAGAAATGAAGCCAATATGATCGGACAATATTCCAAATAGTATTAAAGTGAACTCTTTTGAAACTGTTTATTCAATATTTAGTTATTGAAATATATCGAAAAATTAAAAATTACTAAAAATAAAATGTAATATAAAATGTATGGGAATAATATTTTAAATTATACCAAACTTGAATTTTGGGAAATACTGAAATATTAATGTGTTTCAATAGAGTATTAAGTTTCAGGTAAATCCGACCAAAAAATATGTTTTCCCATATTAAATTTTACAACCTCTTGCAACCCTCTTAGGGGTTGAATTTCAAAAAATCCTTTCTTAGTGGGTACCGACGTCATAAAACGTAATTACTGTGCAAATTTCATAGTTGTAGCTTTAGCGATTTGACTTGGGCATTGATGATTCGTTAGAACAAGTCATTTTATATGAATGTTGAGATATGAATTTATTTTTGTGGCAGCTCTTCGAACGTACATACTGTAAATTAAAAATTAAAAATTAATTAAAATAAAATGTAATATAAAATGTATGGGAATAATATTTTAAATTATACCAAACTTGAATTTTGGGAAATGCTGAAATATTAATGTGTTTCAATAGAGTATTAAGTTTCAGGTAAATCCGACCAAAAAATATGTTTTCCCATATTAAATTTTACAACCTCTTGCAACCCTCTTAGGGGTTGAATTTCAAAAAATCCTTTCTTAGTGGGTACCAACGTCATAAAACGTAATTACTGTGCAAATTTCATAGTTGTAGCTTTAGCGATTTGACTTGGGCATTGATGATTCGTTAGGACAAGTCATTTTATATGAATGTTGAGATATGAATTTATTTTTGTGGCAGCTCTTCGAACGTACATACTGTAGGTGATTTTATTGATTAATTAATATTGATCCCAGAAAGATATTATGAATCTGATCTCTATTCAAATATTTCGTGTACGTTCACGCGATGGACGATTTTCCTACTTGTTATTTATTTTTTACACTTTAATAAATGCATGGCGCTGTATAATACATTAAAGTGTCTACTGTTTTCATCAAAAAGTGATATGTCATCACTTTTCTATTAAAAAGTTGACTTGGCGTAATAAATCGCAAAATATTGACTACAGGCTTAATAAATTGCAGGACAACAGACACATAGAATCCCATAAGCAAGATCATACATGCACCTATGACTCTACATACAAATTACGCATGTTTTATGGTTTTGTGCAATGAGAATAGAATTGCTATTATTTAAAAACAAATATCTTGGCATCATTCAATCAGGGAGGACTCGAAAATGTATTTGTCTAAAGCTTGAAAAATAGCTAAACCGATGCTCGTGAGCGCTGTCTTTATGAGAGAGCTGTATTGCAAAAAGAAAGAAAAATTTTGCGTGCGGTGAGTTAGAGAAAGGACACAATGGTCGATATTGTTCTGTATATTGACCGGTAAAAGGCACCACAAGTGCCGGTGGTAACCGCATCGGCATCTCAGAGGCGTCGAGTACCAAAGATATTTCCGACGTTATACGGTACAGCCCGCCGCCGCGTAGCTAAGCCGAGCGTATAGCTCAAGAGTCGAGATATTCCGTTCGCACCGGCGTATGTACACGAATACGATTTCGTCGTGTCGTGTTTGACACTCGCAAGATTTGCGACGTTTCGATCGACCAAATATCCTGTACGTGCTGTATAATGCGCGTTCGTGAGTTCACGCTATTCAATAGCAGTGATGTGGGCGCGACCGAAACCTCTTGATGCAGAATTCACCACTCGATGTTTCATAATAATTCTTTTTATAATGCATCGAACGAATGGAATTATTGAGCTTTGGACCCTGCTCTAAGTGTGGCACCATGAATTTCTTCGTTTGTACTTTTATCCCTTGATTTATTTTACTCTCATGGGTCACACGGAGTTTTTCGTTGATCGTGTAATTTGAAAAAAATTTACTGCCTCGAGAGACGAGTCCCACTGAGTAAATGACGAATAGAATGAAAAAAGAAGAAAAAAAAAGGACTGACAGGCTCTTCAAGTGGTTGTCCACTCGAAGAGATCAAGATACCGTAATCGACGATATGGAGAAGCAGTGGGTGTGTTTATCTCTGTGTATATACTATACCGGTAAAATGTCCATAGGGGTGAGAGCTACCCGCTGCGAGAATCGACCGGGCAGCGAGCACCGCGCTGTCTGGAACTTCCATGTAATCTCCGAGTTGGCTCGACGAACGATCGATCAATCTCGATCATCCGTGGTAGTTTTGAATTTTTGGCAGATCCAAGAACCAGGGAAAAAAATCTTCTCGGTAGTGGACCTCGGGCCACCCGGAACGTCCACTCAAAAATCTGCGGGTTGTCCTTTCCTTCCTTATCTCTGTAAAAAGATTTTTCAATGTAATAACTCTCAAGTGGGAACGAGATCGAAGAAACGTGTGAAGAAGTAGGAGTTGCGTCGATCAAGTGGAAGATCGTCGATGTATAAATTGGATTATCTTTATATCCTAATAAGTATGCCTTCTGGGTTGCCTACAATACTTGCTAGGAGCTCAGTAGGCTTGATATATTACAGTCTGTGTCTCCAACTCGGTGCTTAGTGAGAAACGAAACGGTAAATCAAATTTTTGGTATCCGGAGTTCGTGAGGACCGAAAAAAAATGTTTATAACGCGAGTTAACGAGCCTCTTTCACGCTATGTCTCTCACCGGGGAGGATTTCACGCTTTTCAAAAATCGGATGTAATCCCCGAGAGTTTTAGGGAGAGATGAGAGCAGGAGTCAGAAGGAAAAAAGAGGGAGGGATCCTAGTCTCGTCACCCCTCTGTTACCTGCGATGCGTAGCTGTGAAAATATTTGGAGTCCTGGGAGAATAAGGTTCATTGTATAGCGCGAAGAGAGAAGACCCGCTTCGAGTCACCGGTCTCTCATCCTTTTTTCCAAAAAGAAAGGAGCGGTCGAAAGCTATCGCTGTTGCTGTCGTCTTCGAAGGGACTGACTTTTCTAGAGACTCTGATGTCACGATCGATTTTCAATACCGTGTAGCGAACCATCAGCAACAGTAGAAGAGAAGCGACACGAGCGACGCGAAAGCTTACGACCCATTGAGTTTCACCGATCGATCGACGAACAGAACAATTGCGACGATATTCCGGTGCGGTTCCGGATATCGGATTATTGCAGCGGTACAGATAAATTCCAAAAGAAAATTGCAACGATATTGACGCTCGGTCTCGTAGTTTTGACAGTTTTCTTTTATATGGCATCGACGCGTCAAACTTTGCTTTTGTCATCGTATGAATGTTACTTGACTGTCACTGCTGTCCGATGCGGATGATCGATCGGAAAATTATTGTGCGCTTGTTGCCATCTTGAACGTTTAGTGTACTATTCCGCGTACTCTGTCAATCGAGCAACAGCGAGTAAGCAAAGACAGATTGACAGTATTACATGGTCTATATATGTTAGATAGAAGAGAATGGGGCAATGACGATCAGTGGGTATTACCGACCATCTTTATACCAAAGTGTCGAGAAATAATACCTGGGACTTGTGTTGATTTTACACTAATATAAAAACAGAGTAGAAATTTGTAAAAATAATGGTAAAATGGCAAGAATAATTGTTAAATATTTGTGTGAAATAGACGAGTAAAAAAAATTTTTTTTAACTGTTAAAAGCTATTGAATTAGTATTTATTTGAAAATGATGCAATTTAACGTTAATTAATCTTTAAACCTATTATTTAAAAAGATACTACAAAGCAAAAATATTGTTAAGGAGAACCAGTGAGCTGTTGCTATTGGGTATTACGAAGACAAAAACGACGACTTTACGGATAATCCAGTGAGGTTTGTGGGTCTTGCGGTGGAAGAGTCAGTCGAAATCGGTGGTCCGACCGCTTGATCGATCAACAATGGGGATGGAGTCACACTGTTGTCTAAATAGTTGCAAAGAGCAAGGGAGAAACGAATCTTGGTAGTGTTGCCGCTGGTACAGTGACACCGAGAGGAGGCGAAATTCGTGCGGTGTCCGTGACGAAACTCACGACTGCAGGTGGCCTACAGATGCCTGGGATTACGGGGTTTATATACCCCAGCGGGATATTGATCCTATTGTGTCTGGGAGCTGGCGAACGAGAACTCCCAACCTACTGCTCGAGAATACAGGATTCTGTGGCGATGCTGGATCCTGAATTCCGCTGACCAAAGAGCACACCGGAGAGAGACTTGTACTTCTGCGCACGACGCAAGTAAAATATGCGAAAAAATATTTTTTTCTATATAAGCTTGACGATGTACGCAACTTAATAAGCTACGGATCCTTCTCTTTCTCTTGATTTGCATTTCACTTCACGCAGCCAGAAATGTCTAACAAAAAAAAGCCTAAGATAAGGGCTCGAGAGCACAGTACGAAGAGAATAAACTATGAACCAAGGCGAAGACTAACGAGGCAACCGTGACCGACGTCGGAGCAGAGAGAACCACCGATTTTCATTTTGCCGCGGCTAAACGCGTTCAATTGGCCGCGAATTAGCCCAGGAGGAAGCTGCCCATTTGCCTCGAGCATCAGCAGCAACACGCCACGTCAGGTTTCCGACTTGCGATAGCTAACAGGCGGGCGCCACGCTTCTTTGCACCTCCGGCCGGATCTCCATCTTTCTCTCGCATGTATACATCGAACACGATATCTTTCAACGATTTCCCAAGTGTTGTGTACACCTGCGAATTGAATATGCTGAGATCCCTTCGATGTACTGGAATAAAGAACGCGAGTATTTGTTTATTTACTTGCAAAGCAAATCAAACGTTGTTATTTCAGATTGTATTTTCGCTGAAAATTGTAGAACCGAGACGAACAGTCGTAGAGACGTTCCACTCTTGGAATTAATCGTTTGGCAGTCTCTTGTAAATCTTGCAAAGAGACTTGTACTCGGTGATTGGATTTCTTCGTGTTTCTTCGCCCTTTCGCGAAGGACTTTCCGCGTTGGCTTCGACGAGGCTACGAATCGATCGTGTTCACACCGGCGGAACAACGGGGATACCACGAATTCCACGTGACCGGTTACACTCGGAAAGGCACGAGCCGTCAGGAAACGCGCCAATTTGCCTGTCGCATTGGAGAACGAGCATTCTACCCGAGAGCTCGCGAACGCGGACGCGCGAGTAGTCGATTCTTGTTACAGAAACTCTCCTCGCTCTCTCGTGCTGTGTTCGTCGAAGTGTTCGCGATACACGACCCCCGCCTTCTCTCTTTCTCTTTCTCTGTCTTCGGTTCCGATCCGCACGCAAGTCTCAGTGAAAATAATGGGGACACGATAGGCAATTCCTATCTTGTGCGAATCTCTCGATACTCACAGCCAAGTTCCATGATCCAGTAATCGAGCATGCGATAGCTCTTTGGTTATACAAATGAGTAATATTTTTCTAATAGTTATTATACTGGCTTATACGAATATATATTTCATATATTTAGATTCAATTCAAATAATAATTTTATAGTATCTATTCAACGAGAAAAAAATGTATCCAAATTCAAGAAATTAAATTTTAATATCGACCTATCAGTTTCATTGATTGCTAATCAAATTATTTTACCAATACTCAAAAAGGAGTCAGTTTTATCGAAGGAGGAGTAAAAATGTCATTTTACTTTAAACAAGTAACATTGATGTATCAATTAAGTGCGGTCTGCAGATCGCAGTGAATCAATTTCTAATGAAGGAATCCGTGACTCTCGATCTTAATTTGTCACTCTGTTTTCCTATTTATTCTGCAACCACCCGTTGCGAGAAGTGTGCAAGGACTTAATTGAAGCGTCACTTAATGACCGAAACGCTCGAGAAAGCACCAGCGGATATCCGTATTCTGGTCGTAGAGACATTAGACACGAGCCAAGTAGGTAAATTACGGTGAGAAGAGGAAACTAAGCAAGAAACGGGATGAACAGCGGTATCCTTTGCGCTATATAGACATTAGGTTCAACACATAGTTATCTTGGAGCTTAATTAACTCGCGGAAGGAAGTTGGAGATCCCTGGCAGGATGGATGCTGTCCAAATAAACGCGTTGTTGTACGTACAAGCTCTGCTGCTACTACCCTGCCTGATATCGATGAACTGCGGAAATCTGCACGTTGTGTGTACGTGTAAGAGAACGAGACACGGAGATAGCAAGGATTTCCAAAGATACGCGTCGGCCTAAAGAAAGAGCAGAATCGTACCAGAGGAATGAAGAAGAAGACGACGAAGAAGAGTGAAGCACAGCAGGGCAAGCGGGCGGATGTGTCTGAGGTAATTGAGGCTGGAGGTCATCCGGGTCGAAAGAGTCACGAGTCACGAGCGAGCGGCCGCGAACAATGCCGTGTTGCGAGCTTCTTTCCTTTCGTTCCTCTTCTTCTTCTTCTTCTTCTTCTTCTTCTTTGTCTTCTTCTTCGTTGCTTCTCGCTTCTCGGTGCTCTTCTGCATTCACACAAGCCAGATCTACTATTCTCCTCGTTCTCGTTCGCCTTTTATTCCTCTTCGTATTTCGCTTTCACCTCGATCACCTCCGCGCCTCATCTTCCCTGCAGAAGGAGAGTAAAGCAGCGCGCGCTCGCGCGAGTGGTCTTGCGCGGATTCGCAGGAGAACATTGAGGAGAATTCTCGCCACTGCGATACCGCCGTGCCGTCGGCATTGCCCACCGTCGCCTCTGTACTTATTAGATTTGATCCGCGGTACAGATTAACATTGAAACAAACGTTATTTATGACGCGGTCATTACAGGGATACCGGGCGCGTATGATGACCCACGATATTCGCGTCCCTCGTACCAGCCCGGGGGGAATCTCTCGTATTCCGAGAGAGAGATATTATATTAGCTACGGATTCGCAAGGACAACGAGAGGGAATGGGAGAAACGAGAAGGAGAGATATAATAAATCGAATGCGAAACGGGACCTCGGGTGCGATGCTGATAGGCAGACGAAGTGAGATTGCTACGCGAGGGACTGAAGAACGAGCAAGAGAGCGCTCGGTCTACTAGACCGAGATATTATGTATGGACTTGTAGAGAGTGTCATATATACTGTTGTACGATACGACTGTATTAGAACAGAAAAAAAAAATAAATAAAACGCTACCTAAAGCTCCATCACTTTCTATTCAACAGACAGAGCTGTGTGGAAGAAACAGTAACTAAATCAGTTGCAAACAGAAGCTATACGGAGAAAATTGCGTCCGTCGTCGTCGTAGGCGATAAAAAACATTGGGAAAATTATAACCAGAGAAAAATCCGACCATGAAGACTATTGGAAATCAACGGAAGAAAAAAATGGCCGCTTCAACCAAGTCGGCCGAAAGTTTGCAATCCACAAAAATGACCATCACCACAGTATTAATAAATATTTGTAAGAGAAAGGCTTTTTCAAACAATGGCTTAAATAACGCAGTATATAATTTTTTCCAAGAATTTATAGGTTACGACTACTGGGATGGAGTAGTTAAAATTTATCCACCGGATGTCATGGCAACTTTTGTGATTTCCCAATAGTAAACGAGACGAATAATGGTTTCGTTAAAACGACACTGTTGTCGATCTGGACCTAATACACTAGGCGCGTACCTCTCCTAAAGCAACATTTCGGAAAGTATGAACAAGAGTCTGACCACCTGATTCCCATGATGCATTGCACGGTTCACATTAGATTCCAATGTGGACAATGCATCATGGGTATCTTGTTTGGAATTGTTTGACCATACTTTCCTACCTATAACCTTAGCTCTCCCAAGTATTGCCGCGTAGGTCGCAAACTGTGATATTAAACTACTCATCTTGTCCAGTATAGTTTGTTCATATCTCCCTACGTATAACCTTCGCACGCCAAAGTACAAGTATCGCCGCCTAGGCGGCAAGCTGTGACATTAAACCGATGAATGTTCGTTCGTTAGGTATATGACCGCTGCACATCAACAATAACAATGTGAATGTATAACACTGCCTGCTTCCGTAAATGATGCCACTGTGTGTAAGTATGTGTGCGTTTCATCGGTTCAACGCAATAATCCACCCCTAGGGCGGTGGCATTGACGTTACGCACCGAGCGTAACGGCGCCATATAAGAATTATTTAACGGTATTATGGAGAATGGTTGCATCCAGTAAACGTTTCAGTCATTTTGGCACTTTAGCATTTGTGTTGCGCTCTCGTTAAAAGACGAGTACGGTGAACTGTAGAATTTTGAGACGCATAATCGAAAAGATTAATCACGGTAGAAAAATGTACATTAGTTTTTTTTATTCGAGGGTGACCAGCATTGCCTTAAGGTTTTATGACATACCGGAGTCAGTATCTAAAACTTGTTGTATCACCCTACTCCTCGGCCATCTCAGCACGACCAGTCAGTATTAAAAAACAGTTTACTTATTTTTTTAAGAGTGTAGAATGTTTTTGGACAAAAAATACCTAATTTCCTTTTATTCGGAAAAAATACACTTTTTCGTAGTCTATGGATATATCTCACATTCTACAGGACTATAATATGAACGTAAACGCTTCTACGTTCGGTTGAATTTTGGTTGAAAACTTGCGAAAAATGGTAATAAACGTATATTACTGACCCTTGGAATATTCAATATGGCCGCCCGAAATGTTAATAACATCAGTTTCGTATGATATAAACCATTCTGGAAGTCACATACGTCAAACCGGACCAGACGTGGATTATTTAAGGTTTTCCGAATATTTCAATATCGTCAAAAAGTCGATCACACAAAGGAAATTAACGCAGAGTGTATACCGCGTTCACGTAGTTTGGCTGCTTAAGGCAACGAGAATAGAGACGGACTACGCGAACACGGTATACACTCTACGTTTATTTATTTTGTGTGATCGAATACGATATTGAAATATTCGGAGAACCTTAAAGAATTCCAGAAACTTTTATATCGTACAAAACAGGTGCTGTTGACAATTCGAGCGGCCATATTGGGTTTCCGAAGGGTGAGTAATATACGAATATTCTCTTATCAACTTATCAACTATATTTTTTTCATGCTATCAAATAGGTAGACTTTCAATTTCTTGCAATTTATGTTTATTTGTGACCTGACACGTCCTTGTAAGGCTGATGTCAAAAATCGTAAACTTGAACCCAATTATTTTTTAAACAGTACGGTCACTCGTTTTATTGGTCTCGATCAATGCAGAAAAATATACTCTCGCGATAAAAAAGAGTTACAAGGTGATTATTGATAAAATACCTTAAAAGAAGTCGCTTGTCCCGAGGTCATAAATTATAAAAGTTCCAACCGTAGTCTCTATGACACTTGCATTATGTGCGACGTCTCTGCAGGAAGTGAATTAACTTATAGCTTACTTTTTTCATTGCGCAACGCTTCAACGCGTAGTAGAAGATCTATTCTGTGGCTTTATGATCCTGTAATTCACGAACGCCCTCTTTCCTCAGCGTCTCAAATAATCGTTTATCTTTTCACTTAATCATAATGTCAATTGTTGACCAACTGACTCGTCGAAACTCGAATCACACTTTCCAGTCATTGGAAACGCTGTACACTCACATACACTGCGTGTTATCATGCTTTGACACCGAAGCATACTGATCTTCGATTTATCAATAGATTTTCGTCGCGAGAACCTCGACATTATTCTGACATATGATGAATTCGTCAAAGACCGATAGAGACGCGTGCGGCCATGACATCAATCACCGATACTAATCGCTAGGTCGCGAGGTTGCGTGCGCGCATCAGCTTCCATGGCACGAATATATCTTATTGTAACCGTTTTTCGTTATGGCGACGTGGTAACAAAGGGTCGTCGTCCATTCCTCCGTTCCTTTGATCAAACGTTGTCCGGTACGAAATTCTGGTGATAAAGTTGGATTTCCCAATACAGTGTGAGGGCATCTAAACAAAATGAAAGATAAAGAAGATGATTTTTCCGCCAAATAAAAATATTAAACAATATCACATTTCGACGGTCGATAAAGCGTGAGAAAATCGACGTTGAGGTATCCGAAGGAGTTACAGACGTGATATTTTATTGATATTTATCCCTTCGAGCGATTCGCTGGTGCGTTTCCATAACTCGCAATTCATCGATAAACTTTTGGTGAATGTGGAGAATACGGGCCTACTGCCAAATCGCCTTCTAAATAGGTGCATTCGACGCGTCTCCCCACCGGGAACAACTTTTTCCTCTGCCGTTTTCGGCGCTTCGGCCTAGGAACGAAGATATAGGTTCTTTAGGTTCTTTAGGTGCTTTACACATTATAACCCGCCCCGTACACATTATGACCTTCCCTTAATATGTTTACTACTTTCGTACACGGGAGCAGTTCAGTTGCTTATTTCTGGTGTTTTGATTATAATGTCTAAAGCAATGAGACTGTTTGAATTTCTCTCACTATGTGAAAACCGAAATCAATTGATTGAGTTTTTGCGAAAATGTGGAGTAATATACACTGAACTGACATATCCACGATGTGGTAATAAACTTGCATCTATACTATAATTCTTAAAGTGTGGATTTCCGTCCCTTAAACTCCTAGACGGAGCTTGCTAGGAAGGTGATCTTGGACATTTTGGAAAGGTCTCCTGATTTCTAGGTCAACGCAACTATTTTCAGCTCTTCAAGTTGAGTCCTTAAGGAGTTACGGACATTTGAATTTTCTAAGAGTATTATTGAATTTTGATGTTTAATTTTAATTTTTAAAAAAGCAAAGTTATTCTTCGTAGTAGGTATAGCTTGCGCTTTTTAGAAAAAGAAAAGGTTACTATGATACGGTGAACGGAAATATCTGTTTTTGTTTGACATGAATTTTCAAATGCAATTCACATTTTAGTGAAGCAGTAAACAGTCAAGTCATTAAAAATAAAATAAGAAAAAACGAACACTGCTCAGAAAGCGTAATGATATTAAAAATAAACCTGGGCGAAGCCGGGTACGATAATAGTTGAATATAAAAACATTGCAATTTCGAAAAGCTATTACGATTAAACGCAAAAATAAAAGACAAAAAAGACAATGTAATTTTAAACAAACTATGAAGAGTAATACATGGCTACATTATAGCAATCTTGATAAAGAACCTAAAGAACCTATTTAGAAGGTCATCGGCGATAGGCCTGTATTCTCCACATTTATCATAAAAGGTAACTTCAGCGCTGAATATCTTCGTTCCTGGGCCGAAGCGCCGAAAATGGCAGAGGAAAAAGTTGTTCCCCGTAAGGAGAGGCGTCGAATGCACCTATTTAGAAGGCGATTTGGCGGTAGGCCCGTATTCTCCACATTTACCAAACTATTACTTGATTCAGTGAAACGTGAAGTGAATTATAAGAAAATTAAGACAAGGAATTCACCGTCGAGTTACGAATTCGAGGATGAGGTATCGACGCATATGTTTGTACAATAAAAACATGAGTAGTTTAAAACCTTTTCTCTACCGTTGCGTCTCGTCACGTAAATATATATATTGTTGTTTTTCTTCCGGTTTACAACAATCCGGCATGTAAAGTTCGAATAGCAATAAGACTTTTCATACAACACGGACGTAAATCAAAAAACGAAAGATTTCATTTTCTGATGAGAGAACCTATCGAAGTGTAAAAATGGTGTGCAAGGTTGTAGGCCCTGCTCTTGCACCATTTGGCATCAACAGTAGTTTCTTTTAGCATTGGTAACTTTTACCTAAAATTTTATGCAATCGTTGTGCACTCGAGTTTGTAATTATTTTCTTATTTTGTCATTGCTCAAAGAAACTTGAGGATTTTAATGGTAAGAATACGAAATTATAACATATTACGAGTAAGAGCATATAAAAAACGAGGCCATTTTAATAGTTATTTCTCTAACCGCAAACCTTTAAACTTCGGAGTAACTAAAAGTTAACCTCAACGGATACATCTACCCCGTGCGAATGATTATCCAAGTGGGTCAAACTATTGCTGTAAAAATGTATGGTAAGGTATGTAACTATTTTATTGACAGAAAGAGACTGAAAAGGTCTCAGAGGGAGTAAGAATAGGTTGTACAGAAGCGGTGCCGAGGCAAACGTGAGAGAGAGAGAGAGAGAGAGAGAGAGAGATCTCCCACGCCACGATCCTCGTCGGGGCAATCGAAGACAAATTAGCGTTGCGTGATGCACGTTGATTCTCCGATAGCGGAACACAACGGCGGACACGGTACGTAGGCCGCAGCGCCGATCGTCTCGGTACATCCATTCGACTCTTTCTATATGTACTATGTAGCATATACCGCCAGCTTCGAAGCGAAGTATTCAACCGTCACCGTTTGTACCGCTCGTTTCCAGCACTGCTTCCCAGAGAAGAACCGCCGCGCGTTCTCTCGATCTATCCATCCACCCGTCCTTCTTCTCGTCTTTCGACGTTCGAAGTCAGCGAGTCGTGTTTACCTCTCGAAGCTACAACGTCCTTTATTCGACCCTACAGTGCAAAGTTCCTTAGTCGCCCTCGTTGTTCTGCACGCTTTACCACCGGCATATCACGCAGATCCCTTTGTCTTCGAATGTTCCCATCGTCGCCCTAGCACACTACCGAGAGTACATATTACAGCGCTTCGTGTAAACAAGAAATGTACGCATTCTAAGGAAGTCGCGCATTGCTATATTCTCAAAGAAAACACGCCAGCTCCGCGATACTGGATGCACTTTCCGTCGTTTCAACGTTTTACACATTTTTCTCACAAGTCCCATAACTCAACATCGCGCACTACTGTTATCTCTTAATGCTTTTCTCGGTACTGTTTATGAGACGCAGAATTCATGCCCTCGTGGTTCGAAGCTATGCTCTTCTTGGAAGAAAGTGTTATGACGAGGCGTGGTGGTCTGTTGGTATAATGCAGAGAAATAACTATCTGGGAATCGATTGCAAAGGGACCAGGATGATACTCTCGACTTGTTCATTATTGTTTATTGCATATTGAGATAGCTGCTTAGCGAGAAAAGACCGCCGCGTTCCTAAGAAAGCTATACAGCTTACATTTGCAAATTGTACATAGTATAAGTTCGACTGTAGGCCTTAGAGATCGCGTGTCCATCACATATGTTATTATACAACGTTGCATCTCCTCTGTGCGACCAATTGATCACTCCTTCGCGTTCTTCATCACTCGCGGGTTTACTTGCCGCTGTATCTTTGTATTACGATGGGTAAGTGAGTATGCGGAAGATGGGGAAGGTTTCGAGGAGACTGTTGAAAGCGAACGAGTATGTCTAAACTGCGCGAAAGTGAGTCCTGACACGCATTGCTTCGGGCATCTTGGACCCAACCGTCTGGACTTGGTACAGAGTACTTATATGTAACCTGCGTATATTCCAAAGGAGCAACGACGATTCGGGTAGCGAATATACGGATACGCAGCTTCATTTATACCTAAGATAATTCTACAGTTATTTTCAAGCTTACCTATCATTTTACAAATTTCAATATAATAATTTTTATTTAATAATTTAAATTTTTATTCCTCTTTTACTCATTATTAACGCCAGATTACCCGCAGAGTTAAATACACGAGAGTTATCCATTTCGTGTCGATCAAAAGATCTTGTCTCAAGTTTTTGGCACCGATGTTAGTCAAAATGGCAAGAAAAACGATCGACGATTTTTTAACATAAAATTAAGTATAAAGTAGTATAAAGATCAAAATAATTAAATGGCTTAAAACTGGAGAAGCTACGATAGTTACGATAGACTATTTTTTCTTTCACAATTTTATCAAAATTTTCATCGTTTCGTCATTTGAATGCACACTTAAATAATATTGTTGCTACGACAATCGTTAAACTCTACAAATTTTCTAATGAATAAAACACTACTTTTCCTTAAATTACAGATAATTGGGTACGAATTGTGGGATAATTCTTTTTTTTTTTATACTTTTTTTTGATTTACAAAAAATGTAAATCCTTGCACGAATGGTAAATTCGGTAGTTCTGACTCAATCCATCTTGCATCCGAACGATCCGGTCTGCTGTTTTCTCGTCGTCTCGTGCGTATTAGGACGAATGCACCGTGACAGCACTTGTCAAGAACACAATGACTGTGCGATACTGACAGTTCCTGTAAAGAATGTCACTTGGTGCGCGAGCGTTTCATCGGTTAAACGCAATATTCCACAGCGAAGACGCCGTCATCGAAGTTATTGACGATATATATTAATGATTCGACGGTATTACGAAGAATTTAGTGGTTTCGTGTGGAAACACATAGAAAAGTGTCCCTCTTACGGTGAGACTTGATAATTTTAGATTTCACTGAACGGATATTATCGTGTTTGAAATCCATAGTTTCGATGCTGTCGAGAAGACCAATTTAGAATATGATTTAAATATGATACATTCCAAAGATACCGTGAACAAGGCAGGTAAAAGACTATGTACTTGTAAGTTATTTAGTCAACGTCGTCGTACTTTCACAAAACTCACCACTATGGCAGTGTCGTTAATAATGTGCTTCTACCAAACTTTTGCAACTTTATTTCAGCAATAAATTTTCCTTTATTAATGCTGTGAGTAGAGTATAGTGCTCTCCATCGATGATCGAGAGGCTGACACGATCGATATAGAGGTTCGAAACATTGCGAAAAAGTCAATTAAGCACCTACGAGAACGCAAGGTTTCCAGCGGTAAATCGTTATTTCTGTACCGACAAGTCAAGTTAGGAACTTAGGACGAGGATGTGTTCGTAGAATAGTTTAATTCATTTTAATCTCGATTCAACAATTATATTTATATTTATCAATAATATTAAAGGAATAAAATTTGAAATTTAAAAGGAGTTTTCAATTTGACATCGCGTATTGACTAGCAATAGACTACGCTCCCACGCTCTTAATGCTATAATGCTAAGAACAAAATAATGTAAACTGTCAACCTGGCGATAGTGAACAAACGCTTACAAAATGAATGAGTGTGTGCGTGTGTGAAGAGGTGTGGTTTAAGGCGATGTGCTATACTGACCGAGTCGCTGTGAGTGCGAGTGAGGTGACGCTATTGGACATTGCGATGGAGCGAGAGAGAACGTGGAACACGTCACGTTAAGCGCATACACGTTAGGTCGATGAAGATTGCACCTGACACTTACCTCGATGTCAAAATAAAATGGATTTAATCCTGGAATGCAACGTTGAAACATTTTATCATTTTTTAAGTGTAAAATATTGAGTCCATGTGCTGCATACTGTCACCATCACCGTGCTAACGGTTTATAATATTGTTAGGATTAATTCGACAAAAGGGACTTGGTACATCCAACGCTTAAACTTAACAAAATTTTTAATATATAATGCAAAAACATAAATAATACATTTCCTCAAATTACAGGTTATTGAGCATGAATAATTGCATAATGTTATTTTAAACTATTTCTATTTGATTTACAAAAAAATATTCTCGTTAATTAGCAAAATTAATGTTGGAAGAATGGACTGTAGTGAAGTCGGTAGCTCTTGACACATCCATCTCGAATCTGAACGATCCGGTCTGCTACCGGAACCGCTTGCCCCTTCGGTATGTTTCCTCGTCGTCTCCCTTATTCCGGCGACTTTCTTATCCTCGACACGATCTACTACAAATATCCTGACACTCGTGGCTCTCTCGCTATGCGTTGTCCCGAGCGATTCGTGAAGAAAGGGTAGGATAGTGTCTTCTGATTGATCGAGGGAATTCGGAATTCGAGTGTTCAACGATAGCGGAACGAGTGTCGCGGCTGGTACGACGATTAGTCGTTCGATCGTTGGATCGTTGGTTCGATTACTAATGATCTTGAGAGCCAGGTTAAAAGGAGGATTCGCCGAGGTGGCGAGAGATCCTCGGGACGAGAAGATGTTTCGGGCCACCAAGAGTGAGCCGTTCGTTTGGTGGACTAGTAGTAGTTGCAGTAGTAGTAGTGATAGTAGTCGTAGTAGTGTTAGTAGTGGTAGTGGTATAGGAGTGGTAGCTGTAATAGTAGTGGTAGTTGAATACGGCGGCCAAACCACCTCGGCTCGAAACTTATCTCGACAGGATCTACAAACAGCCTGTCTCTTCTCACTGGAATCCTCGAGCTCCCGAAGACTACGCATCCTCGGTATCTCGAGTGTCGACTAATTTCTGGAAAAACAAGGAAACCGGAGACAGAATACACAAGAGCGGTTGTAGGCGCTTCGTAAAGGTGGGCGCCACTGGCAACCTTTTTTTCTTCGAGTTACGATAGGACGAAATGAATACCGAAATGGTCCTCGCGTCTCTCCGCTCCACTCTCACTTTATCCAGACACGATCTACGAATGCCTTTCAATTTCGAAGATTGACGGACTAATTTTCTGGAAGACGAGAACTGATCATTGACCAATTAATTGCCACGTGTTTTGAGATAAGCAATCTTGCATTCCCTTGTACTATCGTTGCTATTTTATGACCGTCTACAAGAAACTATTAACTCCTCAAGACAGACGAACTGCGAGAGTCATTAGGGGACAAAGGCAAGGTGTCAGAAAACGCGCTTAGAAGTGTTACAGTAATAAACGGTTATACCGTACGTCTCTGAAAATATTTACACCGAAAACATTTTTGGCTTCGCTTTGAGTCTGATGTTCTAATATTTCGATTAACGTCTTCTACGTTTACACTGAGCGAACTATAATTGAGACGATTAGAAAACAGTGAAATGCGAGACATAATAACATAATAAAACTCTATTTAGCCCTGCACCTGTCTAATTTTTTAAAAAATATCTCAATTCCTTGGAAGATATAAATAATATGTATTTATTTTTTCTATATTTGCAGTTCTACCTATAGACCTGATCATTTTCGATATATTCATCGACTGTGAACTGTGTGGAGTCCAGATGTTCCGTGACATTAGTAAGGACCACAGTGGCAGTTAAGTTTGAAATTTTTCACGGGGTAAAATGACCCTCTTGTCGTCGTTTCGGTTCGGTGCCTCTCGGTGCCTTTCCAATTTTCATTGCTCTTATGCTGCCGTTTCTTTTTTTCTCAAACTTCCGGGGGTCTTTGTGGGCGTGTTTTCTAAATCTATTCGGAGTGGTGAACTAACTGACCCGAGTATTTCTCTAATAAAGAGGTGTGACGTAATGCGGAAAACGTTTATTATGTTCTCGGCACACGCGGTGCACTCTGTTGTAATGGTCGAACGGCCAACTGTTCGCCAGACCTACCGATTTAATAGTTACAGATTTTTCCTTGGCCCATATACCTCTAACTTATAGTTATAGCTCTAACTTAAGATAAAAGTAACGAATATCGACTAGTGAGCGAAGATGAATGATCGACAAACCAATAGTAGGGAATCCTACAGATATTTTAATTCCCGGACTTTTCTCAGCGAATTTTTGCATCAAAACACTCTTGAAAATATTGTCTTGCTGAATGACTGGCTTCATTCGAAAGGAAAGAAGATTGAAAAGATACTTTTTATTCCAAGAAACTCTTCTCCTACTCTGATATGATTTTATTTCTGCGTCAGAAGTGACATTTTAATTTCATGCATGAAAATATGTTATAAAACGAAGTATTTTTTTGCAATCTGCATTCACAACTTTTACACCACATATCTAAAATTTTAGACGTTCACCCTCATCGCACTGCCGTGCACGCAACAGACAATAAATACTATAACAGGTTATCGTTAGGGGAGCTCGCACGAGAGAGTAGTTAGATCGGGGCGTAACGAATTCCAGGCCGCGTGTCGGTACGCGACTAATACAAAAATCTTTTTCTCCTCATCGCGAAGAGCCCGGGTGGGTGTACGTACGACTCTGGGAAAAGAGAGAGGACAACCAAGCGGCACGTGCTATACTTGCCTCGACACAAGGGTTGCCATAGTGATGCGCTCGGGGATGTAACTAGCTGGATAGTGCGGGATAACCGTTCGGAGATAAATGTAATGTAACGTAACGAGGGAGGAGGCGCGTCGTCGTTGTCGTCCCCATCGTATGTACTTCCACACAGTTGGTGTTGGTGTATGCGAGTGGCGCCGGGTACCACTCCATTGTGGGCCAACTAACCGACTCGGCCCAAACAATTTGTCTAAAAAAGATGCGCCCTGTCACCCCTCTCGAGGTAACTCGCGCGACGCCCGACGTTTGTTCAATCTAGCTCCCTTCCTCCCATATCGCTCTATTTCTCGCTTTCTACCCGATGGGAGTTGTTCTCGCAACGTTGATGTTACGAAGGGTGACGGACACACGGATCGAGAAAGTCACCCTCTTCACGCGCCCCCGCCATCGACCAGCTTTTATTTACGCATCCGTGTTTCACATTCTCGCGCGATATCATCCCCCTCGAGTCCCACCACAAACAGCCCTCGTTGACTTTGACACCACGTATACAGACGACTGTGCATCCCTATAATTTCCTAATTTTTCCGTAGGGTTGATAAGTCAATCTCATCGAGTTAGCCAATGATGTTTTTTTTTTTAAATGATTTTATTGACGCATACGTGGTTGTAACTCCGTATACACACTGCTGTTCCGCTTTTCTATAGATTCTCCTTTAATTTTAAAGGGTTGATAAACTAATCTCGTTAAGTTGACCGATTTTTTTTGTGTATTCGTGTACATCGATTTGCGGATGTTCAATGCATTGCGAAATTAGTTTTTGAATGGATCTGTAAGGAGATTGGAGAAGAGAACGTTAATACTATTAACGATACGTCACAGTGGCACGTGCCAGGTCGCACTACTCTAGCTCTCGGTTACAGGGCCTAAATCATTCGGTATTCGATGCTTCTATAAACTCTGTCTCAATGCGTTTTATCCGCACTTGCTGCTCAGTATGATTTCACCCGATGAAACTCAGTGAATTTAGTGAGAATATATCGAAAAAAATAAATAAATAAAAACGTCGATGTACAATTTGCGAAACCCAGCCAATGTGCTGGAGTTATCGTATCCGTTGAATTTCTTGCAAAGTTACTGACGCGAGTTTGCCCGTGTGCGTAAATGTGAAGGGAAAACTTTCCACGAAACGCTTTGACTTGCTCGCCAGGTACCGAAATGTTAATTAGCTGTGCGCGCGAGTGTGCAATATGCGCCACTGCTGCTGCTGCTGCTGCTGCTGCTGCTGCTGTAACTACATTCTGCATCCTGCTGGTGGTGGTTTCGCGTGCGGCGCAAGTGACGCAAGGTGGTTCGCGGGCTACATCAGCTCTCTGTGCGCCGAATGAACAGTCAGGCGAGCGAGGGATTGTGCGCGCGCGATGATTATGTACTCGGAAACCGAGAACTGTATGGTTGATCCGCGTGCGGCGCAGGTTGTACTGGCCGATGACTACGCAATACAACAACAATCTGCCGCGGCACGAGGCCGTGACTCGAAGATATACCGGATTATGCTCATTCTCTCGTTGCAAATTTACGTTTGAATCATCGCTCGTATCGATGTGCGCTCTTTCTTGGTCAAGACAAATTGAAATTGGTTCTTTTACGATAAGTTTTACGAGATATTATATTTGTACGGTGTTTTTTAAAGAACTTAGATCAGTGATAGACCGGGTACCTCATTAAAAATTAAAAAGTTAATTGAAAAGGTGTATGAGAATAAAAAATTAACTCTGCACAGCTCGAAATAGTGAAATTATTCACGAAATAATTTTACAAGTATCTACTATAGGCGCACCCCGCTTATCGATCGAATCGGTATTGAGCTGATTCACTTATTCGACGAGAATATTTTCCATTCCGTTGCGAATTCCGAGTGCATATATCCCTTCGAATACGTGGAAATAGAGTCGGTCGAATAGATGGATTCGTTGAATACATGTTTCGATTGTATTATAATTTTTTCCTTGAAATAAACAATGCTGGGTACCACTCACATGAATAATTGTATTTACGGTTTGGGTATACTTATTATTATTATTATTATACTTCTGGAAAAATGTTTTGACGATTTGAAAAACAATACTATTCCATTGCTCAATTTGAATTTACACACGTTACTGTAGTATCCGTTGTACTAACAATCTTATAATTAATTCTCCCATCTCATTCTCAGCCGTTGTAACTGTATTTAAATGACAAGATGCTGTATAGTTGGATCTCCCAACTGAAGATTGTGCAGGATCACAGGTCTATCGGCATCTACGTGATGTCTTGATTCGTTACTACCACTTAGGCTCGAAGACGACAAAGGTTCCACCAATTTGATTGCTGTAATGTATCAGCCGGTTTATTCTCCGAAATTTATAGCTTTGACCCGTGAATGTAATGTCCATCGAAGCGTCTAATGACTATCTCGAACCCCTCCGGTCTGATGACTCGAATCTCAAAGTCCACTCGAGCGTGATTACACCGAGTGGATAGGAGAGTAACACGCGGATATATATGGTGTTCATAGAGGGCATCGGGTCACCGAGCAACGTCGGTAGCAACGAATCCGGATTTGTCGGCCAGCTGTTGATTCCGGGTCTTGAGCTAATCCGATATCCCTCGGTAATCCGGGGCACGTGGCGGGTTTTCGGAAAATTACATGAACAGTTCGTGTCTCTACTAGAAATTTCTATTGTTAGGGTGGTTTCTCTCTTGTATACAATCGTTTCGCTGCTGGATATATGAGAGACGAGTGACGGGCGTGGAGCGAGCACGCGCCGCCACAGCGGGACAACGAGAATATCCACTTGACTCCACTTCGTCGAATGGACGAGCCCGACGAGTTATCGTTCTGAATTGTGCTCCTTCGTACATCTGACGTACACATGTACGTCCGGTGCATCCTTATTCGGCGGCCGATTATTGCGCATCAAAACAGGATGGTCCATTCGATATACCGTAATATCTAATTGGCTCCTTTTCTCTTCGCAGTTAGTTTCACTGCACGCGAGAGTCGTCGACGCACTTAATGGTGTATTCTGTACAGCTGTATCGAAAGGTTAACTATTACCAAAGGATGTAAGCACGCTGTAAATTGGCCGATGAAGCTAACCAGCATATTTCGAGCTAATTTACTCTTCGCCGTTTCTTTTCTGGTATTATTCGTCCAGCCGTCTGCAATCTATCGACATCGCTTTCAATGCCGCATCACGTCCGTTTATATCACTTTTTTTTTTATAACATTTTTTAGTTTACCAACGCGAGACAACTGGCGCGTCTCCGCGAAGAAAAGGGTCCGCGTGTCGGAGCGCGCGCGCGCCGTTCGAGCCTCACAATTGGGAATAATGCGCGAGGAAAGAAAGATGAAGAATATGGTTATTATATTACTTATATTGGGAGAAAACGAAATAAATTTGTAACGTAGCGTGCGGGGCACGCGTCTGCTGCTGCTCAACACTCACCTCTCTCTCGCTATCGCGCTCGATTTTTTCTGCTCTTGATGTGCTTCCACGTATATGCATTCTCGTTTCTATACGAGTGAAAGTATCGGTATACATAAGCATTTCAGGGAACGTATGGAATAACGAAGAAAGAGGTCCGCGCTCCAGGACGTGTATATAATTTTGGGGTTGCGCATGGTCTCATAGCACTTCGTCACAGGTAAATAAGTGGCGATTCTGTAGTGAGTTTCGCGTGTCTCATTGTTCAGTACGAGGCGAGGAGAACGGCCCCCGCAGAAGCTGCCCAAGCATCAGCCGGTGGTAAACTCGTCTTGCCAAGACTCTCGCCTGTTACAGAGGGACCCGACTTATTATTTCGGCCGTTAAGAAAATAAACATAAGGTTGAGAGAGAGAAAAAGAGAAGGGGAAAGGAAAAACACGCAAGGAATTGCGGGATAAAGAGTAACGACGAAGAAGTCACGGAATTGAAGTGTAGGAACCGCAGAAGAATGTGAGAAGGAGCGAAATGTATAATAATATATGAAGGAGCGAGAGCGACGAGAGAAGGAGCGAAAACACGCGAGACCCGACACCGACGAAAATTATAGGCGAGTAACCAAATGGCTTGAAAAATGCTTAACCACAAATCAAGGTGGTCTGTAAGGCGTGGGAGCCATCTGTCGCTTCGTCGCCGCATTCGCGTCCTACTCGTCCTTCTCCTACCCCAAGCTGGCTTCCACCCGGAGGCGATACTTCCTTCCAGCATTTACTTACCCGAACGCCTAATTACCTCCTCGCTTCGAACCCTCAGCGTCTCTTTTTGCTTCCCGATCTTTTCCGCTTCAACTTCTCGCTCGATCTCTGCAGATTTACCACAGACCAACGCGGAACCAGCTTTAGATCGTTATCTACGTAGAAATCATTATGGAAAAATCAATTGGAATATCGTTGATTGTTCGGTATATACTTTCTACTTAATTTTATTTTCACCGTACTGTGTAATCGTCTTTGTCGGTTCTTCAAGGTGAAATTACACATCCATCTCTCAACTCGTTACGGGCCCGGACATTATTAAAAACTGCCATACTGGGTTTTTTCAAGGGTGTCGATCATTTTCGGGAAATATGATTCCATCAGTTTCGCAGTGTAATCTTGTTTGCTTTAACCTGGAAACGTTCGGTACCCTTAAAAAAAAAACAGTGTTACATTTTTTATTTAACGACTACGGTATATCACTTTGCATTAACACTGTATTGGTTAAGTATTTCTGTTATTGCAAAGTACTCAAACTTTGATCAAATCTCACTTTTGGTTGGTAATGTATAATATGTGATGTACCTTTGATCCTCTTTTGGTGTTAGTAAAATGATGCTTTTCTATTTAATCGAATTTAAAAAATAAATGTCTCGCAAAATTAATTTCAATGAATAATAGGATCATTATTGATGATTATTTAATAAATATTTCGATCGTCAAAAATTTCTTGGTATCGTATATATGTATAACCCCAATATTACAGGTTGGATTATTTTTTGTACTGATATCCTCCAAACTTTAGGTTTTACATCTATCGGAATCACAAATTGCAACTAATTAAAATCTAAAATATTAGAACGACTGTAATTTTCGACGGGGAATACCGTGTCACAATTAGCTCTGCAAAAAGTTTTCACTCTAATATTTACAAAAAGAAAAATTAATTATTTTTAGCCACAACCCCTCCTCACGGTGTACATTCAATCTCTCTCACCCCCCGTTAACAAGCTCGGTGATGCGACCACCTAAATGCGAATCGCATCGTGACTCGGCATAAAGTCACCCTTCCATCACGCGATTCCCTAAGTGTTTCTTAAATAAATTATTTGATCTCGAGTTCTCGGTTCCTCCGGGATCAGTGTCCACTCGTTTCGCGGTCCACTTTCTCTATTAGGCTTTGGACTCTAACACGATTTGACCGAGGATCACACTTCCCGGTACATATCTCACCCTCTACATCCTCGTCCACAAGGATTTTTATATCGTCCAGCAGTTTGGTACATCTATCGTTTCCATTTTTACCTCAACCCTCTGTAAAATATATATTATGCTGCCCCGATGTCGAGTATCTAGCAGCTTATATGCGGTATACGAGGGCGCGGATATGGAAAAGCATTTTGTTGATTCAACGAAATTCTCCGCGCGCGGTCGAGTGTGTTACCAGGACTTGATATCGCCAGTTTCCCAATATCCGTACATCCTCCCTTACATCTCTCTCCCTCTTGCTTTTTCTCTTCACCGTTCTACAGTATCCACGGTATATAGATACAACATCGTGGTATATACTCCGTGTACTCTCTATGTTTCTTCAGGTTTCACTCTGCGCACGAAGAAGGAACGTGGCCAATGGTGAGGCTCAGGGTGGCCGGGCACGCTGGTACAGCCATGATTGCCTCTAAGCATAAACCGAGAGAGCGGGCGCGGGTAGCATCGTGCTGCCAATAAAAACGGTGTCATCTGGGATGGGACGCACGTGCCGCGGCAATGCCGCACCCTCCGTCCTCTCGCTCTTTCTCCCTCGTCATCCTCGATCGCCCTCACTTCCGCGACGTGTTCTCTCGGTCGACAGAAAAAGCTAAGGGTAAGAGAAGTCTGTCGATATTTATTAGAGTTGCTAAACGCGAGGGTGGCTGCCTCGATGTTTTGGGAGGATAGTACCGACGACGAGGGCGAAGAGGATGATCTCCCTCAGACTCGAAACCTCCTGTTCGTCGAACTCTGTGCGAAACCACACGAGAAACGTACCGGCCACCGGCCAGGAGACGGTGAGGCTGTTGGTGCGCACCAGAAGATCACCCTCGTTGCACGACGCACGGCATACCGACCCTCTGCTTCATATATCTTGATTTCACGACCCTTCGCATGGGTATCAGGTTCCACACAAATCGGGAAACTGCGGTGCTCTACTCTCGATTGACCCTGTATACCCCCCTTCGTGTAATCCGCTTCGGTCATGGGAAACAAATCAACCGATTCAAAATTTCTCTCGCTTCTTGTGTCTCCGGTATCCAAAATCCTGGATAATCATTGGAAATTACTCACGCATCTGTGAAATGAGAGCTGGTCGTTAACGCTTTTCGTTACGCTCATACAAGTATGGTTAGTTTACTTAATAGTTGGCTCAGTGGCTTGATACATGAGTTTGAAGGAAACTGCATTTTGCAGTATGGCGTTGATGGAAGCGTAAAGTTCACACGAGATCCCACCGAAGAGGGAATGCTGGATATATAAATATGAAACAGTCTATGTGCGTATATCATGATTGGAATTGCCCATCTGGTAATTTCTGACGTTATTTACGAAAACTAAGAGTACGAGAGTCGATACGGGGTGACTCGGTCTCTTGGGACGATTAGGTATCCAGGATATGGTGAGAAGCTGAATTGGCTTTTCCACGTATCTTCGGTTTCGCGTCTGGTACATCACTTCTGAGAGAATCTAGGTGATTGAAATTTTAGGAGACTCTTGGGCTTTCGAAGATAGCGATAGAAACATCATGAGGGAGATATAATTCGTGTTCGATCTGAACTTTCCCACAAGAAAGTGATGTCGCAGAAAAATATATTTAAAATAAGTCCATTTGGTAATTTACTAAATTGCCAAATACGTTTTATTTGTTTCCAGCTTTGGTTAGTTTAGTGGAGAACTAAAGTCTTAAATGAAAGTGCACGGGCCACTTACCCGACGACAGTAATACATCTCCACTTTTTCTACAGATTGGTTGATACTGATTCCTTGACTAGTATGTGCCTTCATCGCGGAAGTATGAATTGGCTTCGGGTCTAAAATCTTTAAACAGGAAGTGCCAAGAAGAGAGAAACGAGTAAAGTCGAGCAAGCTATACGGTAGGAGGTGTATACAAGAAAAAGCCACGAGCTGTTCTTCGGACAAGGCATCAAGTTGTTCGTACTGCTTTTGCCAGTGAGCTTTTGAAGACCACACACGGGCGCGGACATGCCTCGCTAAAGAACACGCCGCTATTTAGCAGCCCTTAGAAGTGATTTAGTGGCGTGGGGAAAGACCTCGGGGTATTATAGCCGGGGTTGTGTAGGTTGCGTACCTAGCTTGTCGGATCCGTTGTAACACGAGGGCGACCGGCAAACCCGTACGAGGGGAAGGGAATTGGTGGCTTTCGCAGTAGCAACACACGAGGATGCGGCTATACCCTCTTGTCCTCGGGGCGTTGGCACTTCTCTCACTCGCTCGTTCTTCCTATAGCATCCTGCTCGCTCTCTCGCTCGTGTGGGTGTTATGCATATAGCCTTTCACGTCGGTCGTGAGACACGGGCTGGTCTGGGCCACCCAGGGGCGAGAGTCGCTGCCTCGTTGCTACTGCCATGCTTTTGGTAGCCACCCTTCCGAGTTTCTGACTCCGACCGAGAACCCAGGATCTACCCTCGACCCTCAGCACCGCAACAGCATCCTTCAATGATTATTTTATTCCACTCTTTGGTACATTCCATAATAGTGTCTAAAAGTCTATTTAGAATAGTTCATGATCGAGACAAGAGAGGAAATATTACTGGTTTCGATTTACAATGAAATTTCACAAGCAGAATGAAAATTCTTTGTTTTTTTTAAATTGCTATCGACCGGTTACCACATCGTAGGATCACGGTTATCGGTAGACCACGGCGTTTCAATGTCATTTTTACTCAAATTTTGGTAATTATTACGGATACAGTTACTCTCTTTCTATTTAAGTGATTCCAATAAACATATGTGTTGTTAGTGCCTAGACAGTTGTGGCAACATTACAAATAGAACTCGTCATAATTCTAGGACTTGATTCCAATAATAGAATCCATAGTAAGATGCATAAATATCATATGCTTAGGTTATTTCTCATTTAACAAGGTTCATCACAATTGCGCTTATCAACTAATGACAACGGATTCTGTCAGTGATTAGTTTCTAATGTGAACCTAAATAAAACGCAGGGTTATTCGAGTATTTCTTAGTCGTTTTGAGGATTTATAAAATGTGGTTGTTCTCGACAAAGACGCTCTCGTCACAATTCTAATATTTATGGCTATCGAGATGCTCTCGGGTTTCTGCTATACCTTCACTCCTCACTTTATTGTACTTGTCGAAATCGGCAAAAATGGTTAGGCACTCGCCACGCCCGGACTCGTTATCTGTATACCTACTGGTTCCTTCTAATATTTTACGATCGCTTTTTAATAAATCGCTACAACCGCTTGATACCGCCAAATCGCTGACACCAATTATTTTTTCACCTCTTCTGTAAAATCTTTCCCCGTGACTATTTCGCATTGTTACGGGCGAACTGATAACAACTGGGCACACACAACTCTATCAATTTCTACATTTATTCATTTATCGAATGTTCATGAAAGAAGTTTTTATACCAGCAATCAATTATTTGATTCGTTGTGTATAACCAATAACACTGGTAAACTCTTTTTCAAAGTAGACGATTTTCAAAATTTCATCTTGATTTAGTTGAATAAATAGATTTTTCTCTTTCCAAATATCGGTAAAAAAACAAATCGTGTAAGAAATCCCATGCGATCTATTGTTCGCAATGCTGTTATTATGTAACAAAATCCTCAGATCCGAATAAAATTAATTGTAGAAAGGGTTCCAATTATTTTCAATATTGTTTTCTATCAAAAACAATATTTTTTTATCATCGCACCTGGAGATTTTTTACACGATTAGTTACAAATAATTAATCGTATGATAATTTTGTACAATTTTTTACCGTTTAAAAAATAAAACGTCTTTTTTACTGTAATCGGTGGACTCATCTTTCCCTTAATTACTTTATTATAAACAGGAAGAATTTACAGCATATAAAAGGACTTGCATGCATCGGTGATAATATTACTCAGGAAGTAGTAGAATTGAGGTTTAAATATTCCTCGCAAATTTGTCGATGGATGCGCGTGTGCCGTTCAAAGACGGCAATCATTAAAGGATAATAAAAAAAAAAAAGTACGAAAAGATCAAGGAGAGCGCGTCTGAAGAGTATGTACGCGAGTGAGGGGAAAGGGGAGATGAAATGCCGCCGCGCTTCGGCAAATTGCTGCGTTCCCCGAGTGAGTGAGAGGAGGAGGCATATTCTCTGTGGCTACAGCCACATCGCCATCGCTTGCGCACCCATTGCCATCGGTCGGAAATCAATTTACGAGCGTAATGCATAGGTATCCGACTAATTCCCCGTCGAAGAAGGGGGCAGGGCTGTACCTTCGCGGACGTTGCACGTACACGGGGTTGAGGGCGCATGAAAAGTCGTTATGCCGCCGCACAGCCATCACTTTCGCCCCTCTCTTCCACCGTTCTCTCTCACCCTGTCGATATTCCGTCAACTAGCAGTATAAACTTCAATTTAGTAAACCGGACACTTGTTTTTCAGGCGGTGTAACACACCGACTGAATCACAAAATTACAAATTCCTTATTTTCTCCGAGACTTTTAATATTTCAAACGAAAGTAAATTTGAATCGGTTGCTTCTAGTCATCCTGTACGTCAACCTAATTTGTTTTTGTTTGAAATATGAATAGAGTCTTGGCGAAAATAGGGAAGGCAGATACATACACCAACGGAGCCTGAAATACGATAGCTCCGTTGGTATGCGTGAAACAGACTCAGTCGGTAACAAATCCTGTGATCTACGTTTTTCATATATTTTGAGCATTTAAAGACAAACGCCAATTATTAGCGTCTTTGCCAGTAGTTGTGCATACGCTAATGATTTACTTTAAAAATTATTTCCAAGTTTTTCATTATTCAAGTATTTCAGTTTTTCTATCGACTAGGCAAAGTTAGGGGGGGGACCCCTCCCAATAGCCCCAGGAAGAGATTGCGCACGCGCGAATTGCTATGAGTACCAGAGAGACAATAGTTTTCTTACATCTGTTTTTCATCCGACCTATTTGAATGTACGCGTAGAAGAAAAGTGTCATGTCACGCGGAATTATTAGATGTTGAGAATTATACTATTTTTTTTCAATCAAAAATTCAAGCATTTCTGCGAAAACACAGAAATAGGTTTTCATTACCGATCGAAATGAAATGGCACGCGCTTCCTACACTTGAAAAACGTAATCCGTATTTTTTCAAACGAGTTATACTCATTCAAATCGATTGAAACATTGCGCGTAAACACAGAATAAATGCATAAAGGAAATGGCACATAATATTTTTCCTAATTTTTAATAAAGTTTACTGTTTCATTATCGACCGAGCACTGTTCTCAAAAATGGTAATAGAACTGTTTTTTTTTTGCAGAATTTGAAAAAACGTTGTACGACTTTTCTCTTCGTACATATTTTAAGGTGACTTGTACAATTTTATTTATTCCCGATAGATCGTCTTTTAGAAAATATGAATCGAAATCATGGGTGCTATTTTATTTTGATAAGTATTCGTACTGCTCAAAAAAATATTTATTTTATTCAAATAAAATATATTTCGATAGCGACTTGATAAACTTTGATTTATTATTTAAAAAATAATAGTTTCTTTGATTTATATTCAAGTAGTAAAATTTTAAATAAATAAAGGCTTATTCCAAATCAAGAAATTTGGCTCATTATCGTTGGTCAAGATACGACGTGATAAACTTTTGTATAAATTAAGTTAAAAATTGTTCCAGATCAATGAGACTTTACAGTGCGATACACATATACGAGCAGTCCCTTATTGTACGGAGGATCGGTGCATACTGCGAGAGTTCATGAATACGCGAGCGTGAACGTTAAATCGAGCTCACATAGATAGCAGTACTGCGAAGTACCAGTGAGTGTATTAACTCAACCTCACCCGATACGGCAGCGTGCAGCTCGAAGGCTTCACGAACTCTGGGAGGGTCTACCTAGTCGCGAAGACTCTCGCACCGTGTGTTTCTCGCTGCTGCAGGAGTTCTTGCCGAGGCAGACGCGTAAGGCGGCTCTCGGGTATCGGCCAGAAGAGGATCTTGCCGACAAAGCCGAAGATTTCCCGGCTAATTACTAGGAGACTAATTGAATGCCGCTCTCTTCTCTCCACCTCTTCCATTCTCCGTTCTCTTATTCTCCTTCTCTTTCTTCGCGCTTCTCGTGGCCCCCATCACGTTCCACTCGTCCTTCGGCGCACTACACAGTCGCTCGCACGTTCTCGGAGAACCGTGCGCGGTTTCTTCACTTATTCTTTATCTCGGTTCGTCCTTTTCTTCTTATTCGTCAACTGGAAGAGCTCAAAACTTCCAAGTGCACTTCGAGTCGAAGCGCGCGCTTCTTCTTCGCCCTCTCTCGACACACGCACTCTCTCTCTCTCTCTCTCTCCCTCCCTCCCTCTCTTTCTTTCTTTCTTTCAATCTCTCTTTCCCGCTTTGGCGACTCATTCATATTCATGCAGTAGTAAATAGCTTGCCTGAATGCCACCGGCATGCACGCTTCTTGCGCGGCGCATGTTCACGTGCTACTCCAACTCGCGTTTTGTCTCTGCACCAGCTACCGTACCGACTTATTAGTGCTATAACGTTAAGGAAACTTCCGAGTTTGGTAAACGAGCGGATCATACGGATCGTCGAAGGGAAATCCTCTTGACTTCACTGCCGGTGAGATGACTTGAAGAAAATTCGGTCAGAGGGTCATCCGTGCAGGTGCGAAAGACCTGATAATCCAATGTTTTCCTCCTGCTGACACAAACTTACAGTGATGGAAAAACCTTGACGTTTATCCCTTTGTTCCGACCAAACACGTTCCTATTGAGACGAAGGTGCACGGAAGAGGCTGATTCAATATTAATTCCCATGCAGCATTGACTGCAAACATCCAAGTTAGAAAATTGTTTGGAAAACGAGTAGGTATGACACGCCCTCGTGAAACGATTTAACCGATGAAAGGTGCACAAGTCCAAGTGGGAAAAGTACAAGGACGTGACTGACTCGAATCTTTTTCTGGATTAAGGCAAACTCCCCCGGGGAGTCGCATCTTGGCAAAACTACCTAAGCGTCGACATTACCGGTTCAATACGTACAACAGAACGAAAGATACACGTGGTACGATCAGCGTATACCTTTAGGATGTAGCCTCGGAGCATAGGTAGGTACCAGCCCACGTTTTCCGTCGGCAAAGAACACACTTATGCTCTATACACGGTATCGTAGTAGAAGCGCTAACGCGCCGTGAAGTTAGCCATGAAAAGCCCATTTTCGGGATGTTGACTCTCCAATAGAGATCGTCGGAGTTTCCTATCCCGAGGCTGTAGCTCTTTCTCCGTTTAAAGTCCTGTGGGAGTCGGAAACGAGCGACTGGCAACACGAGTTTCAGTTTGAAAAATCGTATGGACGGTAGGGTGGAAAAAGACAGAGAGAGACAGTAAATAGCAGCCACAGAGTGACAGAGGACACTGTCGGAGCTTGTCCTCTCCCATTTAACGTCGAGTTAACGGTTCGTTACTGAATAGAGCCCGTCGGAGACTCGCTTTATTTTTATTGAAAAGATGTTTGCCCTCGTGAACAGTGAAATCGTGGAGCGCTATGGGCCCCGGGGGCTGGATTCTGCCTCGGTGTCTACGGGGACCAAGGGACCACCGTGCATGAACATGGCGGGTTTTGCAGCACAGCGCGGACCCCACGGGAACGAGCGAGCACGGTCCAGGGGCGCGTGACGAATCGTGGGGTAGTTTTTGTCGCGCTGACCACAGCTGAGAGTCAACATTTGACGCAGCGGGTGATCCTCTTCGGCTCTCTCGACGAAAATTTCGTAGGTAAAAGCGTGTACATTGGACTTTGTATTCACTCTGCGGGAAACGCTCATTTTCCAGGATAACATTTACAATGCAATGTGTCTGTAAGTACTCCACGAACTTTCGCCGTCTGAGTCATTTCCGATGTTGATGCTATTCTGTTTCAAGAAGACCGGAAATGTTGGAAAAAACCGTGTTCACACGTGCTGACTTTGGTTGATGTTCGAATAATGAGAAAGAAAGAGAGGGAGAGAGATATGGGAGAATCAGCGAAGGAATGAGAGCTGTATCTATACCATTGCCAGCGAGATAGACATCACGCATAGAAATAATCTAGATCATCGATCTAAATTACAACTGGCGCAAAGCCTTAATCCGATCGAGATACAACCTCTTGCTCGTCGGCCGTACTCCGATGTTATGGCTACGCTACATGCCTACTTCCGATCCTCGCAAGGCTCCTCGGGCTCTGAGATTATCTGCAAAATCCGATGGTCGCACGAAAGCGCTGCCGGGTTTGCGCTACAGTGTAAAAGGTATACGGAGGATAAATGAGTCAATCGATGAAATATACCAGATCAGCTACACAACAGTTTCTATGTATACTTTTCCTTACACGCCTCGAGGCGTCTCTCACACGCACTCATCATTTCCAATTTTCCACCCTTCTGTACACATATATTGGGTTAGTATACCGGAGAGTGCGAGTTAACAATGACGGCTCATTATCCCTCTCGTAGATCTCGCCCGGATCATGCCGTCGATCTCGCATACACGCACGCACGCACACACACACACGCACACTCACACACCCCCATATACAACATCGGATGAAAAACCAACCGTGAAGAAATAAAAGTCACGGTTATGAGGATACGATTCTTCGTAAGAGGGCAGTGAATATAAGGTGTGCTATGGATGCTGCAGGTAGACTCGAGTTGTCTCCGGGGCGCTGAGGAGAGAGAGAGAGAGAGAGAGAGAGAGAGAGAGAGAGAGAGAGAGAGAGAGAGAGAGAGAGAGAGAGAGAGAGAGAGAGAGAGAGAGAGAGAGCTGCTCTACGAGAACATGTATCCCGAAGAGAGCGAAAGCTGGTTTCGGTGGGGGGTGGATTAGGTCACAGAGACCGTAAACAGCGGGGCCGCAAGATAAAAACGAGAATTTATGGTGAAAATATTTGTGCGCATTCCCCGCATCGTTCGAAGGGCCCCGAAGGAGCCCGCCCGCGGTCCATTCTCGGACCTCGAAGCACCGGGAAGCCCCGTGAGTGAGAGCGAGACGGAAAGAGTCAAGAACGAAGAAGCTAGTTTAGTCGCTCGACGAGTGCGAGGGTGGCTCGGCATTGACAGTTTTGTTGAAAGTTCGGGTCATAAATCCCGTGTACATTGTTGGACTTTCAAGAGGAAACCCGCAATGCCTTTGTGACACGCCTTACGGACTGCTGTAAATAATAAGCCCTCTTTTCGATCCCCACCTCTTTATCTGTTTCTCTCCTTACAATCCTTCTTGGCGACGAGTTCTCTGACCCGCTGACTCGGTATTGTAGTAACAATTTTATACGCCTCGTTGCGTCGGATAAATACAGAATGACGCAATTCCAGCCGTTTATCTAATACGCGTAGAAAATGTAATGTAAATCTTCTATAGTCTCGAGTACACGATTAATCCTCTTGGAATATTTTGTTTGCTTAGCGAAACACTAAATTTTTAATTTACATTATGCGAATAAATGCTACGCGAAAAGAATTTACTCGACGTGCTACACGTTTCCGTCGTTCTCTCCGACTACCCTACGATCGCCAATCGCGACATCTCACTCGCACTCATGGCGGCTCAGTCGGTATATCGCAATATCTTAAGATGATGTGAAATATCGATCGAGTGGCCATGAGCACGATTGAACTAAACACAGATGCAATATTCTCTACGCATTTCTCACGGATAATTGATATTCAGAAAAATGCAGAAAAAAATGTTGCCTCTATTTTGATTCAAATAATGTCAAGATATTGGCCACAACCAATGATTTAACAATTATTAAATTAAAAGCGGTAACTAGCTTGCTCTCTGTAACAGGAAATTTGTTTGTTTTTTTTTTTTCCGTTGCTTCGAGACCATAACATGTGTCACGCAATAACGTGAGTAAAAAAAAGTACCTTGGCATGACTATCGCGAGAGTTTCTAGTCAACAGTGCCACCCATACTCCGTCCAGCATCTTTCTCCCACTTCCTAATTGATCGCACCTAATTAACAGTGTCGCGATGCCAAGCTGGACGAGACGATACCGCGGAGACCTTTCCACAGCGCGTCAAACGTAGACAAAGTAAAAAAATAAAAGGGAAAAGAGTCGAGTAAAAAGAAATGAAGGCAGAGAGAAGAAAAAGAATACGAAGGGGAGCCAGAGCCGGACACTCCGAAGCTTAGGTGCGGATGCGTGGCAAAGATTCGATGAAATCCGAAGCTCGTCCAGTACGTCGTGCTCGGTGCGTGTCGTTTGGAAAGTGAAGACTCTTGCGATGAGTAGTCGCTGGCGAAACGCGCGATCCCGCCCGCTTGCCTTCTCGTCCCAACGTAATTGGACGCATTTCACGCTTCCTTTTGCCTACTGCATCTGCGGTGAACTGTAGCAACATTTCTCGGGCGAAGAGACGTCGAGGCGTCGGCGAAGCTGTCGCAATCGTGGGCGTCGAGACGCGCGATGCACCCCCTACGTCGCCCCCTTGTTTCTCATATCTCGCTCTATGCGCGAATTGGTGTGAATGGGTGCGAACGTTTGTGAAAACGAGAGGACGACCTGCTGGCAACGGTACGCAATTTCTCTGTAAAGTTCATCTTGGCCACACACGTTATTCTCTTATTTCTTCCTTTTTTTTTTATTTTTATTATTTCCCTTTCTTTTCGCATCTCGACGCATTTTCGTCCCTCACTCCCCCATGCCGCGTTACCACCACCATCACGACTATCCTGCTACTTACTGATATTTATTGCACCCAGAAATGTGTACGGGAGTCATAAATCTCCGCATTCACACGGGCTTTCTAATTTACATATTCCAGGCTCACCCCTCTCTCTCTCTCTCTCTCTCTTTCTCTCTATCTCTCTCTATCTGGAATATATCTCTCACACACCTTCGCCTGTAACGACGATCCTGCTCTCACTGATCCTATCCTCCGGTTCACGGTTTCCGCAACTCTGCATACTAACTGATAGAAAATTGGAAAAGAGATTCACTCCCTGAATTTGTCTTCGTCGTCCATTCGATTTTTTTCATATCGTATAGAGATCTCGCATTTCACGTTATATTTATACACGAAGAAAATAAGAATCAGGCGCAGAAGGTACCTGACTAAAGGCAAAAATAAAATAAATATAGACGGCACTCGACTGCTTTCGGCAATATGTCGTCGATATTTGTTTTTCCTATCAGGAGTACAAATTGAAAATGCGGGATTTTTTTCTATTTTTGAACGTTTATTCTGAAAAAATGGTAACAAATGAATTATTCAAAGTATTGTCCATCGCTAGCCACAACTTTTTCCCATCTTTCTGGCAATTTACGGATACCGTCGCGAAAAAATTCGGCCGGCTTGGCTGCTATCCAGTCATCGACCCATTTTTGGGCTTCTTCGTAAGAATGGAAGCGCTGGTCAGCTAGGCCATGTGTCATCGATCGGAAAAGGTGGTAATCGGAAGGAGCAATATCTGGGCTATACGGCGGGTGGGGTAAGACTTCCCATTTCAGCGTTTGTAGGTATGTTTTGACCGGCGCTGCAACATGTGGCCGAGCGTTGTCATGTTGCAAAATTACTTTGTCGTGTCTTTGCTCGTATTGTGGCCGTTTTTCTTTGAGTGCGCGGCTCAAACGCATCAATTGAGTTCGGTATAGTGCTCCTGTGATGGTTTCGTTCGATTTCAATAGCTCATAATACACCACACCCAGCTGGTCCCACCAAATACAGAGCATGAGCTTGGCGCCGTGAATATTTGGTTTGGCCGTCGATGATGATGCATGGCCGGGGTAACCATATGATTTTTTGCGCTTCGGGTTATCGTAATGGATCCACTTTTCATCACCAGTGACAATGCGATGCAAAAAACCCTTCCGTTTTTGCCGTTCGAGCAGCAGTTCGCATGCAAAAAAACGGCGCTCGACGTCTCTCGGCTTCAGCTCATACGGCACCCAATGTCCTTGCTTTTGGATCATTCCGAGGGCTTTTATACGATGGGAAATGGCTTGTTGTGTCACTCCCAATGAATCTGCGAGCTCTTGTTGAGTTTGACACGAGTCTTCATTGAGTATTGCCTCCAATTCAGCATTCTCAAACTTTTTCACTTGGCCCGGCCCCTCTTTGTCCTCAACGTCAAAATCACCACTTCTAAACCGCACAAACCATCTCTCGCACGTTGAAATTGATGGAACATGACTCGGATAAGCCTCGGAGACCAATCGATGTGCTTCAGCAGCACTTTTCTTCAAATTAAAGAAGTAAATTAAAACTTCCCGCAAATGCTGTTTTGTTGGCACGAAACTCGACATATTGAGAGCTCAAAAAAACTATGAATTTGACACTGCGACAAATTGACACATACTGAAAATTAAAGCTATAAGACGTAGCTTTGACATGAACATAGTCACAGTACTGCCTGATGCGTATAGCGTTAGTAACGCCATCTGTTATCAAACCCGCATTTTCAATTTGTACCCCTGATACAATTTGAAATATGAAAAAATACCGACACAATATTTTTTTTCACAGTGATTTAGCGGTTTCTCTGAGGCCTTACTCTCGGTAAACCTACGTACTTGCTTCATGTACGGATCATTTCGCTGGTCGGAGGGTTACGGCGACGAATGTACGAGCGTATGATCGTCTCGTCGTCGAGGACCACCGGTGTCGAGCCCCCGGCGCCCAACAACGTGGGCTAAGATCAACGCGGCAATTTATATTTCACACCACAGGCGCCGTGATAAATCGGTGAAAAATCAAGCGCTCCCTCGAGTTCCACACGAGCAAGCTCTCATCCGACTCGTGAAGAAGATCGTGGTACAACTTATCCGGGCGCGCAGACCTGCTGCTGGGCTCGGTGTGTCGGTATCTATATAGGTAGGTTTGCCCATTTTTCCTGTCGAGTGGGCGCCACGACGCGATGCTGCCCACACATTTTTCAGCGAATCTATAGCGCACGATGGAGAGAGATGGCGATACTCATATAATGCAACAGCGGGAGCAGCACCGAAACGAGGCGTGAGAAATCATTACGGCCCGCTCTCCCTCCGTCTTCGTGGATGATGGAAGGTGAGGAGGCCGTAGAACCGTTAACGACTTCACGACCCTCCGGGAATATCGCGGCCAGATATATAATATACCTTCGTCGGTGCACTTGTACAATATTCTTTTCTATTTTTTAAATTTATTTTTCAACTCGATTTCCATTTATTTTCACATTTTTTAGTGAACCTGCGTGTAATGATGCATTAGGGTCGCACAGGTGCATCGTCGATATTATAATGCATGCATTAACTCGAGTATATAGGTATATTATGGTGGTAGAAGTACGAGATAGGGGAGGGTATGAGATCTACGAGGCCGAAACGCACGGGAAAAGATGCGCGCCCAATCTCATCGTCGTCGACATCGTCGCTGCTGGATAAGAGAGGGGCGGATGGTCTTGAACGGCCGAATAAGAGAGAGAGAGAGAGAAAGAGAGAACGAGACGACGCGAGAGAGAGAGAGAGTGAGAGGGGGGTGGGGGGGCTCGGTGCATCTTCCAAGAGAGCCTCGTAAAATGGAAATCAATTACATCTACACTTAACCACTTAAACTGGTTTCGCCACGGTCCTAAAGCGCGCGCGCCTGCGCCCGCTCTCATCTCTCTACCAGTCCCGCAGTTGCGCTTCGAGAGATGAACAAGAGAGAGAGAGAGAGTAATACAGAGACAAAGGAGTGAGAAAGAGAATATAAGAGAGACAGAGAGAGAGAGAGAGAGAGAGAGAGAGAGATCATATGCCGAGCGACGAGAGCGGGATATCTACCTATATCCGTAGCAGCGACGTGTATAGAGGCCGTATAGCAGCCGGTGAGCACCGCTGGAGGCTCTCAAGCTCTGCGGCGAGCCGCAGATCATTCGTATCAACATAATTACAAGCTCGGGAGCCGCCTCTCTGTTTCTCTCACCTCGCTCCACCCATCACAACATTGCACGAGCTCGCCAGTCAACTACGATATATACACTACATCGCTATATACACCGTCGGTATAGTAGCGCATGTGAGTGATTTCATATCCTTCGCAGAGATCCTCCACTGTCACGGTTCAATGTATCGCGGTCTTCTGTACCACTTCATTGGAGACACGAGGACGCTTTTAGAAAGCAATTCGAGTCCATTTTGGATTATCTAAAATCTATCCTCTCACATTGGAATGAAGTATCAAAAGATTAAGCCTTTAAACTATTTAACTTTGCTCAATGACTCCATATGTAGTCCACTTGACAAGGATGTTCCTTGAAATAATAGGATCGCGCTCAATCTCAATTGGTTTAAATAAATAAGAACGTGTTTTCTTAATTCTTCAAAGTATTTTTTTCGCTATGTGCTACATTTATGCTTGATATATTTGAAGATGAATAAATCCCCGTGAAAAAGAAATATATCGAAGAATACAAGCGCTAAAAACTTTTTGCCGGTTTATATATCAGAAATACATTTCAAATATATTTTGGATACATCACATATATATATATTTTTCGTTCCATATGTTTCGTATATATCCTAATAAAATATATTGGATATAGATTTTAGTTGTTGAAATATTTGATATAATATCGAAGATATATCTTCAATATATGTTTCGTATACTTTATTTTCGTGGGAAGATATAGAGATATTTTGAGAAATTCCTTATTGCGTTCTCATTAATATGTTCAAGTTGTTAAATTCGACTACAAAATTAAGATTTCGTCTTCGACTATTAATAAGACACATCTCGCCCTTAACTGTACCTCAATAGATATTCTTGCGACTTATAAATGTTTAATACAACTTTCATAAAAACAATTGTCTTACTTATTTCTAAGACGTTGAATTCTTGTTTAAATAATTCAAACTGAGACAATTTCAAATCCTTTATAGACATGTAATTAATGATTAGTGGAAATGTCGAAAGATATAATTAAAGAATAATTTTCCAATCAAATGAAAAGCACGTTTCAGTCTTGCATAAAATGTAACTAATTTAAGGTTTAATTATTAAGAATATCGGATTGATATGGCACTGTCGTGTCTGAGAGAATTGACTAAGAGAGAAAAAAGATTGAAATTAAATCGGTATCCTCTTACCCTCTGATACCCTGACGATGCGGTAGGTACTTGGTTGGATTTTCCTCGCCGAGTGCAGTGTTGGCTGCACATCTGTAAGTAGGGCATACCTTGACCAGCATTCAGCGGTGTTCGTGCGTTACGGTGCGGACGTCTGCTCCCGAGGTTCGGGATCTCGGACGACGAGCCTCAACGGCAGCAGCAGCGGCAACAGCAGCGGAGCACAGCACCGCATGCCCGCACCGGGGTCGAGGTGTTAGTCACGCTAAGAGCAGAGAGCCGAGCTTTAAAATGCGCTGCTGCATCTAAAAATAATTGCGCGCTGACAGGCCGTGAAATGAATTTATTTAATTTCAGATAGGTATAACAGAATTACACGGCAGTTGAAGGTGCGATGAAGCTTGGGTGGCGGGGCGAGCGGTAAAGGTGTCGAGCCGAGCCGGGGGAACAGTGAAATGCAGGGCAAAGGCTATACTATAAGGAAGGGTAGAGAGGGCGTGGGGGAGGCAGTGGAAAGAGCTCGGAAGATACTCTTGAAACCCCTGAAACCTTACCAGAGTTAAAACGACTCTCTCCTTTGATATTTCGCTCTTTCTCTCTCGACGTCTCTTACTCGAGAGCCCGAGGCAAGGTAATTCCGTAGAGCTTCGAGTTCCTTGAGGGCAGAAAGAACCAGCTCTTCTATCGATCGAAATGCAGTTTACGAAGTGAACCGAGGAGAGGAGTGAAGAGCGAGTCGTCGTTCCGCAGCAGCCAACCACCTCGCTTCGCTCTAACTTAGTTTGATACATTACCATGAATAATTCGGAGGAACAAGAGTGCCTCGGTACTTGGGTTATTAAGGAAGCAGCGAGGCTATAATATTTTCAACGATTCATTAATTAAAATCCATTTATTTCTTTGTCTCGTCTTACCGTGTTTTCGTTTTTTTTTTTATTATAATTTTTTTTTTTTAATCTATGAGCGTGTATGTATTATATATATGTGTATGTATGTATGCATGTATGCTACATTGATAGACAACTGCACTTCGTACTACAATTAGACGACTTGTTTTGTATTTTATATATTATGTACAAATTCTCTCGACAAACACGTCTACGGAAAAGACGAGCTGCGTTACAATATAATACTATCGTGGTATGGTACAGCCCCGTTGAACCGAACGAAAAAAGGGGTGGATCGGACACGGTTCCCGAATCACGATCGTGGGGTGCTTCGATATGTTTATAGGCAAAATTGGGGTCGCCTCGTGTCCCAAGGGAACCAAGAGCGTATAGCTCAAGCAACGATATCGTCATTCGGGAATCTCGTCTCGAGCCCGCTGATTTTCTCTTTAGGATCGGTACGGTCGTATGAAATTGAGAGTCCAGATTTTTCTTCTCAATCTCATCGCTAAATCACTTAATACAAATCAGGATTCGCCGATATTCGAATAAAAATTTATTAAAAAGACTTCTCAGATCGAATAACTACGAATGTATATTATTAACGAATAATAATAAAGATTTTTGAATGATTTATAGCTTTGCCAATTATTTTTCTTTATTAAAGAAAAAAAAAAAAATTATCATTTTATCGATCTCGATCGTCTTCCGCGTGGTTATTCGATCTAAACGTGTTACAAATTTTATACGAACAACGTGTAATCCTTGGTACTCGTACGATACCCGTACACGCTTACATTCAATCATACACATTTATTTACAATCGTCCTCGTTGTAATCGATAACGAACAATAAAATAATTAGGCATGCGCTCTTCTTTGACATTCATATCTTCGGACAAAATTCACTGTACACTATACATCTACTTACATCATACATACAGTCTATAACGTTCGCGATACAGTAACTATGTCATCACGTTATATATATATATATATATATATATATATATATATATATATATATATATACGATTATTACAACGAATGCTACCCCGTCGAATCCCACGATCACCGAACAACGAGGACAGTTCTTTGGCTTTTGAATATAATAATAATAATAATAATAATAATAATAATAATAATAATAATAATAATAATAATAATAATAATAATAATAATAATAATAATAATAATAATAATAATAATAATAATAAAACAACGGTGAAACAACGATTTGTCACAGCGCACAGAATCCTAAATATCATTGCGACGGAATATTCATAAAATATTCAGACAAAGATACACTTTAATCGAGATCCTGATGAACACAACTCGAACGAATAATAAGTCACTGGTAAACGAAGTTCGACCCTCGGGGTACCGTGGAGTAGCGGAAAATTGATAAATATGATTTTCCGGATATTCACGCGAGTACACGCAGTCTGACTCGAGAGGTCGAAATTTGGCCGGTTGGGAAGAGGTAAAACGCTAATTGGGGGTGGTCGGGCGTGCGCGTAAGGGTGGCGGTGTCGAGGTGGGTGTCGGATAGGGCGTGTATCTGACCCCCGCGCTCGACACGGACGAGGGAGACGATCGTCGAGAGATCATTGCCACGGGTGCTGGTTGCCATGTCCACGAGAGTCCCGGATAGGGAAAACCGGCTGGCGGCGCTGGCGAGTAGGGCGAAGGTGTGCCTCCCCTGCTTCCGTAAAGCAAAGCGGCGGCGCTCGTTGGTGAGGTTAACCAAGGCGATAGGGGATGAGCCGAATGTTGCGGAGGACCACCGCCGTTGCTCTCGTGTTGTTGCTGCAGAGCTGCTGCCGCCGCGGCTGGTGATGTCATCGCCAAGTGCTCGTACAATCTCACCGGTGGAACTCCGCAACGCACCAATTGCTGCTCCATCAATTCCATCGGATCTCTGTAACACGAGATAACGAATACATTCATCGATCAGTGTATAATTTGTACTAATCGTTCGTTTATTGTCCGGGTGATCGCGCACACCTCGAGATTCGTTGTTGGTTTTATCGGGATATAATGATTCGTCGTCGTTTATTAACCGTAATGTGAAACGTTCCGATAACGCGGTTTAATTAATGATGCTGGTAGAGGTAGCGGTACGATGCCAGTGGTATAGCGAACGAGTACGGACGGAGTCTTCCGGGAGCGACTCTCGCGTCTCTCGTTCTCTCTATAGCAAGGGCACCGAACTGGCGCCGCGTGATGAATGATTTCGTGAGCCAACCAGCCACGCTTAATTAGCCTCAATCAGGATTCGATTGTTAATCGATTTGACGCTTGATTATAATCGACGGGGAAACGCTGACTGTGCGATATATTATTTATCTCCAACATTATACATGTAGCTGCGCTCGCGCGCCTATATCACCGCAAGGAACCTTAAACGATTGGGACACGCTACTTTGTTTATTCACGAGATGAATATTGGCTTTGTATCTCGTGTCACTCACAAGACAATGTTCTTCGCTAATGAAGCCACGTCATTTCCCACTTTCGAGATTATTTTATCACGAGCGTGACGAGGCGACGAAGAAAAATTCCAAGAGGTATAAAAATAATTGAAGAGACAGGAGAGGCAAAAAAATGTTACGCTCCTGGCGTATGTTAGGATCCGGTGATACAGGTTATTCTTTCATACATAAATATGTCCCATGAAAATAATATATATGAGGAATATTTCTACTTATACGTCTCGTGTATATTATTTTTCAACGAGGGTCTTAATCCTCGGGGATGAAATCCAGGGAGACGTCAAGAGGAGGAAAGCTTGAAGAATGACTGCGAGAGAAGTGGCGTAGAGGCGAGAGCTCGAGTTTCCTCGCGGACGGATCACTCGTGTCATATGGAATACAGCGGAGGAGCGTGCACGTTGGCGAAGCTCGCGTTGGATGTCCGCGACCTATCATTCACCCTCGGTTCCACGAATGAACTCTTGACGCTATGCGATACCGCGGGGAGTTGTATTTTCGATACCAAAATATCAGCTTTATTCTTCGACTACGCGGATCGACCGTACCGCGTGCGCGTGTGTGGGCAACGGAGAGTCGGCGCGGAGGACCGGATGAATAAGGAACTTGCTTTCGGATATATATAAAAAAGAATATAAATAAATTTAGAAAAAAAAAAATTAAATAAAAAGTTGCTCAAGTAGGCGTCGGTAAGAACGAGTCGGAGGGAGATGAATGAAAAAAAAATAGAGACGAGGAGGTGCACATTCGAGAGGAGAGGAGAGAGGCGAACAATGGGTCCGGTGTGCTGCCGTGGCGCGCGGAGTTGGCGCGTCTCGGTTACTACTCGGCTATACTGCTTAGCACGTAACTCGATAGCTCGGCAGCTCTCGAAATCCCTGCTGCACACTTTGCTTCGCTGCTCCGTATATTCATGCTCGCAATTCTATACGGCCCTTGCGTTATGCTCTTCTCTCGCTCTCTGTTCTATGTTACTCGTGCTGCTCCTGCGGAGTTACACTCGAGATGGGACGAAGAAGGAAAGAAGAAACGAGATGACTGAGACCAGGACGACGACGGGGCCGTACAGAGTCGAGGCTGCGTTGCTACTCGAAAAGAGGAAAAGGAAAAGGGAAAGAGAAAGGGATTAGAGGGCCCGGGGCTAATCGCCGTCCGCTCTCGGACGTGCCGGACCACACACCGCCGACGCAGTCCTCGGCCTCGTCGTCGAGTTGCCGCTGCTATGCTTTGCAACCGATGCCCCGCGACCATTCCTCTTTCTCCCGTTCTCGTAAAATATTCCTGTCAAAAGTGGGCTGTCCACCGAACTCTATTAGAACCAGTGGGGCAATTGGCAGGTGAGCGATATTATCAAAAAATTCAGATCGATCAAAAAGATTGCTGGTTTGAGTTACGCAGCTTGAAATAAATGGAATATTTAAAGATTTCAATATAATTATGTTATCATTTTTTTCCCTATGGAAAGAAATATGCGAAAATATATTTTTTACGAATCTCGAGATATATTTCACCGATATATCTTGTGGAAAATATATTAAATATTTGTTTTGTCGCGTATATTTCATAAAGTACGTGAAATACTTCACGCATATCATAAACACGAAATACACGAGAAGTTTGGTATTTTTAAATATATTTTTCATATACTTATCGAATATATTTTATTTCCATAGAAATAATAATGTTTAAAAACAAGTATTCAAGTCAAACCAAACATGCAAGTTGAATTATTTCTATATTCTTCCCTTAAGATGATGCAATCAATTGCCATTGCCAATTGATTTGACCGAAAGTTTTTACCAATTAATTTTTTTTATATTATTCCAACGTTAAGAAAAATATTTTTAAATGTTTATAATAAAAGGAATGCATCCCTTATCTGTGCATTGCTCTGTGCCTCTCGGCTCTGCAATTTAATACGAGACGGTAATCATCTCTTTTCACGATATAGAAAACACGTCCCGTGTGAATCGTCGCCTCTGGTACGTTTATTCGCGATAATATTACCGCCCGTGTACACCTGTAAACCAAACGGAAATGACGAGGCTAAATTTTGTGTGCTGCTTCATCTCTTTTCTCCTCGTTTTGCCTTGACTACTAGCACTCACTCTATCTCTCTCACTCTCTCTCTGTCTTTCGTGGAGCAACAGTCTCGACTCGTGGCGGCAATTGCATAGACGCATACACCGCAGTCCAACAGCGGCCTTGAATCATCCTTAATGTTTTCATAAAGCTTCCTTACGTACAGAAAATAAAAAACCTAATTACATGCCATTGAGAATAGCTCCCACTGTGGTAAATAGCAGTACCGCGTTGCACTTTGATCGCTTATATAGCAAACGTGGATTTCCTATTATTATTAGCGAGTCCGAGACTTCACGATCGAATGCACTGTGTATTACACAGCTATTCCACCACGGTCGTCATAAGCGTCCTCCTCCTCTTCCTCCTCTTCCTCCTCCTCCGCCCCTTTAATGTCCACCGAATAACAACTGAGCTCGGTTGTCCGACATATTGAGCGCAATAAATACTCCTCGTCGAATCGACGACTCTGCACATTTTCTTCGATAATGGTTCACTTATGCATCCAAACGTTCTAATTAAAAGAATTGCCGAGACGGCGATGCTGCTATATGGCGTTGAAGTGTCTCGGAGTACATCAGCCGAGTCTCTGAGCTCGTGCTGGATCATTAAAGTATATCCACGACGTACGCAGCTTCTCCCTTAAGTGCACGGAATGCATTTCTCTTCTCATCCTTCGCTTTTCTCCCTGATGCTCGCATATAGAATAGCACCATAAATAAATGTTGAAAATTAAGGAGCGTCTAGTCGACTAGTTTTCATTACTTTGCATGCTGGGGTCACAATAATTGCTACAAAGTATATAATACGCTTGAGGATACTTCCGTTGTAAATGCATAGGTAGAGGAAGAAGAAAAAAAAAAAAGATAATAATAGTTGCGGTTCCATTATCGAGTTTCAGAGATGGCAGAGAGCACACGCTGCAGTTCCGTTTTGCCGCGGTATAGATAAGTGATCAAACTTGATCGTGCTCTCATCTATCTCTCGTGGCGTCTCACGCGCGGCATCAATCGTTTCTCACGCGATAGCTCGGCTCTCCATGGGATGTTGCTTATGGTATCGTCGTCATCCTCGTCGTAGTCGTCACGAAAGGCGGCACCGACAGTTTAACGCGCGAAAATCACGCCGCCGCCTTGTCGGCTCCTTAAGCGAAAGCCTTTAGCGTCGTGATGCTCCTTTATTGGTGCCTCCTCGGCACCTCATACTCCTTCGTAGCTCTCGTTCAATTTTCGACGAACGCGACGACACGTTCCACGCGAAAGAAGAGGCAAAAGAGCTCTCGACTCCTGATGTCGTCCTCTTTTGCAGCTTCGAGGCAAAAGCCTTTGCCCGAGTTTCAGAGGGATGTCCGGTTGATAGTTGTCTAATGGACCTGCGAGAAGGAGCGAGTAACTCAGTGTGTGTGTGGTGTGTGTGCGCGCGCGTGTGTGTGTGTGTGTGTGTGCGTGCGCGTGTGTGCGCGTGTGCGTGCGTGTAGCTGACGCCTCTGCTAGGCTATCTTGCGATTCTCGCAGGACCAACGACTCGCGGGAATTCCATCGAATAGGGCTCGTAGGATCGCGGTACCTGTTATTCTTACCCTCCGGCTGACACAGGGCATTAGGTAAGTGGTAGATAATAATAGGTTACACTCGCTGATGGGCTCCGCGGTACATTCTATCGAGAAGAGTATAGTCGAGAGGTGGTGGTGCTTCTGCACTGAGAGTTTAGACCCTACGAGGACAGGCTTGTGGAAAGAGTAAGGAATATAAGAAGCGAAAGGACAAGAAGAAGAAGAGAAAAATAGGTGAGAGCTGTTGATGGACCGATGTGGAAGCTGAAAGTAACTCGGAAGAGTGTATCTCCTACCTATAGCACATACTCTCCGGCATATACTTTTGTACAAGTCTGCCTGAGAAGAATGAAAAGATGAAGCAGAAGAAGAAGAAGGAGAAGAAGGAGAAGAAGAAGAAGAAGAAGAAGAAGAAGATGATGAAGAAGAAGAAGGTGAAGAAGGAGCTGAAAAAGATGATGATGAGGAGAACCCGGGAGGAGCGAAAGAGTGCAAGTACGACCGAGTATCAGCTGAAAGAAAGAAGAAGCGTTCATCTTGAATAAGAGAAGAAACAGGAGTATACAAGTGCGAGGGCAAGAGAGGAAGATGTAGGTGCGAGTGAGCGCGAGCGTAACGGCGAAGAAATTAATAGCCATAAAATATGAATAGAAATTAGCAGGTTCGGGGTGGCGTGACGCGTTTGCTCGCTCATTTCCTTTCGGCGCGTTGAAAAACAACAAAACAACGAAATACGGTGCGAGCCTGTAATTTACCCGGCTGCCGCCGACCGCGGCTCTGGTTCGCGAGCTCTCTCGCTTACTAACTTATCATCTACACACACGCTCTCAATTTCTGATATAGGTGTGTCTTGTCCGTGGATATTAGCGCTTCTACTCGCCAACAGCTCTCTTTCGCTCTCACTCTCACTCATTTTCACACAGCGTTGGATCATTTGCCCGCAATTGTTGAGCGTTTAGAAGCAGTTTAGAGACTCGTCGATGCTTATAGATCGTGTTTGCTGGGAATCTTGGCTCTTTGAACACACGCGTGCGCAACTCAACGCGCTTAAGTGCTTCGTAGAGACAAGAGAGAGCAGAAGAGAGCGAGAGGGTGCGATATAGGTGGAGAAGTACACGAGTGAATCTATATTCGCGAGCTCAAGGCAATACGCCTGTGGTTGGTGCTTCCTCGGCGGCCCCATCATCCTCGTCGTACGGTAGATATGGGAGGTAATGATCCGGTAATGACCCTGACGCCTTCACCAGCTCTCGGTCGATGCCGACGCCGTCGACTCGCGCGCACTCTCTCGTACTATCGATGCTCGTCTTTTCTTCTTTTACCCGGCAGCGCCATCGACAGCGATATAGTCTACCTCGCCATCCATCTCTTCTTACTCGTGTCTATAACCCTCTATCGGTCTTTCTCTGGTTCCTCTTCTTCTGCTTCTTCTTCTTCTTCGTGTTCTTCAGCGCAGTGAACGCATAGGTTACAGCAGAAAGCCCTTTGTTTTTGCGTTTTAAACGGCAGTTATTAGTTCCGTTGGCGTTGTCGGGTTTAGGCCGGCGGCTTCTTCGCTACTTCGCCTCGACTCATCCCCTTTTTCTCGCCCCAGCTTGGAGGACCGCGCGCCGCAATAGTCTTCTTCTTCTTCTTTCGATCCTTCTTCTTCATACTCTTTTTATCTTTCTCCGTTTCTCTCGCTCTTTGGGACTCTCGCGGTACGGTAATGTGGCCCGCTAATGGGCCAGGGAGGAAGGTGAAGAACAAGAGGAAGAAGAAGAAGAAACAGAGGGTGAAAGAGTGTTAGAGAAAGAGAGTGAGAGTGAGAGAGAGAGAGAGAGAAAGAAAGAGAGAGAGAGAGAGAGAGAGTCGAGTCGCGGACGGGGAGCTGCTATAGCAAGGATAGCAGTCAAGAGTCGGCTGCGGTAATGACAGGCCGCCCGCTCTCGAAGCTAATATAGATGAATGCCCTGCCCTCCTTGCCCTGCGGGCCGAGCGCGCGTTCGATTCTACCTATATAGCCCATAACCCATATACGTGCATATAGCACAGTGCATTCTATAACGTGTAATAGAGACCGTAAAGAGTAAAAGTCTGATCGATTGGAAACAGAGGACAAAAATGATTATCAAAAAAGAAGACTGTGAAGTTAAACATAAAAATGAGATACGTTGATATCAAGTGAAACTTGTCATGATCGCAAAAATCTACTGAACGAGTGAACCGTATCGGAAGAACGTGCAGAGGAATGGAGATGATCGAATGTCGAAGAAAAAAAAATAAAGGGGCAGCAGAAGCGTCGGTAGAGCGTCGAGAGGGTGAAAAGGGGGAAGCAGAGAAGTGGCGAACGAGAAGAGGGTCTCTCTCCCAAGCTGGCGGCTGCTGTGGCCCAAGCAGTGTAGTCGAGTGGAGAGAGGCCGGAGGGGCATCTATCTATCAGCGCCGGCGTGAAGTGGGCGGGAGCATGCGCGCTATTGCCGCGTAAGGCCACTCTCTCATTAACTCGGACGCCGACGAAGCCGCAGCTCTCGACGCGCCGCGGACCGATCCTCTTCTTGCCTCTCTACGCTTTCTCACTCTTCCACAGCAGCACTGTACTTCGTTTGTCTCTTGGTCTTACCGCTGCTGTTGTTACTGCAACTGCTGCTGTGGATGCTCGATCTTCAACTCTCTCAAATGCGAGTGAGAGTGAGAGAGAGAGAGAGAGAGAGAGAGAGAGAGAGAGAAAGAGAAATAGTGAGAGAAACGCAATATTGCGAGTGGCGCATGCTCCAAAGTTACGTGTTATCGGAGGCGGCGAGGCCTGGCTTTTAGCGAGGCCGCGGATCTCTTTCTTTTTGTCTCTCTTGTAAGTAGAGACAGGAGAGAGCCAAAGAGCGTGAGAGAGAGAGGGAGAGAAACAGACAGAGAGAGAGAGAGAGAGAGAGAGAGAGAGAGAGAGAGAGAGAGAGAGAGAGAGAGAGAGAGAGAGAGAGAGAGAGAAGAGAGAGAAAGAGAGAGAGAGAAAGAGACAGAGAGAGAGACAGAGAGACAGAGAGAGAGATCACGAGAGAGGGTCATCATCGCAACCCCGATAATTCGCACGTGCGCGAAAACGCACGAAGGAACCGCGCCCTCCTGCCGAGCGGTGCGCGGTTTCGATCGGTGATGACGTCTTCGAGGTCGTCGTGCACTTCTGATGGCCGACGAGTTCACTCCAACGCGATTATTTATTTTTATTTTATTTTTTTCATTATTTTCTTTCACTCTTGAATACTGGTCTTCTCGAATTATTTTCTTTCCAATGAAGCGGGAAAGCAGGTTTCGCATAGGTACAGGTTTTACACCGACTCCGGGATCACGAGGACGATGAGACTATTACCTGGAGACGGTGAGACGTGATCTTCGCGAGTGTAGGTCCCTATATCGTATACTCTCGTCTCCGCGTCCTTCTTCGTCGGGATATAATAAAGGACAGGTGTTGATTTGTAGGAGGTGGGCCAGTCTGATGCGCCTGGGCGTTATGTTTCTTCGGTCGCTTGTGTCTCGATGATGCCGGAGAACATATCCTGTATAAGTTCGGCGGTAGAGATTCTAGAGTAGTCCGCTTAGATTTGAGCGTATAAGACGCGAGAAAAGGGTCCAGGGATCGACATCGTGGGATTCTACTTGAGTGCCTTTCCTGGGTGACGAAGCCTCGCTGTATAAACCATGTGAATCCGTAACATTAAGGTTGGAAAGAACACGAACAGGTGTTAACACCCCGGAGAAAACTTCTGAGACGATTGAACCTGCAAACGATACTGCATCCTGCTGCTCTCCTTTGAAGATTCGATAAATGCCAGCTGCGTGATCAACTCTTCGAGTAGCTCAAGTTTTTCTCGAGAGTTACATTATTTAATTGCTTTTAGAATTTTTATTATTCACAAAGTAGTGATCCTAGTCGTAGACAGCTTCAGTTTAATTTCATCTCTCGATGTGACAGCAAAAAAAAATCGTTACAATAAATTTGTTATTATTTATCGTCAATTAATTACTTGCTTCATATTTGTGGAATATTATTGTCCCATGTTTGTACATCACCGATGTGAAAAAAATACAACAATAGTCCAACTGTTGACAGACTCGTAGACATAATTTGTCAAAAAGTTTTACACAATCCTTCGAAGCTCATAAAAATCTGTAAAAATGTATTGTTGTATTGACTTGCGCAGTGGATTGAAATGTATTGTTACTAAAAATAGTATAAGCTGTTCAGACTGAGACATCCACCTTATTCCTAGCCAACTAGCGTTTCAACAGCGCCGTTAAAAAGAAAAAAGTAACTCGTGAGTGGTGAATTCACCAGCACCAAATCCTTTTTCGTTCTGAGAAGTGTGATTCGAGAACGGTAGAATGTCGCAGACGCAGGTATACACACTTAACTCTATGCTATAGTAATATCGAATTCAGAAGACCTGGAGGAGGAGAGGTATAGCCTCGCGATAATTGGAGTCCCGGATCAAATTACTCCTGAGCGAACCGTGGCACGAACGACGAGGAGAATACTCGTGAGGGGATCCCCTTTAATTTGTCCAAGGTCACGGGCCGTCGAAAGCGTAAGGATCCCGTATACTCGTTCCAACAAAATCGAGAAAAGGATGGAATGTCATGGGGGCGCCTGAGGCTCAATTTCTCTTCAATGTATGTGCACCTCTTGATTTTCATGATTTCAGTGAATGCTGCAGAAACTGAATAATCTCCGATTCAAAAGGATCGGCAGATGCATCTTGCGTTACACGCTACGAGAGCTTCTTTATTTTTATCAAGTCCTCTGACGCGTGGAAAATTCGTCCCATTTGATATTCCATTTTTCAATGGTATCTCGTGACGTTACGAGCTAGGTTATACACGTGCGTGCGTTACAACTGCGAATGGCTTCTATAGTGGAGAATTTATCGGACTACAGCAGCTTTTACTGTTGAACTTCGAGTCCAAGAGACGCAAATATAAATGCAAGCGAGTTGCAGTGTTGCGAGCAAGAGTTATAGGCAGCCGGCGTTGAGTGAGAGAGAGAGAGAGAGAGGGGGAAAGAAGCCGATAAGCGATTAATTTATCAGAGCACTCGTGCAATAACATACTCGGGTATGTCTTCCTGGATTAATAACGGCGCGGCGACTCGCTGACAGATATATTGCAATGTAACGCTGCCAGGGTATATACTACTACCGTTGCCACGCTATTTGCTTCAGCGTGTGAGCGCTGTCGTAATGTCCCGCTAGCAACGCCCGGTTAGAGATCTCTCGCGTGATCCCGCTGATGAAAAGAGAGGCACCGAAAAACGAATGGGCGTACCAGTACAGACACGTACGTGTAGAGAAACGGCAGGTGCATCGTCATTCAACCCAGCGGATCGTGTACTTTACGTTACACTATTCGGTTTGACCATTTGGTAATTGGGTATATAGAAATGGATCTACGTGATATCGAGAATATAACAAAATGAGAGCGAGTACTCACCGGTCGAAGTCTGTCAGTCTCGACGAGTCCCGAAATCCCTTGGCAAACGGATTGCTGTCTATCTTCAATTTCGTGATCTACGCACAGAAAATAATTATGGATTTAATAACAAATTTAGACAACTTTTTAAATATTATATTAATCATTGAAATACCAATTTTCGGCTTATATTCTTTAAATATTTATATATCACAAGGAGTGAACTTGTTTGTTGACAATGAAAAATGTCGATCCTTCAGGTAAATGCAATGAGAATTAAAAACGATATAAAATTATTGTATCGATAAATAGTTTAATGATCTAATCGAAGCTTAAGTTATTGAAAAAAATGATAATTGCATCAACCTAATGGATATTGGTACCGCAAATTTATTTTTTAATGTGTGGGGAAGATATTTTTTTCTTCGCATGTAATTTAATTATCAATTTTTTGGAAAAACGAAATGATTCAATCATCGATAACTATAGAGAAGTTGAAACAAATCAAATGAATCAATAAAATTTTAACTACAAATATCCGACGATAACAATGATCTTCTCGATTATCGTTAAAGCGGTAAATATTTATTAAATTCGAGGAGACTCTCGTGACTCACCAATTGATTTTGATAAGCAGTAACAGCAGTGAAAATTGCTTCCGGAAATATAAAAGTCTTGTGTTCCTCCTTGTTGAGATCAGTTATGTGATGTCCTTTGTCCTCGTCGAGTCCTCGTAGCTTAACCAGGTGTATTCGAGGCTGATAGCGATGCATCGAGTTTAAGACTATCTGAGAAACAAGATAAACGCCCGAGACGTCACGATTATTAATATATACGAGATATTCTCTCGTTAGAATGATTAATATGGTAATTAAATGTCGCTATGGCACAGCGGGTAGCTCTCGTCCTTGGCGAGGATATCGATTAATCGTATTGATGAGCGATTATCAGTCGACGTCAACGAACGACGAGAGAGCATCATGCGTGTGCACGTGCGCGGCAGCTCTCTCTCTGTCTCTCTCTCTCTCTCTCTCTTTCTTTCTTTCTCTCCTTTTTTCCATATACCAACATGAACATTATTATGCATCGATATCTTGAAACGATCGCGAGCGGGAGCAGCGACCAGTCGTGTATGAGCCCCGTGGCGTATAAAGTCGCGTGTGTCGTGAGTTCACCGCGAGAGAGTTGTACGCGCTTTTATACGAGAAACACGCGATCGACCGATATGCCAAGTTCTCGCTATCGATTTCCCGTCCAAAACGATGTGCCCGCTCCTGCGACAAAACAAAGCTAGATATTCGCGTATTCGGTATAACTACATACCTATTGCTATACCGAACTATAAAATATGTTCCAAAGTAGTAACCAAGTACACCACAAAAAGTATTTATTTTTATGGAATAAAATATATTATTAATAATAAACGGATAATAAATATATTACTAAGATGTTTATTATCTCATTATCTAACTAAAAAAATTGACTCCTAAGATATCCCAATAAATTCTCGTATTCAAAGAAAACATTAAATTCTGCTCTAAGAAAAAATTCACTATTTGTTTGAGATTCGTGGTATGTCACTATTTTAGAACTTCTTTGGGACACGTATATATATTTGTTTTTAACTCAGGATTACCATTACTGTACCCATAGAATAATTTAATCGGGACGACTATTCCACAAAATAATCGAAAGACCAGGAGGTACGTGAAAAACTTGTTGGAGAGTCGATGCGTGGGCATATATATGTATATATATATGCGTAAGAGGAGCAAGCTGGATATCGGTAAAAATATGTATAGTATAAGTAGGCGGTGGCTGGACTTGTATTAACGCTAATATGAAATATAGTGGCGGCTGCGAGCTCTCCCTGGTCCGATATACCCCGCAACTGTTGAAACTTAACGGGCGCAGGTGGTCCCAGAGGTTGGGCCACGACGATACGCGCGCGTTCTTCAGGGCCCGTGTGTACCTGGTGAGCACGTTATACTCGCTCGTTTACATATGTAAGCTACTCGAAGAACGAGAGGAAGAAGGAGAAGAACCGCCACCGCGCGCCCGTTCGGCATCTGATAAACCTGTCGTAGATATCTTTAATTCGATGACTTACTCCGTTGTGAGCATCCGCCGAGATATCGAAGAAGGAGGAGCTCTCCGTGTTTTCCAAATTTGTACGAAAGCGTACGTGGATCTAACCACCCATAAATATAAAATAACGACGACGATCTTTGTATACTCGTACGCATTTACTAGCAATTAATAATTGTAATATTGAAACGTTAATTATGATTTCGAGACTGAAGGGCCTTCCGATGAGCAGGTAATCGTCGAGAGCTGCGCTGAATTAACGAAGTAAAATGAAATAAAAAAACGCTCCCGTGAGCTTATATTCACACGCATGCAGTTATTTAATGTGTGGAAGTAGGGTGGTAGAGATAAAAAAAGAATTAAAGAAATGTGAGCCAAATGACTCCCGCTGGCCAGTCGTCAGCGAATCAGTATATCGCGAGCTGCACGCGGACCTTGCTCGCAGGAACCCGCTTACACGTTATTTACATGAGCACCGATCTTGTAGCACTTGTGAACGACGTCTCGTGAAAACACGAATTGCCTTGTTTCACGATAAGCGTACGATAATAATACTCGAAGGACTGATGCGTATCACCGTTCTCACTTGTTATAACAAACTTAAATTGCAATAAATATTGTTATATCAGAGGGAGAATATATTTTCGTGAAACAAATAAGTATTTCGTTGGTCTAATTTCAGTTTTGTAATAACCAAATTTTAATAGATTCAATAAAATTATTATTAAATTAATCATATATTAAATGGTCTCGATAATACTTTTTTTTATTTCTGCTCGCTGGATGTTTATTAAATTTGTGGTAGTTCTGGCAGCTGTTGAGTGACATCTATAAATTGTTAGTTCATGCAACTATTATTATAATTTCACGACCTATTTTAATAATCGAACCAATTACGGCACACGTAGTTACGGTAGCTATAAAATAGTCGCATGAACTAACAATTAATAGTTGTCACTTTTAATAGCTGCCAGTACCATTTTTTTCTCTCAATGTAGCCGTAACTATGTGCAAAAAATGAGTGATGTGTTGTGTCGGCTACGACAAGTCGGTGACTTGTCTTAACGCACACTCTCGTTTTTTTTTTTTTTCATCATCGACCGCGTATCATTGGACTATTGGAACAACTGTTGTATAATCCGATATATTCTGGTGAGAACAAAGTAAAAAAAAAAATTGATTTGATTAATTTTAGTTGCGTTCAATTAATTTTCCTTCTCCTGAATTCTTCATCTGCGATTTTATTTTATTTTATTTTTTACATGGTTAATTATAATTTGTTGAATAACATTTTTCTTGCAATAAATCGTTGATTTGACTTAATAAAAATTTAATTATAAATGCATACTCTCAAGGTAGTGATGTTAAAAGTATATAAATTCCGTGAAGTACGTGATAAAATGTATATTACTAAACGATGTAGGCATCAAATGTATGAATTCAGTAAGGGAAACGAGTATAAAGTGTATGCCTCTCAAAGGTGAGGACTAGCAGTCTAGCTTTCCTGGTGCTGGTCAATTTGCATGTGGCGATTTATCAAACAACGCGCCATCCGTGTAATACACGTTGATAGCGGCATTACACGGGCGATTTATAGCCGGCGCTCCTACTCTTTCTCTCTCTCTCTCTCTCTCTCTCTCTCTCTCTCTCTCTCTCTCTCTCTCTCTCTCTCTCTCTCTCTCTCTCTCCCTCTCTCTCTCTCTCTCTCTCTCTCTCTTCCCTCTCTCTCTTTCTTTCTCCTACGGCTCCTTCCACATAACATGTTTTTATTTTAATTTTTTTAATTTCTCTCTCGGTCACTCATATTTTTTCCTTCAGGGCATTTGACTTGTGCTGCTGGTCTAGCAGCGTAGCATAGTGACCAGTCTAGAGAGCGAACATCGATCCACTCTGGCCGGCTACCGGTTATATAATTAGTCGGATCCACTTATAGCGCACGAGAACGAAAAGGATCGCGAGTACGAAAGAGGGACAGAAAGATGTAGGTAGCGGGGCAGGAGAGGTAGAAAATATTTTCAAGGATTAGCGTCGTCTCCGTGACCAGCAGTACCGAACGATCCTCTCATCGCGATCCTTGGCAACGTACCCACACGCTCACGAATCCGGGCCTATCTAACTAATTCAAGCACAACGACGATAATTAATGCGCGTTAAAAAATCCGTGGAAATATTGCGTTGATTTAATTGAACGTGTACTACGTTGCAAGGGCGGTGAGACTGGTCGCCGTCGATGCGGTATAGCGGCAGCATTCGACCTGCTGCGTGATACGACGATGGGATGGAAAAGGAAAGAGATTGGCGGGATTGCGAGAGGGGCTGCTGTGGAGCATAATTGAGCGAGAGCCGACGAGCCGTGCAGCAACGAGCCTAACCTCGACGAATACGACGATGATCGTCGTCGAGAAAGACGCGCGCGTCCTGATCGCACACCGTTCGAAGCCTGCTTCAAGAAGGTGTCCGGTGCCACTTCATTGATTACGACGTGATTTTTGATTCGCCCCTTTCGTAAGTCCTACCACGAGATCTCTATAGGCTCATCCACATACAACGAAATATTTTTCGATAATAAAATTACTTAACATTTTTTTAAATTAAATTGACAATATATCGCTAATAACGATATTGCCTGTTACTGGGAAATCATTTTTTAACAATCATATATTATTCTTTATCTGTATTTACAAAAAATGATGATAGGAAAAATTACTTGTTTGGAGAAAAAAAAGATGAGTATACTGTTCGAAAATTGATATTCTTTATTATTTAGCTAATCATCAATATATCGTACGAAGTGGCGATAGAAAAGTTAATGCGATAAAAAAAAGCATGCTTGAGAGTTTTCTTCGGTAAGAGAGAAATCTTTGATATTTCAAAGCTTACAATAATACACGAGCTCCATGCATCCGGTATACGTTGACCGATTTTCCGTTGTTTTTGGACCACCGTGTAGTGGTCGTGCGGCTCGCGCGCTCGCACAGGCGGGGGTCTTATAATATCGCGTCATACGAAACGATGAAATAGTGGCCGTAGCGAAGGAATGTTTCCTACCACTTGAGTCGTCGAGTTGAGAGTTGACTGGCGTTGCTTGCGAGCTTCTCTCTCGCTCTCTTTCTCGGTTTTTTTCTTTTTGTAACTCTCGCCGCTGCAAGACTCGACTACTTTTACCGGTGTGTCTGTCCCTGTCTCGTTCTCCCTCGCTCATTCACACTCTTCTATGCCAAGTTTGCGTTCCTCTTGCTCTACGCACGGCTCGAGCAAGCTCTCCTTCGCACAAGTGTCTGACCAGCACCTTCGTAAGTGTGAAAGTCCGCCCATAACATCGGTCTCCGAGATTGTACTTGCATATCGCACGACGTAGGTGATCATGTCGCGATATGCTCCAGCTAGACACCAGCGTGTGTTACACGTTTTGTGCGCGAGAGGGGTTTCTCCGTGCATTTCATGCGTTCAAGTCTAGCTGTCTATCTCGAAACAGAAGACTCGCGTTATTACAACTGTCCGGGTATGTACGTACCGCTAGTAGGAACAACGGAAGGAGAAAAAGCTTAAGCAGCAGCCTTACCGATGATTCAAAAGGTCTATCTATACTTTGCGCGCAGGAGCTCGGGGCCGGCACTAAGCGTAGGCTATACCGGCACGATCATCATAACAAAAGCTTTGGGCAAACATTCATTCAATTTATTAGCTTATAGGCATGTGTCGCTGCTTCTGCTCGGTTGGTGATGCTGCTGCTACTGCTGCTGCTCTCTCGTTCTTTCGTTGTAAAATAAGCAGCTTCTATACGAGTCCTGTATAGGACATGATTCGACCTACACACAACTTTACGTGCTCCCGGCAACCAGGAGCATTATTATCCTGCACGATCGTTTTCTCTCACTATACACGGTCTAAGCGATCGTCCATTGATGCTTTTCTCGACTGCAGGTGTACCGAGAAAAATGCTCGGTAAGCTGAACGCTTCCATCGGGAATTTTATGAATCGTAGTATTCGGTGTAACTTTTACAAGTATCTTCCGTAGTAATAGAATCTCTGGTAAATAAACGCTTTTTAACGACAAAGTGATATGAATGAAGGTAAATAATCCTAAATACCGAATATCCACCGCCACTTGTTAATATATGAAGAAAAAAATTATTTATCGTAAATTCTTATAAAAACAAAGCTACGCGTTAAAAAAGAGCGTCCTTATAAGAAGCCTACTGTACAAAAATTTACCTAAACATTCCAAAGCACCACCATAGAAAAGAAATATATCGAAAAATATATCCGACAAATAGAACTTTTCGTCGATTTATATATCACACATTTATTTTAAGTATATTTTCGAAACATCTTGAATATATTTCTTGCTTGAATTTATCGCTGTCGTAAATATCCTAAAATAAATCTGTCAGACATAGAATTTATCGTCGAAATATATCCCATATATTCATAATATATCTTACATATATTTTATTGCGGGTGAAGAAAATTCAAGTTTTCAAATTTGTCGGCCAATTCATTTTTTGGTAATTTTCTGTAACTAAGATTACACTCAAATTTCACTGTAAGCGCCGTAACAAAGGTTAACATTTACCAAAGTATTTTACTTCGCAATAGCAATACGAAATATGAAAAGAAAAAAAACGATTCTTCAACTTCTTAATGCGAGACAATGAATCGTGAAATTCTGTTCACGTTCCCTGAGCTGTTATTCGTACCAAATCTTACCGTGTTACCATAATTATTTATTCTTCAGATATAACACCCCGCCTATTCACAAACTTTTTAATACGCGATATATCATAATATTCATCGCGTGCAATAAAATTGTGTATAAGAAATAGGATATTATAAATTGTGCGTAGTAATAGTTATCGTCATATATACCAGATATATGCCAACGGAAACGCCTTTCGTACTACCTTTACGCAAGCTGATAACCACTCCAGGCGTGTGTCCAATACCCGCTGAGCTTGATATACGCGCAAAGTTAGCGTGTCGATTCCCTATAAATATAATAGAGCGGCTGCCGCAATACGATGAAAAAAATATAACTAGAAAAATGAGAAATAGTAAAAATGTGTGAGTGGACACGAGTGTACGCGACAGTAACGAAGAGATTGCCTTGTCATCGATCGTCGTACGAACTAACAGGAGACCAGGAGAGTCGTAAACACTGCGAGTCGTTGTAACTGTGCGTGCTTCGCTTACCTATCCTACCCCCACCTATATGATAGCGTAGTTGAGAGTACCAATTAAACAGTTCGTGACGAAAATGATGTACATCAAAATCGAAGGTTATAATCATAATTTGCCATAAGAGCGTGAAATATCTAGAGTTTGGTATTATAATTAATGTATCTTATCTTACCTGGCCGTGCTTGTCCATGTCGTTGTTCGTCAGTTTGACTTTCTCAAAAGAGACAACCTGTTTGCGAAGTTGTTCACCGGTGAACGGTGAGTCCGGATGAACGTACAGTCTCGCGACAGCCGGGGGATCAGCTTTACCCGCAACGAGCCAAGAACTTCTGTGATAGACGTATCTGTACCTCTTGTCATCGACCGGTACAATGTCCATCAGGACTGCGTAACGTCGATCAGTTCTGAGATCGCTGAAAGACACCCGACACGTCGGGAACATTCGTCTGCAAGAAAACCAAAACAGGGATAAACGTCAAATTTATTCGTCGTTGAAACATGCGAATCGCTGCTTTAATCTCAATATAGTCTCGTCATAATTGGGCTTAACCCTTAAGAACCAAATTATCACGCATTTGTATATTCTCCCTCTCCCGATCGATCACGGAAATAGACAACTAATTTGTGCCGACACACGAATCTCTGACACATGGATGACAATACATACTACTCCACTCTTAACCTTTCTACTGCTACCGCGGAAAAGGATGAAAGGAGTGCCAGCAATTTCGCAAAGAATAGTTCGAGTAAATCAGGCGGTATGATTGCTCCCACACGAAAAAGCACGTGCAAAGGAAGAAAATCCGTTTGCCCGGGACGGTGCCATCCTCGCAATAAACGGTCAGTAACATTGGAAAACAAGGTTAACGACATCCGTAGCCTTGAACGAAGTTTTCCCGAACGAGAAGAGCTCGTGACACTAACCGATCTGGCTTCGCCAACACCGAATGACTCGACTTCGTTCGACTACCTGGCGGAAGATCTCACGGGAAACCAGTTCAACGTATCCGTAGAAGATTGCTCCAAGGTGATCTGTGAGCGCGAGGGATGCTTTCAGGGATTCACCGAGGAATGTGCAATGGCCTCGAGCGCACCCAGAGCATCGAAAACGATCGAGTACAGCTCGAGCGTAACTTCTCCCCGCGCATCCGACGTAACGACCAGGCTCTACGTTTCTCTTCTCAATTTCCCTGTGATACCAGCCTCCCTTCCTGAGAGATGTCGGGTCTTCGTGACTGAGCGCTCACCTTTTATTCAACTTCTCATGGCTATAGCAATTTTCCTTGGGAGTCATGTTCTCCTGATCTATCTAGCCCAGAATAATATTATTTATCAGACTGTCCTCGCTTCGGAAATTTGTGGTTTGGTGACTCTCGTGTACTGGAGTATATGTGGCTTTGTACCGCTCTGAAGATTTTTCTTCAAAGCCGCGTCCGTTGATGAATTGGAAAAGGAGAGAAGTTGATGTAACGTATACTGAAATTCATGTCTGCAGTTTAATTATCGTTGTAGGTCCTTTTACGTTAGTAAACGGTTCTGACTATCCATCTTCTGACAACAGTGGAAGAATGCAGACGATAAACACGGTTCCTACTACGATTTAAAAATGTCACATGACTGTATATCTTACGGCAAATGCTTTGTGATATTTAAAATAATAAGATGAACTGGCGAAAAAATAATTTTTTAAAAATTCATCATGTTGTTTGTATTCCAAAACAATTTTATTTATTTCAAGAGTAGGTGTTACAGAACGAAGTATTTCTGTCAGTCATGATTACCGTTACTCTTAAATTATTGTTTTATTTATATGATCGTTGCCGACTTCGCGACATTAAAGATTTAAATATCCGGAGCTCGAGTCAGAGGCATACAGCGACATGTGCGCGTTAGCTTAAAGAACTACCCCTGGATTATAAAGGCGAAAATAAACAAACACGTTTCTGTTAGCTTGGTAGCTAACGAGCTTGTAATCGAGGGAGTACCTCAGGCGTCGTGTCGCTCTCTCGGGTCACCAAAAACAAAATTACCCCTATCGAATCTCACTCGACGCCCTATTTCTCCGGCAGACGGTACGGATCGTCCGATAGACTAGCGAAGGAAGTGTTCCGTGGAAAACGGGAATTGTACGAGGAGAATCATTGAGCGTTCTCCCTAACGCAATCCCACAGGCAATGAGGGAAAGGGGCGGAGGTGCTAGGAGTCCGGGTGAAGGAAAAGGGTCGAACGAATTACGGAAACCCAGAGTGTGGATATTACGTTGTAGAGGAGAGGGGCGAACGAGCGAGTAACCTGGATTAGAGTTACTCGACCATTCGTTCGACTAATGACTTTACCAGTGACGCCAGGTGGTGTCACCATCATAATTAACAGGGTTCTTCGTCTTTGTCGTCGTTCTTTTAGCTCTCGTGACTGACACGTAAGATAATGCCGTCAGAGTCAGAATAGGTCATTCCAATGAATATAATATTCATCTAGATGACGAGTTGGGTTATTTCAATTCAATTATCATATACAAAATACAGGTGTTGACGACATATAAGTACTTGGACAACGATAGTTTAATTATTGTATACGCATTGTATTATTTATTCAACTAGACGGTAGCTTGAGCAAATGCATCAATTTATAAAAGTTTTGCGTACACAAAAGAAGACTTTACTTGATTTAGGTTAGTACATATCGTTACATGTATGGTAGACATACATTAATGACCGACTGGCGCCGTCAATTTTTAAGGTGACACGTTGACTCGATAAGAAAACGCAGAGACTGTGGAAGACGGATATTAATTCGCGAATGAAGAATGAAATGTGGTGGAACGCTAAGAAACCAAGCCACGGGAAACGAAGGTATAATCAAAGGGTCTTATTACGTGGATCACCCGGTTGGGTATATTAAAGCGATCCTTTGAACGAGAGTAACCAATCTTCCCGAGTAACGCAACTGTTTGCCAAGCTAACGACGTTCTCGAGCCCTGTGTTCTACCAGGTGGTGCCTTCGTCTTCCTTTCTCTCTCGCTTTTATACGATCATAATTGTACGTGAGTATATACGCGTCGTACATTATGGCACCAAGCCCTGTTCCGTATTTTCTACTGATCCTTCGCTCGTTTATTCGTTTGTCCCGTGTCCCAATCGGTTGTACACTGTGCAAACGAGACGACCAACATCACGAGAATCAGCAGAACCACTGTTTTAAGCGCTTTCAGCCACCGCGTGCATTTTAGTCGGTCAGCGCAGCTGAACACGCGGTCGAGTCTCCTGTGTGTACGTGTGTGTAACATAACGCATAATGTAGGTTGCCGGCGACGCTGATGAAGGGTTCGCGTGACGAGAGTCACAGCGCTCTATCCTTTGCTCTGTACCGACTGTGCATCCTGTCTCTCCTGACCTGCTCGTCCACACCTACTCGGCACAACGCCCGGGTCTCTTCGCATCCTCACAGGGTTCACGCGTTTCACCCAACCTCTATTAACGCTAGTGGGTAGACACTGCTGTAGCATATATGCTATCTGGAACGTGAAAAACTATTTTTCTATTTCGTTTCTCTATCAACGCTCCGCTGGGTCGAGACTGAGTAGTACCCTGGGACACTGTACAACCCCCTTACCAACAATTGTATATTACGGAGTCTATGTCAACCGGGGCCTCGACATATGGCTCTGCGGGTTACGAAATTATATACCACTCGCTGTCACTTTGTGATATTCTAATTTATTCATTCGTCGGTAAAAGAGATTTAGAATATTTTACGGTTTCTATATGCAGAGATCATCTTTATGGCGGAAAGAGAATCACGTTTGATTGATCATTGTTTTCTCTCGAGGATTATCATTCGTGAATGTCAATGTTATTCATGTGTTAAGCAGAAAGAAAGAAGTCTCCGTTTTCGAATTGCCATTGTCACGAGAATTTGGGTCGGTGAACGAGAAAGGCATCAGCGGCACGGTTACTCGAAGACGGCGAAGGCCATAGGAGGAACTCTCAGCCTGGCGGGTGCAAACGTGGGAAAAAGATTTTTGGGTACCGTGGAGACCTCGAAGAAAATGGGCGCCCGCGCCCCGAGACGCCCCGTTGAGTCTCAACAATTCCACCTGATTGCCCGCGCGTACCGTGCAGTTACCAATTTCTCGTTGTAGTGTGCTCACTGACGGGGATTCGTGTCGAGAAATTTTCTGCCTTGTTACAACTAACGACGCTATTTTCTTCGGTTTTGTTCATCTTTCGTTCGTGAAGCCTGACTCTGGCACGCGCATTTTCAAACTTGGGCGTGAGGACTGGTGCGGTAAACGACAAAAAGCTATGACTCGGCGTTTTCGAGCTTTGCTCGAGAAGCTTAGGATAAATTTCACGGATTATCGGACTACAATATCGTGAAGAGTGATGAAGAGATCTATGCGGAGAAGTGAAACGGAATTGTGTGGTTAGCACCCGGCGTCGTAATACATTATAACACCGAAATGGAACTGTCAATCGTGGTATCTCGCTGAACAGAGTTCCCTCGAGCAACTGCTGACGCGACTGCTGAATGATTAATCATTTTAATGACAGGTTGCAATGACAACTGCTGCTGCTGGTGGTGGTGTTGACCGTATAAACAGAAGCTGACGTAGTATTTTTCTTATTGGCGAGAAGTAACTGATATTCTCATTTATATCGAATGTTCAGAAGAGAATTTTGTGCGTATCATAGATAAACTTTTTATTATTTTCATTTATTTATTATTTTTTCACAACACTTTTCATTGAATAAAGGGTGTCACAGCAAGAGCGCCGGACTTAAATTTGCCGCCATTTTGTTAATACGAGTTGTACGCTGATTTTTCTTTTGACATTTGTCGCGTACAGACCACGCGATTTAAGAATGTGGAGAAGTATTCAAACCAACAACGTTTATTTATTGTAAAAACACATTACAAAAATGGTGAAAGTTTTGCGAAAACAGTTGGCCAATTACGTAAAGTTTTTGTTGACCACGATGCCGAATGGAATTTCCTGGATTCTCGGCCACAGATTCCGTTACTGTGGCTATATTTTCGAGTGACCGACAAGAACGACGACGAACAATCATCTTCTGATTCATCAGCGTAAATTTGGTCTCAACCTTTGTAATTAAACGCCTCACTGTCGATTCATTTGGCGCATTATTGCGATCAAAAACTTTACGTAATTGGCCAACTGTTTTCGCAAAACTTTCACCATTTTTGTAATATGGTTTTACAATAATTAAACGTTGTTGGTTTGAATACTTCTCCATATTCTTAAATCGCGTGGTCTGTACGTGACAAATGTTAAAAAAAAAAATCACCGTACAACTCGTATTAATGGCGGCAAATTAAAATCCGGCGCTCTTGCTGGGACACCCTTTATAATTTCAAAGATTGATCGTGAGTGAAGTAAAAACCAATGTTATTGCTATTTACTGCAGTAAAGTAGTTGAAAAAAGTCATTACTTTGAGTTTTTTTGTAGAGAAAAAAAATATTAGTCACTCGCGTAAGTATGCTAATTCAATATACGACGACAACACCCTTTTAGCCTTTTCAGTTACAAGATGAAATTGAATAGATCTTGAATCTCACGAAAAAATATTTTATATTAATTGATGAGGTTAAATTACTTTGAGTGAGAAATTTTTTATGTTGATTTGTAATTACCAGAGTTAAGGTGTTTACTTCGGTTCTCTAATGTATGTACATGACGATCAGGTGTAATTATACCAGACACTATTTCATGAGACATAAAAATTCATAGCGTTTGTAGTCTATTAAACAATTCTGTTCCTTTGATGATCGCGTGGGTTCGCAATTTAACACGTTACCCATCACAATTATGTATCATTAATCGAGGAATAATTGGAGGTCGCGGCTCGGTACATGAGAATAATAGAAGCAGCAGTGGCAGTGTTTCAATTTTCAAGGCTGTGGCGCGAGGAGGGTCGTTGTTCCTGGTGAACGCGAAGAATCCTCGGGCGCTCGCGAGGGCTCAGGACTGCTGCACCCTTCCATAGCTTGTATATATAGAAGAAGAGTAAAGAGTGTAGAGTATAGTAGTCGGTAGGTAGGCATGGTATACACGAATACCCAGCAGGTAACACGTAAGCACGAATATCTCATAATTCCGACGTGGTCACGCATCCCAGGAGCGTGCAGCTGCGCCGCGACCTGGACTTTATTAGCATAGCCTATAAAAATGGACACCATTCGCTTGCTCGCTGGCTCGCGCCCGCGCTCGCGCGCGTAGCTTTACGATGGGACACCATAAATTATTTTTTTAATTTCCTCGAATATCCCATAAAAAAATACAGAACGCGCGTATTTGTGTGTGAAGAAGAGAGAGAGAGAGAGAGAGAGAGAGAGAGAGAGAGAGAGAGAGAGAGGTCGAACAACGTATATCCAAGCGTATGAAAATTGACTCAAATATTATTTGACCATGAGACACGCGCGCGTCTGTTGACTTGGCTCTTAAATACTTCTTAATTTATATTAAATAATTATAAGCCCAGTGGCTGTGATAAATATTCCACATTACTAAATACAAGTATATATGTATATTTATGAAATTCAATGGTCACAGTAGCAGGTTAATAAGCTCTCGGCGGGGCGTTAAGATCGAGAGTATTCTCCGTGACTCTCTCGTTCGTTCGATGATGACTCACCTGCCGGTCTTGGTGATGATCATCTCGGTACCGAGTTCGTTGAACTTGTCCCAGAGTTCCTTGGTCTCGAGGTGACACTCAACGTTTCTGAGCTCCTCCGAGTTACACGAGGTCCTGTGACGGGGTTGTTGCTGTTGGTCTCTCTCTCGTTGCTGTTTCCTCGTCAAGCCGACGTTGGTACTTTCGACCTCGGCATCGAGGACATCCAACTTCCGGCAGCTCGGCAGCTCATCGGTCACGCTCAGAGGACCGTCGTCCACGCTGCTGCACTCCTCGACATCGACCTCTTCGTCACCGCCGTCCGGCGACTTTGCCTCCTCGCTCTCAGCCTCGCCCACTCCCTCGTCCACCTCGTCCTCGTCCTCGTCATCGAGAATCGGTCCTTCCGTCACTACCGTCGCCGTCGCTACGATGTTTACCGGTGACGGTCTCACTCCTGAAAATAATTATGAATAGTTTTACGTTTTTTCTAAATCTATTCCCATGGACAAAAAGTATATGCGAAAATATATCTTTACGCATATTTAGTATATTTTTAATTAAAAAATTATATTTATTGCATATATATTGAATTATATCTTATAGATATATATCATCGAAAATATATTTCTTTAATCTATTTTCACATATATTTCATAATGTATTTAAAATGTATAACATATATAAAGAATATACGTTTTTCATGAAAAATTAATATTTTTAAACATATTTTTCGAATATATTTTATTATTTCATGTGATAACAGCGAAAATAATAGTTTTCACGTCATTAAATATATTTTTTTAGTATTTTTTATTAATATAAACGTTGCTTGGTTGTGGTTGGCCAGAAATTCAAAGGTGTAATTGCGGTCGACCGCGAGCACTCGTTATTACAAATGTATGTGGAGAAATTGTCGAGTTCGATAATAATTAACGAATGCTGACGGGGGTGGTGCGAGGCAACTCCACAGCAACAGCAGCTGGAATACAGCGCCGGATCTCCGGTGTGGTCGTGTGAAATTAGCGAGAATATTGCACGCCGGGTTCAATATTTATTATTTATTAAACGGGCGTATCGTTTCGTTGGGCTCGTTTCGATTAATGCAAAACCCACGGGGGAGTACCGACGAGTAGGTGGCGGATTTGTTTGGCTCTCAGTCGCACCCGCTTCTGTGCAATCCGCACCGGGAAATCGTTAAATTATCCGGTTGTATATACCAGAGAGAGAAAGAAATAGAAGGAGAGGGACAGGAGCCAGAAAGAGACGGAGAAGACTGTGCACGCGTACACCCGCGCGCGGTTCCCCGAGTCTCGCCGATCGTGACCGTGAAATACTGCATAACGGAATCGTCTCTCGGCCAAATTCGAGCTGGGGGCCTGGCGTTTCTTTTATTTCACAGTAGGTATCCCCCTTTATTTTTTTAAGTAAGTAGTACGCGCTACATTAGCGATACACGACTGACGTTTAAGTTCAATTAATGTGTCTTACTACAATTTGTTAAAACAAGAACAAGAAATTAATTAAATATTTCTCATTCTACGGATAAACATTGTAAATTATTTAAGGTTGTGAGAGAAGAAGAAGAAGAAGAAGATCTTAGACATAGGCCATTTATTTAGAATCGAGAGGTTAAACTGTTAAAAAACGTATATTCAATTTAAAAGTAACCAGGTGGGATCGATAAAACTCCACAATGATTGTATTTTTGTTTAGTTACTTTAACAAGTAAAATTCGTATACTCAATGAACAATTCGAATAATTTTATCGTATTGACAAATATTGTATTGATTCATCGAATTTTATTAAAATAATTATTAAACATAATAATTAAATTGAATTAATGAAAGATTGACCGGCATCAATATTATTTTATATTCTTATGTTTTACATATTATTATATTATTTGATATTTTTTTCAGTGCACTTAAAACAAGTGGCTTATTAACAAGCTTAACATCGACAATTTCTCTTTTACCGTCTACTAATATTATTACTGTTATCGATATAATTTTCTTTCATTTATTTTGCCTTGAAACAATATTTTTTGACTTTAAGAATAGGCTTTCAATTTTTTATGGGTCACCGATAATCTCACAACGCAAGTAATGCAGTGCTCGGCGGTTTGTTAAACGCGGTCGTTCGGTTGAGAATGGGTTGCACGTACCGGCGCTTGGTATATAAGAGAAGTCAATGAATGCTTCGTGCGAGGAAAAGGTTTGTCTATGAAACAAATTAGAGGTGTAGGCGATGTGCTGGCTGTTCGGACCGCTTATCGCGCAATTATATTGACTAACACGCGAACTTGCCATTATTATATTCCTCGTTAAAAAAAGAGAGACGGCGAGAGAGAGAGAGAGAGAGAGAGAGAGAGAGAGAGAGAGAGAGATAGTAGGAGACGATTTAACACAGTGGGTGTTGGAACTTGAATTCCCGGCGCGTATTGCAGTATACACGGTGTTCAATTTCTTACCACTGCAATGCCTTCTGCTCCTGGCTCTTCGGTCATTTCACATCAATTTACAAGTTTATGAACTTTACTCCAAGAACAGAAACGAGACCTCGAGACTCGAGTACACACACACACACACACACACGATATATATGACTTACGCTAAACGCAATTGTATTAAAGAGCTCATCAACCGTGTCACGCTTTTCTCTCTTTCTCTCTGAACCCGGTATATGCTTATACAGGCTTTTGCAATCCACTGCGAATTCACTCGTTCTCATTCGCGAGAAGCTCTGGCACGATTATTATATTCCTCGTTAGGCGGAATAATGGACGACGCGGGGACGCTGATAGTAACTAACGGGGGCCCGCACACGTTGACGTGAGTTAATGCAAACTATTTACCTATCTCGAGAGCTCCCGCGAGCGCTCCAGCCACCGGTATAATATACCTACCTATACGTGCAGTACTTACTCGAGAGACGCATAGACCAACTTAGCTGCAAAGCCTTTCCAACTCGCGCACACATACACATAGACCGTATAGTAAACGGGGAGCACAAATGCCCGCAAGGATTTACACCCGTGATTAATTCGGCCCCGCAACATTTCGAGTTCTCCGCGCAGAAATAATCATCTGATTTACGATCGTTCATTGAGAATAAATATTACTGGCTTCTGAGCGAGAGAGAGAGTGAGAACTGCGCTCGCGCGAGTTGCGCCAATAACAGAGGAACCGACTAACCAGAAATAGCATTAGGTGTGTATATATATTGTATTTTTTTGTTTTACCATCCAAATCGTTTATTCAGAGAGTTCGACGAGACGAAGATGAGGTATGACGTTCGTATTGTTAATCTACTACGTGTTAAATAAATCTCTGATCGAAAATTGCGCCTTTAACGTTTCACAATGTCATTTTCTTGTTCGTATTCAACGTGGGGTAACTTCGAGTGAGATGGTTGATCTATGTAACTTTAAAAAATAATAACCAATAACATTGTTATGATAAACAAGCTTTAGGGTGAGTTGCTAACAATATTTTGACAAATGTTTCAAAAGATGCGACGCAGACCTTGACAGTTGTGATATTTAAAAAAAAATTAAGTTAAATAATACTCGGTATTAAAAAATATAACATTATAATGTACGAAGAATAAAATGTAATTCGCATTAAGATCATTTTTGTAATTGAATAAATCGACGAAGCATTAGAAAAAAAAATGATTATACAATGAACCAGTGAACATGTCTCCCCGAGTTCTCTTACATTTGTACTGTCAACGTTGAAAGCTTTGCCGAGATAATAATTAGCGTTCTCTATTACTGATAATAGAAGGAATTACGTTTACGAGGTACACGCGCGTTATCACTATCGGGTTCTACACGACAATTTTCCAGAGGTATGTGACATCGTACCGATCGACGCGTACTCTCCGGACAACCGAGTACAATATATTCGCCGGGTCTGTATAATATATTCATCGTCGCGCGTCGTATATAGCGTCGAACAAGTTACCCGTACATACATGTTAACTATCGGTTGCGTACACGTGTTTCCCGTGCACAACAAATGAGTTATTATCTTTTCTAATGTGTTACCCCACCGAAAGAGTCCTGTCCGAGTCTCTGTCGCAAATTTAATGATTTTCCGGAGTGGCTGTTGGAGTCTCCGCGCTCACACGCATTTAAAGCAGCCTTCTTGCGGAAGAGAAGATGATGACGCTGACTATGTCGAGAGTCATACGATTTTATGAGATAATAGAAGAAGCTCGTACGATTTCGCGTACGCTCTCCTTCTCTATAGTCTCCTTTGACTTCTCCTTCTCCGATATTTTCTCAAGACTCGAGGAGAAAACGTCGCTTCACCGACGATCGCATGCTCGCATAAATATAGCGCATAAATATCGTATTTATGTATAATTTAGAGAGAACCCGTTCCTTGGGGGAAGGAGAGAGACCCGCACGGATTATATGCGCCGACGGACGGAGAGAGCAGCCTGCTGGATTTTGCTGCGATTCTCGCGCACCAACGCCTCCACCACCTCTAACTTCTTCTCTCGATTCTACCTCGGTATTCAACTCGGCGCATGCAGGGAGGAAGAAGCGAGCGAGTGCATGTTGCGACACCCGGCGACATGATGTTTTCATCGCTGCGTGTTGGTAAGTATAACGATTATTTTAAACGTGCGCGTTAAAGGATCGTCTTATTTCGTGAGAGGTGTCCGCGCTGGTATCGTGCTCCTCTCGGGCTCTCTTTTACGATACTTTTCATATTTTTATTCCTTCAAATATAAGGAACACCAGAGTACATACGTTATTCACGATTTCTCGCGCGGTTACCATGAGTCGATTTCTTCCCACGAACTACGAACTTTGCTTCGGATCAACTGTACTTCCCGAACGTGTAATTCGCGGTTATATAGAATTTATTTCAAGTTTTTGATGATAAATAGCATCTCATACGATTCTACCATTTTTTTTTACAACGCGTGGCAACGCTTTTTCAATTTTATGTTTAATCTTTTGACAAATTTTGTACCAAAAGCGTTATAAAATATATAAATTCTTGAACTAAATCATCAAATAAAATCAATAAATCAATAAATAATCAATGATTTTTAATTAACCACAACTAATTAGGTATTAGTCGTCAGTCGAGACAATTGATAATCCCGAAATACTCGAAGAGAACCAATCACATTTCTATGTCGATCAAGTTATTGCAAATAGCTTTTCTAAAACATTAATAATCATCATGCGTCAAAACTATTATACGCTCAATAATAAGGAATAATTATTTGTATCAGTTTAGAACAATTGTTCGCAATTATTTTCATTGGAATAATGTCGTGCCTTGCTTTTTGAATTAAGTGCATTTGATTATATTGGCAAATATATAAATCGTTATTATATGAAATTGAATAAATTATAAAATTAGCTGCGATGTTTTGTCATCTTGACTTAATTAAATACATATCAAAAACATAAAAGTTCATATAGATTATCGATCAGAAGAGACGTTGCACGTTACGGCGAGCTTTCACACATATTATTGCAACAAACGTGACAAGCACTTGAGTATAATATATTTAAATAACAAACGAAACAGCTGAATTAAAATATAAATCGTAAATATGAAAATATATAAAGAATAACGAAATGAAAAAATATATTAAGATATAAATGAAAATTCTACCACGTTCTAGTCAAGTTGAGGTTACATACAAATGTATAAAAGAAATTTTTATGCACATTTTCGGTATTTTATAAATTAATTTACTACTAAACTTGAATGTATATCAACTGAATAGAGTATGGAGATTAGTTTACTTATGAAAATGAAATAAGTTTTGTTCCTGAGTCACTTTGATTTGGCTGATCCAGTGATTTTTGCAAGGATTTGCAATTCTATTGTTTCATAAGTCGAAATTTCTATTAAAAATATACGTTAAGTCACATTTTTCACGGTTGCGTTGGTATTCTCCCAAGCTGCCTTACAAGTAGCATCTTTATTTTCAGCGTTATCGTTAGATAGCGTTAATGTATTAAGAAATATGCATGGAATTCCATAATATACGTTGTTGATTCAGCGTCAGTATCGTATGACAAAGTGTTAAATTTACCGTTTTATTATTACTGGCATAACGAAGAATATGTTTCAGATTTAATGGTTTATCTAAAACCTGTTGGAAGAAGACGACTAACTTAAAAAAAAAAAAACCTAAATCACCAATTACTCCAGATTAACATAATTGTTAGAGATTAAACAGGTTCATTGAGCGCAATAAAATTGTTCACGGAATTGTAAAAAACGTCGACAAAGAGTGACCAAAAAAAAAATGTATAAATGTCGTAGCAATGTTAACATTAGGCGCTTGTGATTGTATCTTCTTACAGCATTCATATACCGAGGCCTGATGATGAACATGATCGTTTTACCAATATTTTTCTTAGAACCTCTGCAGCAGAAAGTATATTAAATGTCTGTCAGTTTCACAAAGGGCAACGCAACCCAGGTATAATATCGATAAGAGCGACGTGGTCCACGCGTCGGTTAAATTTAGTGCAACGTGTTAAATAACTCCCTCGTGCAGCAAATACACATTTGCCTGGTTTGGCGTACGTACGATTGCCATGTACGTTTCAATTTGTACACGCGCGTTAGTACATTGCGTGTATGAGACTCTGGGTTGTAACGACTCTGCATGAGGTACGTGCGTGTGTTCCAAGCACACAGGACAAAACTTGAACGATGCTGTGGCTGCATTCGGATTGTCAACTCTCTTTCTCTCTCGTATAAAATGCACAACGATCCTCGAGCGTGTATAATAACATTTCAGTGTATATACACAAGAAGTACTTGTCAATAAAAGATGCATAAGTAATTTATCGCGTGAGTATAACACTTGTTGAGAAAATATTCTAGTCTGTATCAAAAAGTATATTCGACCAGGTGAACGATGATCGATAAATAATAATATTTCGTTTACTCTTACACGAAATTGCATCGATGATTATAATTGTAGATGTCGTATATAGTTTTCGACCTTTGTCCAAGCTACTGCAACTCCTGTTTATCGTTCAAACTTTTTCGAGACATTCGTAATATTTTAGAGTGCAATAAATTGAATAGCCACCCCAGTACCAGTTGTACCTGGGTTGTAGGGTAAAGATGACTGTCTTTTCTACACTTTACACAGCAGAGGACTATAGCGTACTCACTATTTGGTTGGTTCACCATCGCTTTGTGGGCCTGATACTTTTACAACAGGAATAAAAACTTTGTTGCACCAAAAATGTATTCCTTGGTCACTGTGACTGACTCTTCAGGTTATATATTATTGTTCTCGTCATAAATTATCATTGAAAGCAGTAAATTCATTCAACTACCAAATTTTTATGGCCCGATGCTAAAATCTTCAATTATCTTCCTCGTTATTATTTTATCTCGAAGCTAAACTACCTTGGAAGTTTTATTGGATCACATTTATGAAATTATTAATAAATCGATGAAATAAAAATATACCAAATATTTTCGAGTAATCCGATACATTGCATCATTCGATAAATCCAATAAATATCATGCTGGCTGGACCTTCATCGTTAACTAAAGCTAACCGTCTTGGCTACATTTTACACTAGACAGGACTCTAGCGTACTGACTATTTACTTGGTTGACCATCACTTTGAGGGTACTGGATACTTTTACAACAGGAATGAAAAACTTTGTTGCACCAAAAATATATTTCTTGGTCGCTGTGAGTGACTCTTAAGGCCATATATATTGTTCGAGTCATAAATTATGACTGAAAACAGAGCTACCGAATTTTCATGACCAGATGCTGAGACCTCGAACGATCCACCTCGTTATTATTGTGTCTTGAGACTCAACTACCTTGGGAATTTTATTGGAGAATATTTGTTAAATTATTGTGTAACCGAAAAAAAAATATATTTAACATTTTTTCGAATAAATCCAACAAATGCATTTTTGGCTGTATCTGTATCGTGGAGCGAAGCTGATCTTCTTTGCTACGACACATGTTATTGAGGAACTCTAGCCAATTCACTATTTATGCGAAACAACTTCACTATAAAGATCGGATGGCTTTACAACATTAATAAATAAGTTTGTGTTTACTTTTGAGGTCATAAATATAGATCTTGTCATAAGCTATTATTGTAATCCGAGAAATCATTGAGCTACCGAATTTCTCTGACCAGTAAGTGAGCACTTGAATTATTCTGTTCATTATTATTATATCTCGAGGTTAAACTACCTCGAAAATCTAGCGGGACCAGATGTTGAATTATTAAGAAACCGGGCACGCTTGTATCTGATGAATTGTAAAGTTATTACTGTACTATCGTTATATGCTAGCTAGACTGTGCGAGCTAAAACTAATTGCATTCTCGAGGCATCGTTTTTCTCTCTCTCCATTCGTACTTTCTTCATTGAGAAGGATGTAAAGTTCTACAGGCAGGCGTGCATGTATACGAACACGTTGTTCTTGTCAATTAAAAGCCCGAGGAGAACCAGGGTGGGCTGGTTGGCTGCTGTTACCGTGCGTTCTCGATCTCGAAACTGAGAGCGAGGAGAAATATGAGCGACGCGTACGTACGGCGAGAAGCTCGAAAGCAACGTCAGCAGTTTCTTTTTGCCATGTTACGAGAGAAAGAGAGTAAGACCGAGATGAAGAGAGGGAATGAAAGAACGACGGGTGAGACCACCCAGAATCCTGTCACCACCACGACCAGAGAGGCACGCTGCAAAAGGGTCGAGTTATATAGCTGCGACGAGAAGGAAAAAAGGATCGTTGCGCAGGCACTTAAGATCCTGCGATCGCGTTACTGTAGAGGGACCAAAAAAAAAAAAAAATTGTTCCTCTAAGTTTCTGGAGGGTCGACGTAGGCTCCCTGCCTCCGAATCCTCGTCCATCGGTGTGAAATGTACATAACAATTTGTATCTCAAGGATGCCTCGAAACCAACAGTTTTTTCTTCTAATGGGTCTTAAGTCACTCTTGAATAAATTAAGGGTGAATGAGCTAGTGAAAGATTCAAAGCGCTGTCTCATTCACCTTTCCACTAAGAATATAGCGGATAGGACCTCGATGAATCCCGAGGATCGTCCGGTCGAGAATAAAATATTCTCGGAACGTCGCGAGCCGTCGGAAAGAAAACGAGGTTGAGAACGAGAGTTCCGCGACTGCCGTTCTTGGGACAGGGGTTGCTCGTTCGTGCAGAGCCGCTGCAGGTTACTTGCCGATGCCGATGTCTCGTTGATGTCGAAGTGTCTTAAAAATATGTAGAAACTCACGGTGATCGAGGTTCGAGGAGGCGACGAAAGTCTTGCCGTTGCATTCGACGGTATCGGTAGCCCTGTCACCGAGGCCCTGCAGGTGGTAATGTCCGAAGGAAGGACCCCTGGGCGCCATGATGGCCGCGATGCTGAAGTCCGTCGCTTTACCCCTCTCCCCCTTGGCAGGCATCCCTCCTGCCTCCCTAGTGGGACACACTCTTACTAGAATCTCTCGCGTCTTTTCTCTTTTTTCTTCCTTCGTTGTCTCTTCGCGCTATTCTTCCTATTATTTTCTCTCCATTCGTCGGAGCAAGCAATCACAACCCTCACTCGCGGGGCACTACGAACGAAAAGAAAAGAAAAAAACAAAATCCCTTGTCCGTCTCTGCCCTATCAATTTAATTGTCCTTCGATTCGTTTCGAAATTCACTTGAAGCGATTGGAGCAGCTTTTCAAAAAATTCTTAAATATCGCGTCAATAATTTAGTGTCAGTTTCACTATCCGGTACAGTTACGCTGTATTAAAACCCCCGTTTACAATGATAATTAGTCCAACGGTCGGTGACACGTGTCGAGCATGGACGTTTAATAATGAAAACGAAGAAAAAACAACAACAACAGCACGTAGTACGTCGATGAAATGTGGTGCGAAACGATGTGCTCCGAAAGGTATACGCACTATCCTGCTGTTAAACGTGATCAGACGATCCGACTCGGGGCACAACGCGTCTGCGCTCACCGGCTTCCCGAACTCCACTGACCTCCTACTCCTCCTCCCACGATATTTCGCCCCACCACTGCGTCGCTGAGAGAATTTCTCTCGTGCAACATCGTCGACTCCCCTTGGTTCGTTCGTTCGTATACGCCGCTGGTGTGCCCCCCCGCCCCCCACCCTGTGCCCGGTGGAAGTGTACGATGTTCGGTTGCGCGCGCAACACTTCCATTCCCCCCTAGATTTTTTCAAACCCAACTCGACGAGTCCGCTCTCGATCGTAGGCGTTGCCGTTTTCAACACGGCGGCTTCATTTCACGACTATTACACATTGCAACGTCGACCAATGGGGATTTTCGTTCGAGGGCGAATGGGCGTTATCGTGATTCGGACTGACCACGCCCATCGCGAAAAAAATATTATCCGTGTGACGTCGTAACACGTACGACAACATCGGCGCTGTTTCTACCGCATGGAAAGAGATCGATCGGGCAAACCCCTTTGGCTCCTGTGTATTGCTTGTACGTGGACTCTCTTTTCTCTTTCCTATCTCGCTTCGTCTCTCATCCGACGTGAAAACGTGTTTTTCATCAAGAAAGCTCTCTCTTGAGGGAGGAGGGGCAAGAGAGAGAGAGAGAGAGAGAGAGAGAGAGAGAGAGAGAGAGAGAGAGAGAGAAGAAAATGCGCTACCTTGCTAATAAAAGGCATCGTCGACATGGAGGAGCGAGAATATATAGTGATGTTATCCTGTGAAGAAGTGGATCTTCTTGGTGATTCGCTTTTGGCTCTTCATAAAACGAGATGATCATTTATACACATCGGATATTACTTTATAAGAGAAGTACGTCGATTGACACGCTTTCGAGCAAGGTTCTCGTTGCAACGCGATACGTGTTGGTGCATATTGGAGCAAGTCGAGAAAAAAAGTTTTTTTTTACTCTAACTAAATGTGTTTTGCTAATAATGGCCGCGTTTCCGTAGCAAAACCATAAGTATAGGCAACGAAAAAATTGCTACGCAGGAACAATTGGTTTTGCTAACATAACGAAACTTTTTGTTACCACAGCGATTTAGTTTACTATGAGAACAAACGTTGCTGCTAGAGCGAGCGAATAAAAAATTTTAAAAATATTACATTATTGTCTTTAATTGCGGAACTGAGCCGTTTCTTTACTACAACAAACTATTATGTTTAGTAACAAAGTATTTTGCTAAGGTAACATAGTCTGAAATGTTGCGGTAGCAAATCGTTCCAGTCGAAAAACGTTAATATGGCTCTCCATAAAACCAGATGATCATTTCTACACTCTGGGTCTGACTTTTAATAAGAGAAATATACGGCGATCGACACGTTTCGGATCGGGATCCTCGTTGGAACACGAGATACATCGATGCATATTGGCCGAATGGAATTGTCTGGAAATATGTTTTATTGTTAAAATTTTTTTTAGAGACATTTTATCTCATAACAAATTGATGGAAGTCGGATATAATTGAACCACGCTTTTTGGAGTGTCAATCAATTTAAGAGAGTTGCGCAGTTGTCGTATATCAATTACACCGGACTTAACAATCCCAATTCAATAAATAAGGAAGCACGTGATACTTTATTTTTAAAAATGTCAACTGTCTCGATTAATTTTGTAACAGAGTAATGCAATTCACTTAATTAAATCACACTTGTTTGGAAGCACGCTTAATCAGAGCATGGATGAATTTGAGATACTTTGCATATAATAAATTAATTTCTAGCCAGTGTGTCGCATCTCTGATCTCTGGGATCCTCTATCTCTCGTTTCGTTATGCATACAACGTGAAAACGTATTTTTTGCGAAAAGAGAAGCGAGGATGTCGTGGGGAAATATCGCATTTTGATAATGAAACTTATAATTTGCATCAATGAATGAGAATATAGCGATTAGTAATCTTTATCTCTGTAGCGCGAGAACTTGCGTATTGCCTCTCTCTTCTCTGCGCCTCTGTCTTCTCTCGCTTTGTTATGCGTATAACCATGAAAACGTTGTTTTAGCAAATAAAAAGAGAACGTATATGTCGAGGGGAAATGCGGTATGTCGCTAATGAAATTTAGCTAATATAATTTCTATGGATTAATCAGAATATACCAAGATATCTTTATCTCTGCTTAAATATTATCAGTTCTAATTAATACGAGAAATATCTTTATCTGTGCATATTGGAGCACGGCTTACACACTTCACTTCGAAGTGGAATAATGTTTGGAACATGCTATTTTTATTTTAGATTGAATTTATGGAATCCTCTTTGGAGTTTGAGACAATCCGATGCATACCGGAGTCGGTCCACGATTTCCGGTGAAATTTCGGTCATTTAACTTCAAAACAGAATTATGTAAAGAGTATAATTGAAGAGCAGTTTTATTGTAGCGGTATAATTTTTTCGACCACACTTTTTCGTAGCATAGATTAATTGATGAGCATCATGGAGTTGACGTATAATAAAGAATAAATTATTTCAGCTTGGTGATGACCGAGTGCTCTCGAGCAATGAAAAGAAGTCCAAGAGGGGATAGAGCTGAGGGGTATGGATTCGAAGTGGAGTCGAAAATGCGATAAAGACCGTTACGATTGCTCCGGTATCCCGTGCGAAGTATCGCGATCGATCAAACGCCACATCCTGCTGGTGTTGCCTAGAGGTTTTCGAGCGAGGGCCCCCCGGCCGCATCAGGAGCAGGGATATATATACATACGCGTATACGAAGACGACCAAGTCCTCTTGAGAACACCAGAGCAAGTTGAGACTATGGGCACAGTGCGGAGCGACTGCTGTTGAGCGAGTGGAACGCAAGAATCCGATAGAGAGAGAGAGAGAGAGAGAGAGAGAGAGAGGAAGAAAGTGAGCACCAGCACCAGAGCACGGCCACCAGGGGTTGATTTACGGCGTGTGTTTAGGCACTTAGGCGCTTTACCTAGCCTCCTTTATTATACTAATTTCTCGGGCATGTCAAAATACCTATCGTATATAGGAGTCGAGCCCCTTCTCCCCTCTCCCCTCCTCCCGCCCCTCGCCCTTTAACCGTCCCACCCCGCGGTCGCCGACGCCGCCGCTGGTATTCTATTCGACACGCTGGGTGCACCCGTAGCCGCGAGGATAAAAGGTGACCCCCGAGTATAAAATATGAAGCTCGGTTCGCCGCATGCCACCGCACTGCTCTAGCGTATGCTATCCTCACGCTGCACCAGAATTATATTCAGGTAGCCAGAGAGCGAAGAGAGCGACGCTGTATGAAGTCAAACCACAGAATAAACTGTGTGGTATGAGCTCGCTCCCTGACTACTCCTCCTGCTGGCTCTTTCTTCAGCTCTTTTCGGACAGTCTCTCGATCACTCTACTCCTGTCGTCTGGCTCCAATACGAGATGCATTCAAACGCCATTCTCGTCATCATCATTTTTTTTTCTCTCTCTTCTTTCTATACTCCAGGGGGTTGTTGTACGAACGTGCAACGCGTTGCTACAGCCATCGCTCTTGTCGCATAATCCCAGACGATAAGGACCATTCACTCTCATCGAGCATTGTCTTTTCATCTCTATGTGAAACACATTAGCCTGTGTTTGTATGTACTGCTCAACAAAAAAGAGCATTCTATTTACGCGAATTGACACAGAGTCAAGGCATCTGTCGGTCTATGTACTTTCTACATTTTTCATTCTTACGGACAAGTTTTTATTGCGATGCTACATTTTATTCATAAATATTTTTTTATCAATGAGGCCCATACGAAACAGGAATGTTGACATATTATACTGCAATGTAGAACCACCGGTGGTAGATGCGCAATCGACACACAGTTATCTCGAGTTAAGCTATATTTCGTGCTGCCTTTATTCGGATGGGTGACCGATAAGACGTGCGCTGCATGGCGCATTGAATCATAGAGCAGGAAGTTTTTTTTACCGCAGACTGGTGATATCCTCTGTAGGAAGCCCACTCTCGTTAGGAAGTATCGACTGTATATGATACAGGTTTCTCGTAGTTTTCCTGGAAACACGTACGAATGCGATACAGTAAGGGCGTGCAAGTCGGTTGGTTACGCAATCACGGGACAGGTCGTCTCGTAAAAAGGGGAGGACCCCGTATGGTGGAACAAATATAAAAAAATATATATATTCAAATGTATTTTTTGTTCGTAGATTACGAATTTTATAACAAAAGATAGCAGCCTGTAAAAATACCACAAATGAAAAGGTATACGCAACAAAAGCGGTAGAAATTGTTTTTTTTCAGTTCAACCCTTATCTTAATGTTGATAAAAATATTCTTGTCAGTTTTGTGATTTTTTTTTCTTCAATGAAAGATTGAACCTTTGATGAAAGTTTCAAGTTCGGAGAGCCTCGCACGAAGAAAAATGATGATTAGCTTGAACTAAATTTGGCGACAGAAAATTAAGAGTATAGTCGGGTGTTCTAACTTGTGTATGTGTTGGGCCGGCCAACTTGGTCGTTTTCCTAACCAACCTGTTGGTTCATACAAATATTATTATTTTTCTGACGCTGAAATTGGTTCCGACGACACACTATTTTTCTTCAAGTCTATGCGTTTTTACGAGTTTTTAACAGTCCCATGAAATAGTTGAGCGAATGCAGGTTATGAGGGCGAATAGTCCGCGCAAGCCATAGCGCGAATGGTCCTCTGGATGCTTGCTGTAACGTTGGCGTGATCGTAGCAACGCCGCTATACAGTAATAGTAAGTGAGTACGAAGCTATAACGATGAAATGGTAACAACGTCATCGCACGTCGCGCGGAGTCGGGCCATTACCGTCCCGCTTTGCTACTGATGCCGGGATACTGTTGCAATAGTTTATCGTTGCCGTCGTTGCCGCGAATGCTACAAACTGCAGCAACATCAGGGCGGTACCCGAAGCGATGGCTCAATTGCCGACACGTTGATGTTACTCGGTTCATGTCCACAGTGTTATATATACTCAATTATATCCTCCTGGCATAGATCATCAGTTTTACACTCACTAACGGCACTCCACAATTACAACAAGTAAACAGAAAAAAATTCTATAAAAACGTCACATAAATCGTATTTTCTCAATGCTTTTAACTATTTTTCAAGAAGAATTTAACGAATATTTTTTTCGATACAAAATTTATATTCTGACTTACTTTTATGTGAAATTTAATTAAGATTCGTAGATACATCGCCAATATGTGAAATGTAATTGGAATTTAGCTCTTTCGCTCCAAGATTTATGTCAGGGCAATAAGGTGATCGTTTTCTTCCATCAGATATTAGATAAACTACCGAATCTGAGATGTATTCTTTGTTTTCGATTATTAACATTTTATTTACATTGAAAATTAGATTTAAAAATGATAAAATAAAAACTGTTTCATACGAGATAGTCACTGAATCAACAATTTATTATGGAATTTCATGTATTTGACGATTCGATAGCGTTGATAATAAATATGGTAATTGTAATGTTAGATCATGCGCAAATTCTAATGCAATCATAAAAGAATAAGCTTATCAAATATTTTCAATAAAAATTTCGATACAGAGAATGGCGAATTCTTATAGAAATCGCTTCATCAGCTGCATCGGAATTACACAAATTCGTAACAAAGTTTATTCAATTTCTATTAAAAAACTAATCTGAACACTCTGTTTGGTCGATATGCATACAAGTTTATTAATAAATTGCTTAATAAAACACCGAAAACTGTAATCATTTTTTCTTTTACACGACATTTGTACCTAACCTCAACTTTACTGACACGCAGTGCAATGACAACCTTAAACTCAGACAAAAATATAGTAAAAATTGTAATATAAACTGAGAAAATCTGCTAATTGTCAGTTGGAATTATTTATAATGAAGCCACGTGTCAATAAGTGTTATGATTAAAATGATCTTTTATTCTCTCACTTGTTGACAGATGGTGATATATATCATTATACTACCAGATGACTATAACAATTTTTCTCAGTAATATCTTAATTTTTACAATTATTTTCTCTCCCTTTATATATTTACTGATTTTAATCATTTTAATTAACATCTAATGTTATGTTAGCATTATAATTATTAAGCCAATATCATAATGAGCTTATGTATGAAAACTTTTATAATATAAATATCGCATGAACTATCAGATATCTCGTCGAAACAATAAAGTTCTACCGGGGCTTCGCTCTAATGATTAGGTATACGTTGAACGAAAGGGATACGTAATGCTTCGCGGAGTGTTAGTCATTTGCAGTGCGCATATAATCATCGGTATACCATAGAAATGAATAAATCCATGAGATTGAGCGTTCGGAAAGTCGCGAGTATGAAATAAGCTCGATATACACAGAAGCTGCGATGTTATAATATGCGGAGAACGAGAGGGAGGTCGGGTTCCCGCGGTACCGAGCGTATCTCGTACGCAACTCGTCCCAGAGTGTGTAACGCTCGGAGGTCTGTGTGCACGTTGGAAGCCGGTCGGCGTATATTAGAAGCTGAGCGTGTGCAGCGATGGTGCACCTCTCGGCATGCAAATTATCCTGCAACAGCAGAAGCAGGGATACGGTGCGCCTATGGACTTGCGACGGTGGGGCGGGTAGAGCGTTCGGTGAGTGGGGAGGACCTGCATGGAGAACCAAAAGGATCTCTCGTCGTCGGGACGCGATATATCCAATGTGTCGGGGGAAAATCGGGTGCGGCTATAGGGTACCGAGTATATTACACGCGGAGTTGACTTGCAGCGGTAAATGCTCGGCGCAGCAGAGTCCACACCCATGTGCAGTCCGCTGAGCGGAGAAACGAGTCATTCATCATTCAAGCAAGACGGAAGGAGTACGTATGGATAGTCCGTATAGCATATACCGAGATGAGGATATTATTATCGTGAAGATGGATAAGGGACGGTCGGATAACTCCGGAAGAAAAATAATTAAATGTATAGCTGTAGGGTTAAAGTCTTGGTACTGTAAAAAAAAAAAGAGTATTCGTATAATGCGTACGATTTGTCTTTGTCAAAGTGTTGTCACTGAAAAGTCATCAAATCATTCGTTAAGCATCCTACGATGATGATGAATAATAATTTTTTTTAAAAATCATTCAGTCGATAATTTAATATGAGTATATTAAAATAACAATAACAAAAAGAAATTATTGTTAGTATTGTGATTATTATTTCAATTAAATATCGTATAACACAATACAAAAGATATATTTAAAAAATTGTATTAAATCTTGAAATATTAAATAAAATTATAAAAATGTATAAATAGACAAACTAATTGATAGACGATAAATTTTCGTTATTTTTGTTGTTGTTGTTGTTGTTGTTGTTATTGTTGTTTATATGTAACATTATTTCAATCTCAAAGTTCTGCTATCTGTCTCTTTGATATTTCATACAGGACTGACGAGAATGTACAGATGATATTATTGCTGAGTCGTCGTTACAGCATAGATAGCTGTTCGTGTTGCTTTAATTCAATAGTAGCAATGGTAAACCTCTCGATTCGTCGACAAGGTATTCATCCTCTTTGATCGCATGGTAGATCATGACCCAGGGGTAATAACAGTATAAGTATATATAGCGTATAGTTAGGCCACCCACGCAGAGAACGCTCGAAATCAGTGGCGATCGGAGCTGCAATACACCGATCTCTCTTAACGATCTCGTGTGTGTCGTTGGTTGTCTATATGTATATTGATGTACATACTACACGCCCACTTGTACTCACCTCAAACATACCAAGAGCATCATCAGGAACGGGAGGAGTAGCCAAAGCAACATCAGCGAGAAGATAGGTATACTAAACACACCTTTTATTCCAGTAATTGCACAAGACACTTGACGCATGTTCGCGTACTTCCTGCTACTTCTCCTTCTGCTCTACGCGACAATGTTTACACATGCTTCCGAAATTATATTTTACGAAACGTCCGAGCGTCACTTTGTACTCAATGATTTTCCCACGAAATAAAAGTATACGCGACAATATATTTTTATGTGTATTAAATATATTTTAAACGGAAAATTGTACATATGGGATATATTTTTAGTTATATCTGTTCGATAGATCCTGGTAAATATATATTTAAATATTTTTTTAATACAATTTTCCAATATACAGTGTTTCCATAGGATTTTTACAAATCGAAATGTAATGAAAATAAAGTAAAGAAAATGTCTAAGTAGATAATATATTTGAAATCGTACACGGCAAGCAAAAAGTAATTGGGAAAATTGACACATTGGTTCTAAAAACTAATTGAAATAGTTTGCACAGCCCCAACTACTCGGTTGATTCAATAAACTACAATGTCGTTGGGAAAATATCGGTAGTAATGGTAACCAATCGAAGATGTCAACCTCAGTTTATCCGTTGGTAGGTGCAATCCATCGGTTCGGCTTGCGAAAAAAAAATCAGGTTAATACGGATATTTCTATTTATTTACGGTGGCGAGGACCGGCACGTATTTGACGCGATGCTAGACGAAGCTCATTTATTCGCAATATTTTACTGCATATTTACCATAGATTCAATGAGTCACATTTTCATTTTTTGCAAGCCCTCGTCCATCCGCAACCACCCGTCACTTTGAACAATGGCGTCGTATGTCTTTGTGAAAAGTTTTACACGTAGCGCGTACCAACCGATTGTTTATAGAAGGAAAGCGATTGGTAATGGGAACCAACTCGTAGCTGGCCGGTTATCGCAACTACCGCCGACGTTAGTTACACTACCTGACAGTTCGTGGTGGCGACATCATTGCGATTGGTTACAGGAATCAAGTCGTTGGTCTTTGGTTTCTATATTTCGCTAACCAATCGAAAATAGTTGGGAATACTATTTCGATTTGGTTTCTGTAACTAATTCGCGACACAGCATATGCTGGAAATTACTTTTTTGTCCATGTACAGTGGCCACCGTAACTCACTATTCACCTTGCAATTTTTTATTCGACCAATGTAGATTCAACGACCAACGAGTCATCGACTTGTCTGATTCTCGTTTATTTTTAAATATATTTTTCTCAATAAATAATTAATTATTCAAAAGTCGATAATAAGGCTTCCTCGAGCCGGGAGCGTCGTAAAGAAACGTCGAAAAGGAGAGAATATTGAGTGTCGCCAGCGTGTCTGTGCCAGCGTAATAAATAAAACCTTAAGTCAGTAGAAAATCGGTATTTTATGTCTGCACTCGGCCATATACATATCCCAAGTTCGAGGTATACCCGGACTACTGTAAAAGAGGACTCAATCTTCAATTCAGAAATAAGGAATTCCTTCTCGAGTCTAGAAATACTATACCTAGTGCCATAGAGGGATTGGTGAGCTCGCGTACACCTATAATGAGAAGTCACGAGTTGTCAAGTGCCCCCTTAACGATAATTCATAACCGAGGAAGAAGATTATTCCGAGATATTAATGTGCTGGACGAGCATACCTGTTAGGATCCAACCACTACCATCGTCACGTTTATACTGCGATGTAGCACCGAAGCGAGAGAGTGTCGCGCACACATCTACTAATTCTCGCACTTACGTACTATAATCTAGCTGCAGCCGTAGTGAACGCGTATAGCGAACCTAGATAAGGATCGTGTCACGCTTGATACACCGATGTGCTGTCCAGCAGGAGTCGAAGCTGAGACCGGTGCGTAATCGAGCGAGCGAGCGACCAGGTAGATCCGAGCATTGTGATTCGCTTGATGAAACTTTACAGTGATCCTCTACGAACACACCTACACGTTTACGTATATATATACACGGTATAACGATGCATTTGTATGTCTGTCTTCTCAACGTCCCGAGAATTCGTAGAAAGTACGAATTCATTCACGAGAATTCACACATTTGACTGTTTTTGTGTGAGTAAAATTGTGGTTTGCTGCGGATATGAAAGGAAACAGTTCAAGTTTGTATTCCGAGTGTCCAACTCGAGGAAGACTCTCGAAACCACCTACGTCCTACCTGCCTACGCGCCCGAGCCGAGGGTTCATGTATTACATATATATAAATGCATATATTTGCACGTGTATAGAGTGTATATAACCAGCATGGGTGGCCACATGTGGCGAGGGTGTCTGGTGACACATTATTTTCGCTCGCCCTTTCCGGCCAATGATGCAGTTTTAATTCTCTCGACCTCTCGTTCCGTGTCTCGTCGGGCGCGCGAGTTGGTTGAATACATGCCATACAGGCGTTGAGTTTTCGTATAGAACGCGTGTAAGCCTACGTATAAAGATGCATTCAACCATTATTTATGTTGTTATAAAGTAACGGAGTGCATCGTTACTCGTGTACTTTGTGCACAGTGATTACTGGAAAATTTTAGCGCACCTCTCGCACTGTACGTTTGCATGATTTACCATTCACCGTCGTCTCGAGGTGTTGGATCAAATTTCTATGAATTTCTAGTTCTGTTATCACGGATCGAAGTACACGTACATTTGGAATCGCATTTAATCACTGAGGACCGCATAAAATCCACAAGAAACCTCGAAGTGGTAGTTTGAAATCCACTAATCTCATAACTCTCTCGATTATAGAGTGATAACCAATTAGTTTTACTGTCAGTCATTGGATTGTACAGTTTCATGTGGTTCTTACTATATGCTTAATTTATTTGTGATTTTACTCTAAAACCAAATCTCTTCTCTTGAGAGAATTCCAATTGAAGGAATCCAATTGCGTATGAGAAACTAATTTACGTTAAATGAATGTTTGGATGCATTTTGTAAGAGTGTTATTTTGAAATCTCTGCGAAATTATATTCTGAAGAAGTAAAAGAAGGTTCGCGGTGTGTCAAATAGAAATTTAAATCAACGTAGAAGTAACGAGTCGAGAGACAACTTGTCGTTGGTATATAGTAAACGATATATACACTCGTTCGCCCATTTCGTAATTTATGCTGATCCAGAAAACGCGTCAACGCATTATCGTGTGACGTGGCTCGAGACCCCGAAGAGCATCGATAAATAAATATTAAAACGATGGCTCAGCATTTTTATTTAGATTCACTACGAGCGAGTTCTCGTGTATAGGCGATTACACTGCGTTTCTCTATATACCCGATAATCCTCTCCATTCTGTGTTACACACACCCGTTCGATTATACGGAAGAGCTTTGGGTTTTACACCTTAACTCAACGAATCTCCGGTGTACATTCACGTTTTATCTTTGATTCCAGATCTTGATTAGGTTTCTGGTTAGTGCTACACGCATGCATCAGATATGCACTTAAATCTTCGATAGAATTTCATTCGTGCACAGTACATCCCTCTTGTCGTTCATATTAGTGACTTACACCATTTATAAATATAGGTGAGAGTGTCGCGTAGCAGAGAAATCTAAACTACGGGTTATTCATGGGTTACAGTCGTCGTCCTGCCCGGTACACGTGTTTTAACACCGGAGCACCACGGGCAGCCAGTCAAGATGGCTTAAAGTGCACGCATGCTCACGAGAGACTCATCTCTTTTCGCTTTTCTCTACGCTGCGATCTTCTCGCCAGGATGTGCCCACGCAGCCGACCACTCGAATGCTCTCGTCAGCAGCAGCAGCAGCAGCAGCAGCAGCAGCAGCAGCAGCAGGAGCAGCAGAGTTCTCATTGTGCTGGGTGAAACGAGAATTTCTCGAGTAGTCTCTCCCAGGCCACACTAACTTTACGTTAATACTACTTATATATCTCTGTGTATATAGAAACATATATCTTTCTATGTAGATTCGAGATACTTATCCGCTGAGATACTATTTTTAGATACAGGACTAGGCTTTTTGGAAACACGTGTAATACTCCGAGGTTTTTATCATCGCCGGACGACTGAATTACGTTCTCGGATAAGTAGATATTAAACAGTAGGAGTGTAGGCAAAGGTTAGCGTTATCCAAGAGCGCACGAGGATTAAGCGAGGGAAGTCTCGACATTGGCGCCACTATGCTCTTCACTCTAATTCTCAACCCTCGTACGAGATGCTCTCGAGGACTGCTACTTTAGGGATGACGACCACTGACCCTTGCTCTTCACTCACCGACAGAATCCACTTGTCGCAAGAAAAGAAACTATTTATCGTAAGACAAATTTGCTGAAAAGCTCCTATTAGCCTTCCAGATTAATTTTAGATTATTTTAACGGTCAAAAATGCGATCTACACTGAAAAAAATCATTTATTCAATAAAATTTTGCGACATTTATACGATGTATTTTTAACTTTACTTCTAATTCTTAAATTTCCATATAATATTGAGACAATAAAGATGTTCTCTTGGCAATTTTTTAATTATTCATTCAGTCTCGTATATCTGAAATACATAGAATTGTTATTGAATCAATGACATTTTTATATTCAGTGTACATCTAATACTTACAGTCGCATGTAAAAATACTGCAATAATTTAATTAAAAAACATTAATTCCTTGGATAAAAAAATATAAATATTTTTAACAAAATTGTATCAATCAATCCATTTTTTAAAAGATCAATATATTAGCTACAAATACGTATTATTATTTCAACAGAGGATTGAATAGCTTTTTATTTTTCAAGTAAATCTCATTTTTGAAAGAATTTCGCATACAAACGGGGACAACGAGTTTCTATGATATTTCATAGAGATTTGCCATTGGCGATGAATAAAGCGTAGAAGTGATGTGTAACTCAAGTGTGACTAAAGTAAAAATTATTGCTTTATCGAAAATACAAAAAATTTGTTCATATACGTATACAACCTTATCGAAAAAGTTACAAGCTCCTTTCGGATTTTAGCTGTTTATAGAGTATATCCCAATCGTATCAGTGGTACAATAAGGCTACTCTTGCTCGATCTTGAAGAAGCGTAAAGATATGTATTGTGCAGTAGATATATGTGTGCGTGTGAGGTTCTGTACGAAGCATAGTACGTACGAGAGTCTCGACACCCCGGGGCGGCTAGCGGGCGTGGATACTTGGACCACTATTTGTTATTCTAATGCGCCGCGGCGCGCATTATATATTTGTTTGGGCGTGGGCGCGCGCTCGCAAGAGTCCGCACGAAGCGTTCGCGCGATGTGTGAAACACGTTGTAACCCTGCGGCGGTTCCACTGCTGGAATTTTAGCCTCGTGACTCCGTAGCTGCTTCTGATTCTGCTTTCATCCTGATCCTCTACTCGGCCACCGCATTTACGTTCTTTTATTCAATGTCTTATAATTCCTACTGGAGTTTGTATCAATTCTTGAAATCCGATCACTGTTTAAGATAAATCGCTTCGGCTCTGAATCGGTTTTGGTAAAAAAAATTAATAAATTTAGCATATATCTCGATAAAATTTTCAAACCAACGATTAATAATTTTCACTAGAGTTTTTGTTAATTATTTAGATCCGATGTTGAAGCTGAAACACTCCGCGTGAAATAAATGATAAATATTTTGTTAAATAAATAAATTTGACGTGAAATCACTGGAAGAAGTGTCGATTACGTATTGATACCAATGACTAATAATTCATACAGGAGTTGTCTTAATTATTTCAATTTGATCACTCTTTAAGCTAAATAGATCCGTCTTCGGAGTATATGGTTAAAGTGATATAAATGAATTAAATATAATATTGTTGCAGAGACGTGTCGATAAAATAACTATGTGCTTCATTAAATTGACAAAAATTTTGTTAAATCAAGACATTTTTATTCGTTCCACAAAACTAATTCTCTGAATGAAGAAACGCAGAGATAATCTAAATATCTTCAACTACACATTTGCATTGTTATATTAAATCATTCATTGTATAAGAACTTTTCAATGGATTTGGTGAATTAAATTTATTTGACAGAGATTTCCGTTTGCTTTTTTTTTTTTTTAATTCTCCAAATCTTGTCATCCGGGCATAAATGTTCTCCTCCGATTCATGTGGTCTCGGTAAAACCAGTTAAATTTATTTCTTCGCTCGATTGGGCTTATCGAAATAGCCTTTTGCATAAGTATAAGGTGCGCAGGTATGCGAGGAAAGTGAGTGCTGTCGTACGTTCTGCACCCTCTCTCGATAGCAGCGCGAGTCGCCAGGAATATTTTTCTACCCTCTTCTCATAATTGTCTAGTGTTTGCGAGCGACACGGTGGTGGTAGCTCGAGGCAAGGATGTCGATAACCCCCTGGCGCACGAGAGAGTCGCTTCTACCGCGCTTTGCTGTACAACCCCTCGCCCGCGCGTACCTCTTTCTCTCTTCATCCCCCTTGAAACTCCGCTTGGCGCTGCCCAGTTACGATGCTAAATGGCCGCGCGGGGACTCTAATCGAAATTAGTTTTTTAATTGGGAGGACTTATTTAGTCGTTAGGCACGAAGGGAACTAGGGGTTGCTCGCTCGCTTGCTTCTCGCAACTGCTGGGCCTCTCTCGCCGCTCGTGGCTGCAAAGCGGTAGAGGCGATGGAGGGTTAAAAAAAAAAAACTCTGTCCGGTTCGGTCTCTCGTACTGCGTACGCTCGGTTCACCATCTGCTTTTTACGCGCTTTTACGAGCCCCGCATCACTCTTTCTCTCTTTCTCTCTCTCCCAACCAACACAGCTCTTTTAGCAACGGCATAACAACTTTCCTCAGAAATTATCCGAGATTACGCGAATTTTTCTCTCCGTTTTATGAATAAAGAGGAGTGGAACGCGAAGGAATACGGAGAGGCATAACAAGTGAACTGGAAAAAAATGACTCTTTGCCTCCCTCGCAATTGCCGGAGCACGGCGATTGCTCCAATAAACGTTTCCTCGATTAAAATGTATTTATTATGAGAATACGAGTTTACTATTTTATACTAAATAAGTGAGGGAAGCTGAGGACGAGATCGAATTTTCACGATAAATATTTATTAAACGCTGCCGATGGTTCTGCTACTCCTGTTAGGATAATGTACATCTTCTCCGATTAACCGAATAAGTTTCATCGTCGAGAGATCTGCGGGCAGGCTGCAGTGAACTCCTCAACATTCGGTATAGGAGGAGAAAATATAATGAGAAGGATGAAGACGGTGTCGGCATAATTCGCGCTCGAAGGCTTCACTCGAAGGTAATTTCACACGAGGACAGAACTGTCTCGAGAAAGGCGAAGGCTTCTCGTACTGTATGATTAAGGTACGAAGACCCTCCACAATTATACTTGGAGGTTAAAAAAGAGTTATTCGTTGACGAGCTCTGAGAAAGGCGATGCTTTTGATTAATAAATGACCTATTCGAAAGACGATGCAATTACTATGTCATATATTTTCGATATTATACCTCAAAGCTAAATTTATTATTCCATTCAAAGAAAAAGTGAGACAAAAGCAACATGGGAACTGTTATTTATTCAAATTAATCCACGTGAAAACGAGGTCTAATGTCGATACACGAGATAAAGAACATTTTCTCGCCAAATATATATTTATTATACATTCTTTAAATATTTTCAAATAATTATACATCTTTTAGATACATTTTTCATAATCTGAGATATTTCCAGCGGTTAAATAAAAAATATATACCAAAGATATATAACTTGCTGTCATCATATACCAACTAGCTAGATTACAGCAAACACACGTCTATCTGCCTTTACTTTGAGCTTAAGAAAAGAGTTATTCGTCGTTGACGAACTCTGAGAAAGGCGATGTTTTCGATTAATAAATGACCTCTTCGAAAGACGATGCAATTGCTATGTCATATATTTTCGATATTATACCTCAAAGATAAATTTATTATTCCATTCAAAGAAAATTTGAGTCAAAACTAACATCTAAACTGGTATTTATTTAAATAAATCCACGTGGAAAAGAAGTATTATGTCGATATTTATTATATATTTATTAAATATCATTTTAGAAATATTTATACATCTTGGATACATTTTCAATAATCTGAGATATAACCAACGGTTGAATAAAAAAAATATACCGAGGTTATATAACTAGTAGTCGTTATGTACCAACTAGTTGGATTACAGCAAACACACGTCCATCTGCCGACGCCCGCCATCGACCTCCCATGTTGCTTCTGTATATATTACCTGTTTACTATTCATTTATGCTATCAAGACTCGACGACACTTTTTTTTTAGAACTGATAACTATCACCATCACAATTAATTATCTTGTTATGTAGTAGCTAAGAGAAAATCGTTAGATAAGAAAACGCGGTGGCAGCTTATGTATTGAAAGAACTTTCATTGGGATTATGGTTTCATCACGGGGATGACAGGCAACACTACTTTCTGCCGTTATATGTAAAATTGATAAATTATAAATCTTAAAGTTGTACGGTGATGGTGGTAAGCAATAACCTGAAAGATTATTTTATTTATTAACAGAAATTTGAATAAAAAATATTATCAAGTTCTGTTAATTCAACTAAAGTTCCGTAAATTCATCAAAATAGTATTTAGATTTTTAAAAAAAGTTCTTGGTACTACAAAATTTGTCTCTCAACGTACAAAGATTTGACAGAAAAATAGTTAAAAATATCTTTTACATCTCTTCATGAGGAAAATTTAGTTGATTCGACAATAGTACTGGACGTACCTGTTGACAATCTCCAGAAATATAAATTATTTATAACAAAAAATTTGTTCAAAGAAAAGAGAATACGAAAGATTATCATTTCAGATAAAAAATAAATCTATAAAATAATAATCAAATAACTGTATATAAGCAGTTGTGCCGCAGCATCGAATTCGCGTTGAGTGAGATTTGCGGTAAATGAATGTTTTGATAGAAATCTTTTTCTCAGTGTGTCAGCCTTTCTCTCGATGTGTCTACATTTCTCTCAGTGTGTCTACATATAAATGTCATTATATGACGTCAGTACGTTCGACTGAATACCAATATCAATCGACACCACAGTAACAGTACCGTGGAAATCCAGCAAATTCAATCTCATCCTCTCAACGCTTAATCCAGTGCGGAGATCGACGTGGAGCACGTGGATTTAAGAAGAATAGCTCGAGGATATAAACAGAAGGATCCGCGAGATGAACAAGGTCCACCCGAACGATTACCGCTCGGCTAGGACAGAGAAACACGAATTTCATTCGTAAGAAAAGGTTTATACCGATGCCTCTGCTACAATTGTACGTTTACGTGCAGAGAAGCGTATATCTCCCGAGGGAGGGATTCCGCGTTCCCCGTGCACGACATTGAAATCCCGTGACGTATCTAATTGGGAGCCACTTTAGCGGCGAGAGTCGGGGTGTCCGGCGACAGCTATATACAGAAGTCTCTGCTGTTGGTGAACGAGGACTAGGGCTGGGATAAGCCGTGAGCCACGAGCACGGGCGCGCGCTCGCCTTCGCCCCGAGAACCAAGAGAGCTACGGGAGATCACCCTAGGCTTATAACTGCCGGACAATCTATCTCTCTTACACTCGTGATTTTCCACTGTAACAGCACTGGCGGATACTCGGTTTCGACCTCAACGGACAATTCACCCTCGGCCGCACCCTCGCTCTCGTTCACTCTCCTCTTCGCTCTGTATACCGTAACCCTGTGGACCGCGTACCCATATTCACGACTACCATATCGAGAGCTTGCAAGAATACGTATATCACCGCACAGGCACACGAGTTTACGGAAGAGAGCCGTATATATGGTGGAGGACGTGAAACGGAGGCTTGTATCTCCGAGTGAATCCAGCGTAAATAATGCCGATTATCCCCCCGGCAATTGTTTTATCGACCGAATGGTGACTTGCTCAAGAGAGGACATTGGAAGAGGGGTAGAGAGGGTGAAAGATGGAGATAGAGAAGAGCTAATGCTGCTCCGCTATTCCTGGATTCAAGTAGCTACCCTTGGATAGCTGGGAAAAGAGACTGCGAGCTCGGACCTTCTCGATCCTGTACTCCTATCACTCTCATTGTTACCCGAGTAACACTGCGATACAATATTGCCTCGAGGGTTTCTTTCTCTCTTCTACAGCCATTATGGAACTTGGATGGATAGTTAAAAAAGAAAATCCGGTAAACGAAATGCCGTCTTGAGCTCTTTCTCTACTCTCATGACCCTTCTGCATCTGCTGCTGCTGTTACAGCTCCTTCTTCTCCTTCTTCTTCTCCTTCTTCTTCTTCTTCTTCTTCTTCTTCTTCTTCTTCTTCTTCTTCTTCTTCTTCTTCTCTGTTTTAAGTCGACTTACTACAGCAGCAGAACGCTCGGTGTATATATACAATAATGTGTCGTAAATCGCAAGGGAATCAGTTGCCCTCGCGGTTCGCCGATTTCATTGCAGGGATAAAAGGGATTTTATGCTCTACCTAATGTAACTATTGCACAGTAGAAATTTGTTGGGGAATTGAGATTTGCGGTGGTCTTTGTTTGTATTTGGAATTTGATCGAAGTACTGATATAACAATTTGCACTGCACACGCTGGTATAACATTTGCATAGCAATTTTGGCATAAAAATGTGCTTTTATATCACATTTTTATACGTTGAAACGGACGATTCGTGATACCAATAAGCGTGTCGCTGGTTTTACAATGATTTTATTAATTTCATTATTCGTTAATTGATTTATTGAAATAATATCATCATCATTTTCTAAAAAGATAAATTGTTATCTGTCGCAACGAACTAAATTATTAAATTGCATGAGCAATAATGTATAATTAGTTAATTTTTTTCTGCACGAATAATTATTCTTTAAATATTTTAGACGTGTCAATTACATTGGAAAAATTATTATATTATATTTGTACTTAAGATGACGCGACACATCTTATGAAACTGTAATCCAATCTGCTCAGAGACGAATGATAGTTGAGAAACGTGACAAATTCGATTTGTTCGCAGAATAATGGATAGACGAAGTGAAACGAAATTTGCTTTTCTAAAATATTAATCGACTCTGAGTAAATTTTATTATAGTTTATGTTAGCGATTATTATTTATAAAGTTGTGACACATCGTCTTAAGAAGCTTCTATAAACACGTACAATTTCATTTCTATCGACGTTTTAATCGAATCAATGAAATTTTTACTGAATTCAATAAATTATTTTCAAATTTATCTTATTCACCTTCGACGTATCCGTTACCTACTGAAATAAATATTTAAAAAACAGTCGGAAAGGGAGTAACTCGAGTGAGCCTTTCATTCTTCCACGACGATAATTATCGTGAAACTTCTCTATTATTCTTTCGAAATGATTACGGGCTGAGGTCGAAAAGTCCGATATCGTGACATTCATGACAGGGCAATGGTTCTTGCTTGATACCCGTTGTTCGTACGGTTATATTCGTACGTTGATATAATTGCGCAGTTCCTCACGTAATTGAGAGGCCCGCAGAACGGCTGTCTTATTCTTTCGTAGTCGGGTTTAATGCATAACGCTTTTTATTCTGTCTGTCGTCCTTGTGTTGTCGCGGTCGCGTTGTCGTGCGAGTGTCGATCGAAAGTGTCACGTCGTGCTCTTCCCTCCCGTTCGCTCGAGCGGGCTTTCAGGTACGCTCGCCAATTTCCATCGGGACCTACCCTTCTCGTGATGCGGGACACGACGTGTCGCGTCGACCCGACTCCGGAACCGCACATCGACGGGCTGTTCTGCTGTTCTGCTGTTCTCCGCTCTCTGCGCGCTCTCCTGTTTTGCTGTGTAGCTTATACGTCGTTTAAACGACGCCGTGGCCCACGATTCCTCGACCGCAAAACGCGCCATTGTTCGCCTCTGGTTCGTACTCCCAGCAGTACAGTTTCTCTCTCTCTCTCTCTCTCCCTCTCTCATCCACTCTCGCTATAGAGCGCGCGCTGTCTCTCGCCATTCTCCATTCCCTTCGATGTATAAACCAGAAACGCCTGCTCCTCGACATCCTGTGTGCTATACGGGAACGCGAATGGTTTATCCGGTCGCAATGGCAGCTTCGCGTCAACCTGTGGTATACACAGAAGGATGAGAATCGACTCCCCGAACGAAACGAAGACGCATGTGTGTACGTGTATTCCGTTCGAGGTACCGATAATCCTCTGGCAAACATGGCCCCTGAGGTGGCGCCTTATTGCCGAGAGGGAGAGAAGAGAGAGAGAGAGAGAGAGAGAGAGAAGAAAACCTAGAATAAAATAATGTAAAAATGCCGAGCTGACGGTAATATAAAAGAGAAGTATCGTGATCGAGCTCGTGAGTAGGCAACTAAAAGAACAAGTTTCGCGGTTGGTCGGGACGTAGTTCGCATATAAAAATTTGCACCCCTCGAGTATAACGTCTTCGATATAAAAAACGTAGCTAATAATGTCACTGCTGTGCAGCGACGGAAGCTTTCGAGTTTTTTTTCTTTATACGTATTATGGACCGCTATCGGTGTGCGAGAGAGAACGAACGACGGAATCGCCACCCTCTATCCTCGAAGCGATTGGGAGGTATAGAGAGACGATAAATTCCATGTCCCCGGTTAAAGTGCTCCGCACGAGGGCGTCTGTTGGCAAGAAAGATGAAGAGAAATGAAGCGAAGAAGTCGAAGAAGGAAGGTCGAACCGTATAATACCTCTCTGCGCCCCCGTGCGCGCACCCTATCGCGCAGAGGCGGGTGCGGACTAAGGGCGACTCGTGACAAAAGAGCGAGACAGAGGGCCTTCTTCGATCGTCGAGTGCCGAGGCGAGTTTCGCGTGGGCGCGACTTCTCCAGCGGACGCAAGGGCGCTTTGCGCCTGCCAAGTTGCCACGGAGTTGTGGCTGTCTGCGTTCTCTCTACCGTGTATACGAACGAGAGAGGGATGGAGAACCCCATTACCCGGGAGATTATGTTTAAGTGACTAGCTGACACTGAGACGAGCGGAGGGACGGCCCGGACAATTAGGGGTGGCGAGAAGTGGGAGGGTTTACACAGAGGGCGGTTTTCGCTTGCCGCAACTCCGCAACTCTGCAACCCCTAGCATTTTGTGTGTGTGTGTGTGCATTACTGTACTTGCTATCTTGTACACGTTTACGGGATCAGATCAAATACGCGATTATTCGTTACCTTGATTTATTTACAACAAAAGGCTGCTCGTAATCTATTTTTTAATTCTTTAAATCTATTTATTAATTGTTTTTTTATATTAAAAAATATATTTATTTGTATTTTATTAAACATTTTTCTCAGTTTTACGCGGTAAGAATATGAATTAGAAGAATTATGTTGATCGGAAGCCATTGGTCGAAGATAAATGTCCCGACTAATGGTAAAAATCTTAATTTTTACTCCTGGATTACACAATATCGTTACACAATTTCATAGTATCATGACAATTTTATTATTGAGGTTACAAGTGATTGGTAACTTGGACGTTTATCTTCTTTTATCGACACTCATAATTTAAATAAATATATCTGTCTTTCGATCCGTAATTTCTGATAAAATAAAAATTAACATTGGGTTAAATACACCATTGCGTATTATAAAATTAATTATAAATAAACGGATCCTCTCATTGAATAATAATATATTCAAAAATATATCCAACTTATAGAACTTTTCGTCGGTTTATGTGTCTGAAATACATTTTATGTATTATTTGGATATATCTCAGATACATTTTTCGCTTACATATATTTCATGTATATCATAAAATATATCCAAGATATAGAATTTTACGTCGAAATATAAGTATCCGATGTAACCAAAAGTTACATATTTTATATATCGTGCACATGTTTAATTTAATACGCGGAGATCGCGATACAGCAAGAAGTTCAAACGTATTCCTTGTATGCTCGCGGTAAGAGAATAATAATTCGCAATATGTACCTCGACGAATGTACATGTTGCGGAGAACTGTCACTCACTCACTCAGTCAGTCAGTCAGTCAGTCAGTCAGTTCGTAGCTCAGGGGTGAATTTATAATGAAGTACACGCTGCGACGAAGAGTAGAGAGTTACGTCGCCTCGGCAGCTTACACGTCTGTCTGACTGACAATGATCCGTATATAAGAGCGTAGAGTGTATAGAAGATGCAAACGCTCTTTGCTTTTCATCCTCAGTACCTTTTACCGAATCTCGCTCAATCCCCTCCTTATTTACAGGGTGATCGGTTGGCGCGCGCGTTTGTACACCCCCTAACAGCAACAACTATTTGGCTTATTTGACCAAACTGTCGGCAAGCCGTGCCTAGGATGACACCCCGTGTAAATAGAGATCGACCGGAGCACTGCGCATCTCCCAGCGAGGGCGACGGGTCTCGGGGAGAGCCGCCGGACCCCTCGCGCTTTCATGTACGAAGAGAGAACATTACACGGGGACAGAGATTCGCCTATATATCCACAACAGCCCCTCCATTATTGTTATATATATATCTCTTCCCCACTGATGCCGTGTAATACGTTCCACCGTACGGGTTTATTCAAGCGAGAGCAATCTGTGTCTATAATACTGTATTAGATACAGCAGGCACAAAACGCGCATATAATTTCGTCACTGATCGACCCACGGGACACCTCGACGTAAACGTAAGCCGATTTCCTTTTGCTACGGCCTGTGGGGATTATATTGACAACACGCGCTGCTGGGGTTGTTCAAACCACAAGGGTGAAGAATTTGTAGAGATATAAAATCAGAGACTCGTGTACTCTTGGGTGCATCACTCTGATTTATCTGGTATCTCATCCCACGCGCTAATTTTCATTTCTAATCTTGTACCGTTGTTACATTATATACCAAGAAGAATAGAGTAAGAGCGAGAGTTTTGTCCAACGGGATTCACTCCGTGTGTTAATCTCTCAGTTTGTGTACCGCGTGTGTGCTTCGTAGATACATTAATCCGATTTGTCAGCTGATGTATACAGCTCGTCGATCTTGACTTCACAACGAGGGCTGTGCGGCGGTGGTTATGGCTGAAGTGAAAAGCGAACGGGCTCTCCACTATACTTCTGTTATGCATACTGCGCGTTGAATATTTTGTAGAGACGTTAAAGCGCGGAGGAAAGATCGAAAGGTGTCCGCCGACAGATCGTGCGCTAGCATCTGCTTTCTTCGGGCTCGCTGCATATAACCGCGACAAGATCATCTTCACGAGTTCGGCGCGCAGGTGCCTCGAAAACGCGTAATATCCTTGCTCGCGTGCGTTCTTCTCTTCGTCTCCTATCGTAGATCTGTTTAAGACGTGCGGGCGCGCTTAGAAGGAAAGTGCCTTCACCGTTTCGCTTCTATATACTCGCTCGGGTTGAGGGATGCGGGAGTGCCCCTCCGCACCCACCAGGAGAATAATATAGTCGAAAGGTGTAAAGAGGTAGAGAAGGGAGAATAGCTTTCTCTCTGAAAATTCACTTGGATTACAGCTTGTCCATGATCGATACGCACTTCTTATCTTCATTTCACCACGAGATCTCTACCGTTCCGAATCACTCGACAAAGCTATTTCGTATATCGTTGTATTCTGATAAAAAATAAGTGCTCTGTGCTTCACGTCGATTGCCCACAACAAAGTATTAATAATTTCAAAATCGATTTTTATCAATAACAACTGCCGATCCAACAAAATAATTCTTAAAATAATTGCTGGAAGCATTAATTTAACAATATGTTATTCTTAAAAATGAACCAAGAATGTATATCTCTGTATCAAGAGTAAAATAGTTTTGATTCAAGCCTACTCGAACGTAGTTTTCATTAACTGTTAAATGCTACCCATTCATTTCCATCAACCATTTTGTACTCGTAATAATGCTCGCTTCGTCCAAAATGGACGGTAACGTTCTTTTTAAGAAAAGAAAAGCGAAATATCATTTGATTAATTATCTACTGTAAAAGCGCTTTGATTATTTCAAATACAACAAGAACCATTTTTTAATTTTCTAACGCATTTTCGATTTCGTTACCCAGTTTGTTGCACAAATCATATCGATGTCAGTGGGTAAAATATTTAAAAAATCGATGTAAACCACCAATACCATTAATGAGAATCAAGTCTCTGGTCAATCAAACTATTGTGAATTCTTATTCTTTGCGACACAATAGTCCGTAGGAACATTTTTTATCGACGTCGTACACACTACAAGAGTTAGTGGAAGGTTTTTATGGATGTAGCTGATACGGGCAACCAGTTTGAATGATTTGCATTGGTGGAGAGGTACGCGATACTCGTAGAGGTTACGAGTATTAATATATTTGATAGAAGAATACATATGTTTATAGTAACCCTAGCGGAACCAACGCGACTGTCATTCTAGAGTCGTGAATCGTGGTCAACTTGGTGATTGCGGTCGTATACACATTTCACAGAAATTGAGTGTTAGTCGCTCGACTACTACGAGACTTGGAATAAACTGCGATGCGACCAGTTGCTCGGTGCAAGCTCTATATACTCATTTTAGACTATCGTATGATGCCCCTGACAGTCTACAGAGCGACTTTCTTGCAAATCTCGAATGACGATATAGTAATGAATCACTCCGCGATTACCATTGATACTCACAATACACCGCAAATCGACCAATGGCTTTGGACAAATTTTACAGTCCGAATATCACTCGATGCACAATGCAAAAGCGATCATCGGGTAGACGACTCTATAACGAATCGGATCAAACGTCGTCCGTTAATCCAGCGTGCGTAAAATTCTTGCGCATCATCGCATCCATTAGTCGAATTTGCCTTAGTTACACATTAGGTTAAACTTTTGTGCTTCCCATAACCATAAATCATCAAGAATACAATATTATTGTATCAATGTATCCAATACTTCATACAACCACTTATTTTACAAGTATATACAAACTTGAGTTAATTTATTGCATAACCCAAGTTTAAATTCATGCTCTTTCGAAACGTTTTGTTTCTTTTTGGATGTTTAAAAAAATGCCAATATCTGCCGAAGTATCGAATGAAGCGACTGAACACCCGGTTTATAGCTGAGTCATAGACAAATCTAGTGTTGCATTCTGAATTGTCGAGGAGGAATTTTGTCTCTTCGATCTAGCGTCTTAGCCATCACGAGCATCATCTGGAGTATAGATTTAGTATAGAATATGAATGAGCGAGGTTAGCGTGGAGAATTTTTTATTTGAATGAGAATGAGAGTGCTGCGAGTGAAATTGAAGAAAAAAAAAAAGAAAGACGAAGAAAAAAAAAGGATTTGGTCTTGTCGCGACAACGAAGTCGACGGGTCGAGAGAGGACGATAGACATTTTGGTATATCTATAGTAGCACGATGATCTCTCGATGGCAGGGAGGATGACTCGCCGAAGCGAGTATAGTCCAGGAGACAGGGGTTCACATGGGCCACGACTGTACAGACTCCCGAACGAGAGGATCAAAGCATCGACTGTTAGTGGAAGCACCGACGGTCGGTCGAGCGCGATTGATCGAATAGCGCGATATATCCGCGTCCGTCGCTCCGATTGACACGTCGGCTTCGTAACGACCAAACGTTAAGCATTATTACGAGGTCACACAGGGTCCGGACCTACGGATTTCGACCCCGTCTCGATTACGTCTTTACACGCCCCGTTACATATATATTACAACTATTGCCCCACAAATACAGAGCTACCGAATTTATTTAAAACGAATTGATGATTGTCGAAAGAAATATTGAACCATCGAGCAGTTGGTTTATGCGAATACAATTTTTTCAATTGAATTACAATTGAATTCGTTTTATATTGTAATTAAAACCGCTCGAATGAACACAGAAAAAAATGATAAACTGCTGGAATGAACTCTGGTACGAGAAAATAATTAATAACTGGATGAATCAATTTATTCGTTGGCTCAACCAGCATATGTCGATTCGTCCAACTATATTACTAATTTTTTAGCGTTCAACTTGATTCTGGTAACTCACTATTATTCTCTTTGAAGAATCGTACAAAATATTGTTCTGACAATATAATTGTAAATAATCTGTTGCATAAACTATATCAATTAAATTATGTGAAATGATTTTTATTAATGGAGAATAATGGTTTACAATTATTTTGTCGGAATAGCAACATCAATAGTTGTTTATTCTGGAGGTAACCATCTATGGATCGATGCATTTTTAATTATTAAATGTTTTCAATATTTTTTCTCTCAGTGTCGATCGAAAATCATTAATTTCATTCGATGCTTCGACAACACTCTTATAATTAAGGTTCATCAATATCGTCGACTAATTGTAAGAATTAATGGAAGGACGTTGATGTTTTTTATTTTTATTTTAGATGCAACATTGTGACATTTTTTACTTGCACGGGTTTTGCCACCTTCGTTACAAGAGACTCGTTCGACTCGTTCCCCTTAGATTCTTCTCGCACGCTATACGACACTCAAATGTGAAAATGCCAAACGACTTCATTAACGAGGCAAGCGTTCACAGTTGTACAGATGACATTGCAAACTAGTAAATGCCCTCGGTTTATTCAACCCTTTCCTGTAACCCGTATTCAACCCTTTCCCCTTTTCCTACTTATGAATCGTTCGTCGATCGTGTTGCAATTATAATCAACGTGCAGAGAGTCGCCATATGAAATGCTATTGATTAACGCGAGATTAATACCAATCTCCCCGTTCCATTCCCTACGTTATCTTACAATTGAAGAGAACATAAACCTCTCGCGATATGTGCAGCCCAGTGCATTTGAGATGTAAATAAATTCCACCAAAGTCGTAAAATTGCGATTAGTTTTCGTCGCCTTGATATAGTCAAGCGAATTCTCTTTCTCTCTACCTCGCCCTCTCGCTCTTTCTCTCTCTTCATTCCAAGTCGGTAATTAAAAATCCACAGCTATTACCTCCGTAAAAAGTCCACAAGGCAGACGGAGCATCCGTAAGAAATAATATATTGAACTATAGAGAGAGAGAGAGAGAGAGAGAGAGTCGAACGTATGGCAAAGTAAAATAACAGTGCAATTACTTTTATGTGGGAATCGAGGATAGTCTCAGGTTCTCGTAGATACAGCTTTCCCAGCGCTGTTTTTACTCGTCGTGAATTCTTCGGGAAACACTGAGATACCGAACGCTTGCTCCATCTGTCGTTGTACTTTGAAACTGCGTCATCAATTTCTGCGCACTGTCGACGATTAAATCAGTCTCCGGTTTAATAAAATAATAACAAATTTCTATTTTTTTTTATAGCTATCGTATATTTCTAATTGATTTGTATAATCTACAAACTATATTTAAAAAAAATTATATATTCATACTGACGGAATAAAAGTCGTAAAAGTTTGAAATTTCAGTTTCACGTAACAAAAAAAAAAAATTCCAAATAGGGTAGATGCGATCTTTCTTTTCCGCGTAAACGGAATCGAGTCCGGTTCCCTTATCTACCTACGTAACTGCGCGCTTTGTCCCAATATCTCTGGAATGCCTCGCGATAGTCAAAGCGGAGCTAGAGCAAATGGTAATTTTGATAAATACGAGGATTCGAAGCTAACAAAGAATGTTGGTTTAACATAGTGGGCGTGTGTTTGTTATTTTGATGAGGTATAATGGGATGGATCTTGGGTGTTGATGCATGGAGCGTAGCGGGATGCCCAGAATCGAGGAACCCCGCACGCTGCGGCAGTTCTCTCACTCTCGCTCACTCTCTTTCTCTATTTCTCTTTCGCTCTTAGGGTCACTGATGCCGTGCTTCCTCAGACCCCCGTAGACAAGGGCCGCTAGACGTCCATCACACGTCACGCTTATGTATTTAGACATATCTCACAGACTCGCAAACTCTTCTTCGATACACGTTCCACCTCTTTCTCGCACTCGTTCTCTCCCGTCTACTTTCAATCTTCCCTCTCACTTAACTTTTCTACATCGTCCTTCCTGGCTAGCTTATCATTCATCGGTCTCTCGCATATTTCAACATTAATTTCTCGAACGATGATGCATAGACCCGTGTCAATGGCCGGGTATCAGCGTGCGGTCCCATCATCATTCGTTTTCGTACATACATACAGTCCAGCGAGATCGTTGCCTCGTTTTTTTTTCTCGAAATAATCGAGCTCATGCCTCAGCGCCTGTGGCTCGATTACAGCTCGTTAATATCACGCGGTGTCCCGCCGGTAGTCGTATGTACAATTATAACGTAGTATAACGCGTAACGCATAGCGACGCCGAGAGATTCTCGTCTCCTTTCGTAAAAGATTGATAATTTTTTCTACTCGTAAAAAATTAATGCGTCTCCTTGATCTTGCATCAAACCCGTTGTTTCAGGGCGATACCTTTTCCTCTCTCTCTCTCTCTCTCTCTCTCTCTCTAATATGACAAGTTTTTCATTCATTCGCATTCCCAATTAAACAATCTTGGCAGCTTGACATTCGTATCACATTTTGAACTACAAAAATATATTTTAAGATATAAATATTTGATGATGAATAATAAATATCTGATTATCGAATTCGATGCGCAGTATGGCTTTGGTTTTTCAATAACAACGATATGGGAAATAAAGATAATGGCACATTTTAGTACTGAACTACATTCTAAGCGACTTCGTTGTCACTGGTACCGTCCGCAGCTGGTTTTACCATGAAATTTATAAAACCATCGACGTCTTCGAGATCCTTGGAGTAAAATTTAGCTGCGATAGTCGCTCTTCCCGATAATTTTGGAGTCATTGAAAATGTGCAGAAGGCTTCCTCTCCGGGTTCCACATTTTCCGACAATTTTATCTTCAGTTGCTCGTCCAGGCCCGGTCCCTCGATCAGGAACTTTCCTTTTCTCAGTGCGATCGGCAGAGGATTCGTGAATGTCGCCGAAGATTCGAACTTTTCACCGACCGTTGCTTCACCTTCCCGCTGTTAAAAACAAATTTAACATTTATTTTCTACACTTTGTAGCCCGTCAAGTATGAACCATAAAGCACCAAAACGGTTCAATTTTGTCAAATTGGGAACGTTGCCCTTCGAAACAACAAGTAACCGATTACTGCGCACATTGTACTCGATGAGATATAACAATTTAAACAGGTTTATTCAAGATGACTCTCCCTCCACGTATACAATACAGTGTAACCTCTGTTAATTTATACTCCAATTACTTAACTCGCCTAGGTTTAAAGACGGATCTTTCAATAATTATATCTTTTCCCTAACAGCAATTTCCATCATTCGCTCTTATACGTGTAAACTGCTCGCCTCTATTCAGCTAAGAACGAATTTGATTGGCAGTGCAGAGGATTGTGGGGGTTGAGAGGAAATACAAGAGACCCGACTATAATATATTAAAATTATAATATTTATATCTCATCAGTCAGAACGATACGAATACAAGCGAACGGAGCCTTACCTTGATCTTTATGTCAGGTTTTCTCACTCGGAAGTCATCCTGTGCAAAATATTCAAAGTTGGTGTCCTTGACGGTAGCGAGACAGGCGATATTGAACGCACACTGGTTCAAGAGCCTTGGACCATATTCATCCCAGGAAAGATCGAGGCGAACCTCCTCCACGTCACCCGGTTTAATCAATCGATCGGTTTCCGATCGTTTCACCGGATCGCCGACTCTACCCGTATACAATACAACTTCCACTCGCAGAATTACAGACACTCGATACTCCGCTTCGCTGCTTCTATTTTTCATCAGCAGCACGACACTGTAACAAAGGCAACGAGGCATTCGTAACTTAGCTCACTCTCTTTCGGTCACTGGAAAGGCTTCGTTTGGAATTAAGGAGATCGCTTATTCTTACCTGAAAGATTCGCCTATCACGATATCGTCGAGTAGCTCGAAGTTGAACATGACGTCGTTGAATTCCTCATTGAGGTAGTATCGACTGAACAGGGACTCGCTTTGGCGCAGCGCCTTGAGCATGGCAGCCCGCTCTTCGTCCGACTCTGCAGTAGTAAAGGCACGTAATGCGTCAGGCGCAGTCAATGATTTTGCTTTTTATACGATTTAACGAAAAATGGTTACTCACTTTCGGGATATTTGTACATGTGTGTTATATCCTCGCGTTTCCACTCGCCTACAGCTTTCGTACTGATCAACTGGCCGATACTAAAACATATGTTTATCTTAAATAATGTTCTTTGATAAATCGTCAATGATGAAATTGTAAACACTTACCCGTACATATCCTTTCTGATTAATTTCAGAGGCTGCGTTGGCCCGTTGTATCGCCAGAATACTTTGTCGGCGTTAACTTCGGCGAAGAGAAAACCGTTGTCGTAGGGACGAAGGACTTCGCCGTTCTTTACTGCTGCTATCGAAGCTGGACCACAGCGATAAGCGTCCTCACTTAATTCCTGGGGCGTTGCATCTATAGCTTGCCATCCAGCGTACACCGGTCCCAAATCTGGTCGCTTCATCCAAACTTCGTTCCACACATGGAAGTTCCTGTGCATGTGGAAAATGAATTATACTTTTTTCAAAAATAATTCAAGAGTTGTATTCTTTAAAGTTACTTATTGCTAAATGAATTCTCAATTGCATTTTCCTATAAGGAGAATGGAGATTATGCGAGAATTTGAAACGAGATATCTCAATCGCATAAAGAGTATAAGAATAGACTTTCGTCTATTTTTCATTTAAAAAATTATTTAACGCTTTTATTTTGAGATATATTTGATGTATATATCCCTGAAAATATATAAAAAATATATTTTCGCTTATAATTCATAATGTATTGTAATCCAGAAAAAGTGGAATACATGAAGAACAATTCGAAAAAATGGCGAGGCGTTTGGGCCGGGATTCGAACCTGGGATCTTCCGATTGTCAATCGACATCTCTCATCCCTGAGTTATGCCAGGCCGCTTACCATACTTAATCCGAATTGTCCTCGTATATTGATAATTCCACCGCGTTAAATTATGTCAAATATATAAATATGAAAAATATATTTCACGAAAAGTTCGATATTTAAAATATATTTTTCAAATGTCATTCTTTTTCGTGATGGAATATATGAAGTTTTCATTATGCGTAAATCGTAAATTAAACCAGACATTTGAAAAAAACTTTTATTTTAATGTGCGAAAAACTAGAGAACTTACCAAATCGAATCGCTATTCAGTTCTTCCATAATCTTTCCTTCGGCATCGACGAAGTAATCGACGGTGAGACTGTTCTGCGTGTCGTGAGCGCTCGCATAATTCGTAACAACGCGACAGGGAATACCGAGTGTTCGGCAGACCGTTGCGAGTACTCCAGAAAATACCCAGCACTGACCGTACTTAACGGGCTTTTTAGTTTTGTAAAATTGCTGCAAAATTTTCTGGGATCCAATCCACTTGGTGGGCGCGATACCGCCTCCGAAATCATTTGACCAGTTGCCCATTACTGCGCCGTTGTCGTCCGGCGAATTCACCTGAAAATATAAATTCCCTTTTGCAAATATGATCCTTGAATTCTATTTTTAAGCGAGAAACTATTCGATACTTACAGCTGCCGAAAGCACACGACATATAACGATGGGATCGTTTCGCGAGGTAGCTCGAGTCTTTCCAACTTCGTTCATCATATATAGAGCGCAGTCGAGAATATCCCGCTCAAATTGCGAATATTTCCAGACTGTTGGTCTCAATCTATTGTAACTTCCGCGCCATATGAGACCGGCGTCGGTCATCACGTATTCCTGACATCCTTCTTCTCCGTCCAGATAGACGGTGTCATCTGCAACACACGACATGTTGTCTGCTATTTCAATTTTTTATTATAAATAACTTTCCTATTCGGTATCGGGAAGATACATGAAATTAAATGTACTGAGAGAAAGAAAGTATTGCCGGAAACTATTAAAAGTGACAAATATTAATTGTTGGTTAATGCGACGATTTTTATAGTTGCTGGCATAATCTTCAATTGGTTTTAATAATATTCGTATCACATACCTTTGCACCAGGGATTAAAAATAATGTAAAAAGGTTCCTGCACAGCGAAGCTCACAGCACCATCGGAATTTTTTCGTTTACTGTCGATATCAATTTTCCATTTACCAATGAGAGTATCGGCTGGTGCGACAATCTGTTACAAAACAGATAAATTGTACCATTCGTATTCTGATTGACGATTAGTCACGACCTCACCTTTATCCTGATTAAATTTTTCTCCAGTGAATCTATAGTCGCTTGCCAGGATCCTTGAGACACATCACCAGGATTCAGCAGTGGTATAACGACGAAAGTTCCGTGTCCGTACTGTGGTTTCTTAATGCCATCAAGAGTGAAGACAATGGAAAGCCCATCAAAGGAAGGTTCGTAGTCTCGAGAGAGCGTGAGATTGAGGTAAAATTCTTGACCCCGACGAACGACCAACCTGGAGCTTTCGTCTGTTCGATTCATGATCTCGTACCTCGACGTTCGATGAGCGAGCCCATTTTCCTCGAAGCATGGATCGACGCTGATGATCGTGAGTACAGGAATTTTATAGTCCTCCCCTGTAAAACGAAAAAAATAGAAATCAATTAATTTCTTTATCTCTCATCAGATGAATAATTGCACTTACAATGGAATCTAAATGGAAAGGATCGTAATCGCCGGTCATTGAAGGCTCGGTAGCGATCATAAAATCTGTAAAACATTCTCGCGATGTAGCACCGTAATCGGAGCAATCAATGAAACTATGATGCGCGTAGGCGTTGGTATTGAAAATTGTGCGACGAAAGCTGAACCAACGAAGACCTAGCGAAGACAACGAAGGTCTCCAAGATTTGCAAGGAAGCTGAACTCCGTAGTCTCGTCCGATCAGACACGTTCGTATTCACTGGCGAAGCTCAGGAAAGAGACATAGATTTTAGTTGGAAGCGTCGCGAAGTTGGGTGGTGGGTTGCACCTGTGGAAAGTCCACGGCGGTGGTACTCGGATCTTGTATTACGTTCGAGTGCCGAGGGAGTGAGAGTGAGCTGTTGATCAACTATAGGATGATCATCCAAGGCTTCTATTCCACATGCTGTTCTCCTCGTATGCAACCATACTTGGCACCTACCTAGGATTGCGCTTCGCCAGTCGATACAGCGTCCCACGAATCAGGAGTGGGATTATAATCTTCAGAAGCGTCACCCACTTCGTTCTCATATATAAATAAATCGTTCGACGCGTGTAACAATTATGGTTTTCCCAGTGCAACAGGAAAGAAGAAGGCGCGCCATTCGTGTTCACTGCAGTATCATCGAATCCGCTCCTCCGATATGGCAATATTAACTACGCTGGACGTACCCTCGGGATCGCCTGCATGTTCCTTCCATCTGGTCAAAATTCCAATGAGTCTCTTCTAAATATGGTTCGTAGGAAAGGGAGTTTGCCTACTTCGCACGCTCTCGAAACCTCACTCGTTGCCATCCAGAGTATATATTTCTGGCTCAATTAGGAAATACGGATCAGACGAACCGCCGCTAGTCGTTGTCTGACTATAATCAGCGCATTTCTACTCAAAGGTCGTCTTGACAAGATTCACTCGGCGATCAATGGGCGTAGAGAAATCGCATTGAATTATACTTACGACTATTCAACGAAGTGTAAATAATGCTCAGATGTTAAGTTGCAGTAATTGATATCACGTACCATATCCGTAATTTGCGGTAGCCGCGCACGATGTATTGTAATCGTGTTTCGAAGCATAGACGGTGAGCGCCGGGTTTCTACAAAGCGTATTACACTATAAATTAAGTAAGACGATTTAATTCGAGGGGTCGTAGACGTGTATCTTGGCGGACGACGGTAGAATTATAATTTTGTATAATAATTCTAAACGTTCAAAGTTATATATTTCTTCTCGCGTGTGGAAATACGATCTCCGATGATTATTTCACGGTAGCTTCCCAGCATAATTGATGTAATACACGGGCGAATATCTCGTGGTCGCGTGTACCAACAACCGGTTAGTTAAGTGAGACAGACTCATTATCGTCACATAGTAATATATTGTAAGCTGGCTCGAGGTATTCACCTGGTCGAACGCTCGCACTTTTTCAATCTCCAAGCGTTCTAACATGCTCCAATTATTAATGAAGGAGGCAATTTACCGTGGTTCGGGAAATTAATAGACTCTCATTAATTACGCTGGTAGATTAAGAATTGATATTATGAATAAATTCTCGCTATTGAAACGAGAGTTTCGGAAATCGATATCAGCCGTCCGAATAATTGTGACAATATTGTTAATGTATCTACATATTCTAGAACACGTTAATATGTATCCGTATATACGAGCGAGCCTATTAGAGTCGTGACGCATGGCTAGGCCTTTTAACGATTATAACAATTCTCTGTTATCGACATTTCGTCTCGAGAAACGAGTGCGTGAATTATTTCATTGCGCGACACTTGTCGTTGATGTGCATTATTAAAAATAAACTGCTCGACTAATCGCCCACTCGTCTCTGGCACGTATGAATTCATTTGCATTAGTCGCAAACAGTTTTAGGTGTGTGAATCAAAAGTTTAAGGTCTCTTACGAGGAACTATGATTTCATCAATGAGAAAAAATAAATAAATAAAAAATAAAATACGTTTGATGGTATTCTCAGAGAAATTATTGAGTAAACTCGTGTAGTTATACTTGGCTGCATCATTTATGTATCAATTTAACGATCATTTGACTACCTTACAGTGCGTGACATACCATTGATTACCCAGATTGTGCAACGTTCGACTGACCTTCGACTATTACTGAAGGCTCGTCGGTGCAATCAATGATGTTAATTTCAATTGTACTTGTAGAGAGAATAAACCGTCGACAATTTTACATCTGGTACTGTATATGGTCGGAGAAGCGAGAGAGAGAGAGAGAGAGAGAGAGAGAGAGAATTTACGCACATTTTACATACAACATCGTGTAATAAATATTCATGTCGCACCACGTCGGACTGAACAATTTCCTTCTGCATAATACTAGATGTTTTCGACACTCTCCGTCTAGTGGGAAAGTTGCCCAACATATTCATTGATTCACACATATTCTTTTAAACTTTTTACATGTCCATATAATGTATTTGCTGATCAATCCGCGTGGACCCCGTGGATGCTGGACGCAGCATCGGGCAATGAATGTGATATCATCAATTGCGTTATTTCACTTTCATTCATCGCTTATCCGGAGTCCTCGAGGCTATTGGACGCGTCGTGATGTATGTACAGTGCATGGAAGAGTATGGGTAGGACGGTGAGAGAATTTGTGCGGGCGTTATTTGCTTCCATGCAAGCGGAAGATGAGGATACTTTCCATATGTCCGAGGAGGTCAGTTTATTTTCATTGCTTAAGCTAAGTGGCCCTAGATCTCACAAAAATAATAAATGAACGTGCCTTACGGGCGTACAACGGGCGTCTGTGTTATGGTTCTCTCATGCGATTCGTTATAGCCCAAAGCTACGAGAATTTCATGCGTTATTTTTTTCTATAAACAAATAGACGATTCTTTATGATTCTCCCGTACGTTTTATTATTGCCCAAAGCTGCGAAAATTTCATTCGTTATTCTTTGTTACGATCAAGTAGACCATTCTTTAATATAATTCTTCGAGGCGTTTAATAATATCGCTCGGATGGAAGATAATATTACGCGATTCATTCGTCAGGTCGATCGACATGGTTGGCGCATAAGTGGAGTCGTTCGACACGCGTGAGATTTCTTCCAGTCGATGGTGTGTTGTGCAAGTTAACCAACGCACTTCGCGTCTATTCTCGGCAAACTGGTCAAGGCGACCAACGGATTACAGGCGTTTTGAGTAACGCGCAAAGCGTTTTGATTTGAAATTTTAAGATTGTATTCGTAAGGGTCAAAAAATAAAGGAACCGTGAATTTGTTGTAAACCATGTGTGGTTTGATTTTTTTTTTTTTTTCGAGAGGACCGAGGAGACCTTCGTAAATATAATGTCACGAGTCTGGCATCGCTTCTCGAGCAGAAAGTGTATCCAAGTGTCCCTGAACACAGGATATTGGCTCTTTTAAATAATTGGTTAATATTATTCTTCTGTTCCAATTGCTCGAATCGTTGATTTCACGCGTTATTTTATACCGGAGCGACATCCTTCGAATGTTCAATGCGTCACCGCGGAAGTTTGGTCTGTGATTCTTTGGTAATTATAGGTCAATTTGTCACAGACTCTTCAGTGACGGAATATATCGTTAAGAATTAGTCAGCTTAGATTGATAATCGTTCTCATCATAAATTAGTTGTCCCAATCGGATTTTCAGTGATAATTGTTTAATTTGTATCACGAGTCATACAAATAATCTCTTTTCATGCATTTTGAAACAGTAAGACGTTTCTTCTATGCTTTTATACACAACCAATACATTCTTTTGATTTTAGTTTCACGATATGAAACAATTTTGATATAACTGCGAAATGTTTTCCAGAATTACATCGAAATTATGGTGATGGTGGTTTTCTGGATATCTATAGCTCTGCCATAAATTTTTGTACCAAAAAAGAAATCTACGACGATAATTTCGGAAAATATCTCAGTCATATTAAAATTGTATCACATAACCAATATCAAAAATGCACATTCGCTGTGTTCGATCATAAAAAATATATCCTGGTTCTCGACATGCGATATTAAAACTCTGTTACTTAAGAATTCATTATAGAAATAACAAAACAAGCGAAGAGTCATCGCGAGCTAAACTTATAAGACGATAGAATTATATTCCGAATTAAATGTGAGCTGATTGAAAATATTGCAGTCGGTTTATTATGAATTTCCTTTAAACTTGACAAAGTTTGAAGAAAACGTTAAATCGACTAATGAAATAAATTTCTGTAAAAATTGCTGAGAACATCGCCGTCATATTAAAATGATATCATATCGCGTGACTAAAATGAAAAGGGCGTACTGAATGTGTATAGTTATAGAAAATATATCCTTCTGGCTATCGTCACGCAATATTAAAATTCTGTCACCGAACAACTCAAAAAAAAAAAAAAAAACGAAAAAGAGCAAAAGGTTATCACGAGCAGAATTTATAACGTGACAGAGATATAATGTGGTAGTGATTATATCCTGAATTAAATTTAGGCTGATTAAAAATGTTACAGACCACTTGTTCAAACTAACGAGCGAACATCATTCCAAATTCTTTATCCGTGAGTGTGTAGACTTATTCGAACTCTCGGCAGTTGAGAATTTATTATAAACGCAGCACGTTCAGGTAATAATGTCGCTGAACGTTCGCTCATATTTACAATCTCGATATTCTAACAATGGTTATATTTGTCTCTGACCAACGGCTTGACGGTAAGTCGCTTTCAAACTTCAAAATCGCGCGCACCGTTTTACAATCGTTAAAATATTTTCAAACTTGTTTCAAAAAGCTCGGCTTCAAACTCAATAATATTTGCGTCGAGCCAGCTTTTCTAATTCCGATCGTCTGTTAATTTTTCACTCCATCGGAATCCTCTCAAAACAACTCATTATTAATTCTCTCTAAACTAAAGTATCAAGTTTAAACAACGAGTTACAATGTTAAAAATTTTAGTATCATTTGAGAAGAATTCAACATCTTAACATCCATGAGTATCGCTGATTTTTTTAGTGTCCTCGAACATAATGCAGCGTTAAATTGACTAGGTGAATAAATATCTCGAACAGACCGAGCGGAGATATCTTTTGCTCAAACGCATAGCCCATTAACCCCTTTTAATGGTAAGGTTAAGCACGCAGGGCGAGGGCTCGTGCTGTGAATTCCAAGTTCATAAATATGTGCCGGTTTGCATGCTGAGAAATTAATTCTACGCTCGCACCCCGCGATAATACACGTTGAACCCGAGGCATAAGGAAAAGTCGGGAAAATCTTAAGAATTCAACGCTCGAATCTCGTAACGATGTACTATATGTATTTTACATGTACACGAGCAGGTAGATATAGTCGCAGGCGAAGATTGAAAACTTTCCTCACTCATCTTAGCAGCCCACAGCGAGTTTTCTAAGTTTAAATGCCGGCGTGTTACGCGGTCTCTAAAACGTTAATCGTTTTACGTACGGTGGAAGACACGAATATGTGATAATGCTCAACGTACGTCTAATATTATTCCTCATCGTCCCTCTTCAATTATTTCTATCCCATTAAGCAGCAATTGGAATAACGAGCATTCTATTAAATTAACCGAGTAAACGAAACTGAATAAATCAATGATAAGCATTACCGGTTATAGATACCCTCGGTGGCCGCGGCAAGCACTCAGGCCTCGTGCAAACCGGCTTAAGATCGGTGCCTTCTTCGTACGGCCGAAAAACTGCCTTGAATCTCGAACAGCACGAACAACTATTTCCCATTTTTCTCTTCAACTGTTTCAATCACTTGTAAATTACACAATCACGCGATTTTCCAGTCGTCACTATTATCTCAGTACCTTGAGACACTCGTCTTACTTGCACGGAACAAAACTACTTCTCGTGTCACTCAACACTAGTTAACACACTTAAGTCCACTCTACCGATGATGAATGGACTGGCGCTATCCCCTTCTCACAGAAATACTAGTCACTCAACATTTTTAACGCTAAATTTAAAAAATGTAAAGGCCTGTACTGCACGGCTGTGAGAATTATCAAAGATGCGTTGATTAAAGCTAGCTCGCCGGTAAGAGAGCGACTGTCATCGTGAAGTCGTCAGCGCTATCGGTGTATCGTACCGTCAGATACCATCTCCCTGCTTCAAGTAACTTTTGGCGCCTCTCGAGAACAGTGAGGCTCTCCTATTGCGTTATACTGCATACACGCCTTCGCGCGTACGAGAGATTTCTCTCTCCTATACCTTCGCGGAGGAAAGAGACTCCGACGTTCGAAGATAATATGAGTAATATCGGCTACTGACGCGATACCACGTGTCTATGTTTGCATCGATATATACGTAAGATTCGGTGAACCACTTCGCATTCCATGGCACACGCATGGCAGGCTCATTTTTAGAATCAACTCATTACTAGTCATTGTCTACTTTTGTATCAACACGTCTCGCTTGTTAATCGAGATATCTATTATTCGGTTATCTATTGAATTCTATTGGACTGGTGCCGGTCATTATGTTTATGATTAATTGACTGAGCTAAAATATTTTAATTACCTATAATATAAATTATTCGATCTCGAATTTGCAAAGAATATAATTAATTTAGTACATGGCAATGGTGTTTCTTCTGCGGTAGTTAGACGCGAGCGTTAAGTGTACTTGACGTCCAGTGACGCTGTATAAACTGTAATTGACAGATACTCTTTGTAAAAGAAGTGACAATGAATCTCTTTCCGTACTCGAATGGCCAGGCACAATCCTCCATATGCGAATTAATGACATCTCATATAAATCTTCTAAGCGATCAGACGGTTGATTAGAAATTGTTTTGTTCCATTCATATATAACAAAGATATTTGAAGAACGATCTATTATGGACGTAGACTGCAGCTGGTTCTACGACTTCATTCACGAGAATTTATGGAGCAAAGTGACTCTAAGAATTCGCTTATGACCCTAGAGAATTGTAGAAAATGAATCGACGCATCAATGAATTTAATTCGTTTGACCTATTTATGTTCCACTGGGACGAAAGGGTCGGCGAAAGTCAATCGATTATCTTGTCACAAGTTGGAAGTAGCTGTTGAGTCACTGATTAAATTGCATATTCCTATCAGTGCGTAATTGGCCCTACGCTCATGTTCATGGTTTCCAAAAAGAATACGAATCAGCGATTGAGGAATGTCAACGTTCTATCTTAAATTCGGTTGAATTTATCATCAAACAATGTGCAGAATATGCATAAATACACATTAACGTAACCCTGGCAAAATATAAATTGTCATTAATAGTCGAATCACCCATTAACTCTTACGGGTATTGTGGGTTACATGAGGGTTAAATAGCAGTTCCTACTCAGCTAGTAATAATCTCTACAGCTATGACTTGATTTGTAATTACCTAAAGAAATAACTTTTTAGTAACAGAGTAATCATTTTAAAAAATTTATTAAATTCGGAATCTCGCAACGGTCGGTGCGCGAAGGAAATGAAGATTGGAAGGGAGAGAGATAATAATCTATAAATGTGAATTATTAAAGGATCTCGAGGAAGAGAGTAGTGACGATTATTAAAAAATTTTACGACAACGAGAGAATAGGCAAGTTGCTAAAATTGTTGGTCAGCCCTTCGGACGCTCTATTGTCTTCGAGAATGATAACGGATCGGGCAAAATTTTCCAATTGTACGAACAAGTATCTGTATACGTAGTCACCGGATTCGTTCTGAAACAGAGCAGTTTCATAGAGAGAAAGATCGAGATTTATCAAAAATGAAAAAAGCTTCGTGAAATTCTCACCTCTTGCATTTCTAGATGCACGGTGCCGCGATTACGAATTCCTTGAATATAAAATTGCATTCTCAGGTGATTAACACCGTTTTGAGTGTACAAAGTGTGTTTAACGTGACCTCGCCTCCCCCGACGAATTTCTTCGCCGTAGGCTTTTATCGGCTCGCCCAGAGCATCCTTGACTTTAGGGTCATCCGTACATCTCTCGACTGCTTTGGCGTAAACACTGTTTGGACTTTTGCCAGAGAAGAGTTCGCTAAATATGGTGTAAAATATCAGAGCCGTAACTCCGACTCCGGCGATTATGATGCTAGCGTACCAGGCTGACTTTGTATTTTCCTTGACTGCGAAACAAGAAAAAAAATAAAGCGCTATAACTACGATTGCATTAATTGAGAACCAAAGTTTGGAATAAAATTGTCTGAAAAAAAATTACCTACTTCCGCAAAACCAGTCTGCAACTGACCTCCGGTTTCATTTTGTTCCACCTTTGACACAGATTTTTGACTAGAGTACCACTGATTCTGAGCTACGCTCAGTGAGACATTGGAGTAACAAGATGACAAAATGGGGATGCTCGACAACATCGGAGTTCTCTTACGAAGAAGATGGTTTATCACTCTCGTCGATGCCATTTTCTAAAAGCAATAGATAACAAATTGGATACACGATTCTAGATTTTATTGATAAACATTTCGCTTGTTTCAAACAAACAGATGTTGTTAAAAAAAAAAAAAACGATCGACAAAAGCAATTTGAAGTTATATAACGTAAGGGTTAACCTCTGACATTGACTAAAGTAAGTAAAATGACAATTGAATGATATCGAAAGGAAATTATGAGGGAAGAAAAATGCAGTAACTCACGCAGTTGCAGTGGCAATTCAATAGCCAACAATCTATATGTCTATTGTCAATTATTTTGTTCTACCAACGAACGATAATCGTACGTGATTGCGATCAGCTGTGTTGCACTTCTATTAGCCGGTGTTCGTTATTTCTCTCCCTCTGACCAATCAGACAAACTACCGACCACTTGTGTCTGTAAGGGAAGGCGAAAAATTCATGAGTGCGAAAGAGGTAGAACTAGTATGGCGAACGCGGCGGAGTGAAAGAGAAACAGCACATTTGTGTAAGATGGAGGTTTCGCCTCTCCTTAATGTTAATATGCGATAACTACGCGACGAAATGACGAACAGACAGGTTCTAAGTGCTGCTGAGAGCGTGTCTATTTATTTTTCTTAGAGCGACAAAGAGAACGACTAACGTGGCATCGTGAATTAATTTACACGTGAGGCCGAATGCTTTTTATTTTTCGGCCAACAACAATATCTCTGTGCAGTGTTATCAGTTCTCGGGGTTTTGTTATCCGATAACGGCGATAATTCAAGAGTTTTTGATTTATTATTCAACGGCACCGATTAATCAACGATATGACACCTTCTGCTATCGGTGTAACATAACCTGAGATGATGAAAAGATTTTTATTTGCGTTTCTCTGCAATGCGTGAACCGTCATGGTGTTAGATACAATTAGCATAATTTAAAGTTATTGACAGTGGCTATTGAAAATGTCGGAATCATTCGATGAATTAAATATCGGAGATGTCGTGGGATGGATCGCTGCCGGAGCAATGATCTTTGGCGGTGTAGTACCTTACATTCCGCAGTACAGAGAGATAAGGCGCAAGGAAGATACAGAGGGTTTTTCTTTGTATGTCTGTCTGACGTTACTTGTCGCTAATACTCTTCGTATACACTTCTGGTTTGTATGACTGATTTCCTAAAAAATCTATTGTAGAATACTTGGCGAACATTTTTGTATTTGCGAGTGGGTCCATCGATTTCAGAAAAAAAATATATTTCATTTTGAATATAAAAAATTGGAGCAATTCTATTTTAGAAAACGTGATTTTCTATTTAAAAAATAGAACTTACCATTTTTTACTGATATATATGTATATGTCCCCCTTAATATAAATAAAACTTTGCCGAATAACATTAAATTAAATGAAAATTGCTTTAATTAAATTTTCATCCGATTAATAAATTCCTTAACGGATTGATAATTATTCGCTTGATTCACTGATTGTATCGGCTAAACCATAGTTCTATTTATCGTCGATTACTAGATACGAATGTTGTTGGAAATAAAGTTATTTTCAATATATTTTTCATAGACAGCGGAGAAACGATGTAAAAAATTTTGCAAAGTACTATTAAAACACTTTGAAATTCCACAATAAAGAACATTTATTGCTTTATACTCAATAATATTTTATCCAATGTTTTCCTCGGTCTATGGTTTATGATTTAACAAAAATTTCAGGTTTGGAAAGCACTACGAGATACCCCTGTTACTGCAAAGTATCTTGATGAATATAACGATGCTCTTGATGATTAAAATCTGTGTGGATATTCGTAATAAGAATCAAATAATAAAATCAAAGGAACGAGTGTTCTCCGGTGAGTCGAATCACTTGTTCGCATGTCTTTTGTGAACCGGTAGACTCGATCGTGTATCGTTTACTCTTACAATGTGTTTAACTATTTATTTACCATGATCTCCGTTTAACGATAATTCTGATAGATTTGGACTCTAAATACTTTTGGAAATGGACAGACTTCCAATCCTATTTGGAATTTGTCTTACTCTTTGCAGTACTGGGTGGAATACTCATGTATTTTTTGATGAATTATCCCATATTTGTCGAAGGAGTGGGACTCCTAGCGGTATTGTCAGAAGCGATGCTGGGTGTGCCGCAGTTTCTGCAAAATCTGCACAATAAATCTACATATGGAATGAGGTGAGGCAATGAAAGAGTTAGACTGTAGAGACATTGAATAAATCAATTTATGTGTCGGTTGCATTATAATTATATTGCAGCATAGCAATGGTGACTATGTGGATGGCTGGTGATACATTTAAAACCTGCTACTTTATACACAGAGAAGCGCCTATTCAATTTGGAGTATGCGGAGCTCTTCAAGTATCGATAGACATAGCGATACTTTTACAAGTGTACATTTATCAAACGAATACTCCTTCCCCGCGAAATTCGATATCGCGGGCTGACTAAAAGAAACTAATGTTAAATGAGTATCATTGAAATCTGAATCTTCCTTCTTAACTATTTAACACTAGAAACTACTATTGTACAGATCTATTTTTATCTACGTAATTTTAACATATTTGTGACTATGATAAAGCAGAAAAGTTGATAACGAGAAAACACAATATATTTGTAACAGTCTGAGAGGCAGTCATCCAAACAATCAAAATTAATCGATGGACTGCAAAGTGTCTCTGTTATCTAATTATCTTTTAACACTAATGCTGTATAGATGAATTTTCATCATTGTAAAATATTGGTGACTGACAAAGAATGCTGACCACGTTGTATGTCAATTATTTAAATACTCTTCCATGAGATAAGAAAAGAATAAATATATATTGAAGCTCATCTTACTCATAAATATGTGGAACGTAATGCGGGAGTCAAGGTGACGTGACACATGTGCAAAAACTTGAATTCAATTTACTCAAAGCCGGTTATACTTTTTAAAGAAAACGAAGTCTGTTTCATCCATCTATTCAACAATAAACCTGACTTTTATTTCTTCTCAAACATTCAATCATCTAAGTAAGTAGAGTAGATACAATTTCTAAAGCGTCACATCACCTTAAGATAATTTCAAAATTGCCGGCATTGCAATCCCGCTACAAGAACAATGCTCATTGGATGTTGGGGGAATGGGAGATCGGATCTCAATTCTCATGGTAATGTTGACAAAAGTATTAGTTGTTATTCAAATTTGACCGGAAGAATAAAGCCAAATGACGTGTCAACCCCCTCGGACACGTTGGAATATTTGTTATCTACCTAATGTACGTATATCCCGCTATATATATATAATATTAACAATGTATATGCAAACAGCAAAGCCGGTAGGATACCACCAGCGCCACGTAGCGGAGTAATGTCTATGGTTAAAAAATGTGAAAAATTTCTCGCAGTGTGAAAGCATTCGGATTACTGGACTGGGTTAGATCTCTTCTATTTAGTGCGCAGACTTCGTCCAACTGAGAAAGAAAGATATCTGTCGTTCTTCGAGACGTAAACATCGTTAATAATAATAATTGGTCAGTAGCGTTATAGAACATTTTCTCAAATGAAGACAGCACCGCATCAACGTTTAGTAATGGTCGGAGATCGCGACGGGTAAGTTTTTTTTCTTATGTTCTTATATGAAACATAACAGTCACAACAAAAATGATATGAGACTTGTTTGTTTTTTTTTTTTTTTTTTTTTTTTTTACATAGATTGAAAGAATTATTGCGTCGCCGACTCGTCGAGTGCGGATGGCGAGATCAGGTGAAGATCACCTGTAAAGAACTTATCAAGGAAAACGGTCATGACGTTACGTATGATACTTTGTTGTCAATGGTAACGACCAGAGCGAGAAGTCTCGTTCCAGATTCTGTGAAGAAAGAGCTACTGCAAAAAATTAAAAGTCAACTTCTGGCACAAGAAGAGAAGGTGAAGATGTGATAGGACAAAATAAGAAATATAAAATAGCCTATCTTAATCTTATCATTTCATTTCCAAATGTCTAAATCTGCATATAACTTCCGTTCCAGGAAGTTCCAGGAATTAAAACAATTCTGTACATGAAATATTAAAGATTCTCATTTTTATTTAATAAATAATTTATATTTTTATAGTCCATTGTATTCTTATTTTAATTGTAATGAGCCCTCTGCTAGTTTGGTGATTCATCTTTCATATTTTAGCTTCAAACTGCAACTTCTTACAGTGTTTGGTGTTATTTACGTCGAACTGATAGACATTTTGTATTATTGTTAATCGCATAATGAATATTAAAGCGATTTCGCAAATAGTTTATTTGAGATGAAACCCACTAGGACACTGAGTGGCAAGGTTAGAATGAATCATCTGAGCCGCCATTAGTGCAAGTGAGATATCGCCATTGGTGACTGCGATGGAACGAGAAAGATAGAAATTGGAGCACCGCACCTAGGCGAGGGTGGGAGGTACTCCGGCGGTAATATACCTTTGCGTAAACATTTTTTTTTGTATTCAGTGAGTATATAAAAAAAAAAAAAGAATTTAAGCTGCTATCCTTGTCTGCTGCGTATAAACTAAAGTTTTGATTTTATTTGTAAAGAAACCGATTCTCTAGAAAGCAATGAAATAGTGAGGTTTATTACCGACCAAGTTGTTGATGAGAGATCGACAGAAAAATTTGTAGCACGATGCGTTAAATAAATTGCAAAGGGTGACAGAAGAGAGATGCTCCGTTGATAAGCGTTAATCACTGCAAGAGAGTAAAACTCGCGCTTATTTAGTGAGCTAGATAAAGATGGACGCCGACAGACTTTAACCTCAATATAAACGATTAATCATTATCAAAATTGGACATCGTTCGTCTTAAAAACGAATCCATATTCGTTCTGTTAGTTTTTCTATTCTGATTGAACAGTAATTGACGGAGAAAATCTTTACATTTTGTTGTTGACGTGTTTAACCACATTTTCACGTAAACTACATAACTTTGAACATAAATTGCTAGAAAAATAATTAAAGAGTCTGCGTATTTTTTTTCTTTTACAAATTAACGAAGTTCCAACACGAGCGAACAGAAATTTATTTTGATAAGAAGATCCGTAAAATGATGTTCTGGAAATTGATGAGAACCGGAAGTCACTTATAGATTTAACTTTTTTGACTATAGATGGAGCTGCGAGTGTCACGAAAAAATAACGAGAGTTTCGATCCACACATTCGCGACGTACGTATGTGGTGCAAGCACTTGGAATTGTGCGTCCGAACTACGACAGTTCGTCAATAGTCTGTAATAATTATTTAACGAGTTAACCAAAAATTGTACAAAGATGTTGATCAAGGTGAAGGTAAGAAGTCGAACGATATTTACAACGGACTATCTAATGCTCGTAAAACCGGTTAATCATTCTGTCAATTTATTTTTCAGACGCTCACGGGAAAAGAGGCAAGCGATGACACAAAGTTATGAAGAAAAAAAGAAAAAATAAACTGGTAATCTATGTGTATCGCATGTTTTGCTAGCTCATGCAATACTTTGTTTGCAGATTGAGATTGACATAGAGCCCACAGACAAAGTGGAGAGAATCAAAGAGAGGGTCGAGGAGAAGGAGGGTATCCCGCCGCAGCAGCAAAGACTTATCTTCTCCGGTAAACAAATGTGAGTATCAGCTCATTATTTATTAATACATTTATCTATAGTTATTGAAAATATTTCTTAAATAATTTATAGTTAAAGACAGCAAGCGAATAAGAATTGTATTCACTTTTGTTGTAATCAGGAATGACGAAAAAACAGCGCAGGATTACAAAGTTCAAGGTGGCTCCGTACTTCACTTGGTTCTCGCGTTAAGAGGCGGCCTCTAGTACAACATTCCTCGTCGATCGAAGGACATTTTGTGAAAATACTGAATAAACGAGAATAAAAATGCAAAAAGGAAAGAAAACGTCCTTATCCGGACGTATGACGTTCGGAGGAACCCATTGCGGGTACTAACGCTATCGAGAGAGTACATTTGTATTTCATTGAGTATATAATAAAATAATTTAATTGTAGGATACGATTTTCGATAATGCGTTCTATGATAATTTCTGATTATTGAAATATTTAAAAAATAATAATAAACAAACACAAAAGTAACAAATGATTTATCGAGTCGCACAGTCTATGTTCGGAGTAGCTAATTAATTATAAATAATTGAAATAACATTGAAATAAATACAGTTTGATACTGTTGATAATGACTAAAAATCGTTTACTATTGATATCAAAGTTCCTTAATACATAAACGTGGTCGTTATGCTATACAGCGAAGGAATTCTGTGTAATCGGAGTAATGAATATTTTGATAAATTGAGCTTCTCTAGAAGAATAAAACAGATTTTAAGTTCTGTGATATCTACTGTTGTGCGTCGCTCGACTCCACTTGGTTTTGAAGAATCGTTGACAAATTCCGCAATAGGCAGCTGCGTCCGGGGTAGATTCGTGTTTCGACGCAATGTGTCGCAGTAGGGCATGCTGAGTCGTAAATGTAACGCCGCACTGATTGCAGTACAAAATTCGAGAACGGAATCCACCTTGCGAAGGGTCCGTTGCCTCTGGATTCTCTACAAATTTATGTCTCATATTGTAGCATAACTCTATCTCGTTTGAGCAAGAATTATCGCAGAGGTAAACTAGTCGAAGAATTAAACCGTAAACCGAATGCCAGTACTGCGACCATACATTTTTATTACCAAATAAATAAAATTTTTGAGATAATTGAATAAAACATAACAATATACCACATTGATATCATTTTATTTCGATTAACACTGCTGAAACAATGCGAAGCACAGCTTTTTTTTTTTTTTTTCTTCTATAATTGTACTTATTCTCATCTCACATATATCGTACATTTGTAATACATTCAATATCTTTTCTAAAGTACATTCTGCGTGAAACAAACGATATCGGTCCTGGGATGCTTTTTTTTTTATAATGCATACATTGTACAAAATGTGATTCTCCGATTGTGACTGACGAGTCGTACTCGTCACAGAATGCATCTATTGAAATTTAAACCGGACCATTTACAAATATCTTTAATAACTTTATATTTTTTGTGCTTTAACCGATTCGTCGTATTGTTTTGCATTATAATAATGAAAATATACCAAGCTCTTACCGCAAGCAGGTATGGTAAATCTAAAAATCGTTGACTCAGAGAATCGCGTTGACTTAAAATATCTGAAAAAAAGCTTATATTTTGACAAATGTTTTCTCGCGTGCACATAAGTATTCGTTCGGAGGGCCTATAAGCGAACTCTAATCGATGGTGCGTCAAGAATTTGTTTCAACGGGTGCTACAGTTTGCCGAGTAACTCGGTAATAGTACAACGTTAATGACAGTGCAGTGTAATTTCAAGATGAGAAATCCCGTTAACTATTGTTTATTTATTTATTTTTCATTGCAATGGACGGACTAAGAGATTTAACTGTGTTATTTTTTTCAAATATGTACAATCGGATGAATTATATCAGAATGAGCACAGGTAGTGTACATCTCGGAACAAAAAGAATAGATTATTTTTATTTCGTAGTACGTTATATAGCGTCAACATTGCAAAATACTGTATGACCATGACTAGAATATGTGCAGCTACTCGTTAATTTTATTTGGGATATCGTTCTCTCGTATATTCATAAATATATTTGTTCATCTAGCTATGGTCTATGCAAACATAAATGAATAAGCATTAAAACGAATAGAGCGGTTCTACGAGAACAAAAAAAATGATGACGATCTCTTGGTATCAATGTTGACTATATATCCATAAAAATATGCTGAAGCTCACTATGAAATCGCAGTGATACTTATGTTTTAGCGATTGATTCGTCACGTAAATTACCTTATTAATTTCTGACATCGCGTTGATAAATCCTCTATCGTACACAGGAGCTTATACGCTTTAAGTACCTTGTCTGCACGTGAAAGGCGTTTCAATGTTATGAGGAATTGCGGACGTTGTACAGGATAGCCGAATTCCAAATATGTTGGACCGTTTTTCGTCGTTGATCGGTTTAAGAATTCAATTCCTTTTTAGGAGCTCGGTGCCTCTGGATCGTCTTTTGCCATTGCATATTATGTTTTAATCGCATATGACGACGCAGGTCGGTTCTACGACTGAGAGTGGTGTGACATAGGATGCAGGTTGTCTGGTTCCGATGCACTTCGAGGTGCTGGGTCAGCGAAGCGAGGTGCTTGTAAACACTTCCGCAGAGACTGCACGAAAAACGCCCTGGACCCTGCATCACCACCTGACCAGTTGTATCGCCAACATGCTTCCGTTTCCGTCCCACCCCCCCTGCAACACATTAACAGCCTCGTAACCCCGATTCCTCATTACAACCGAGACGACTATGCTCTAATGAATTAAATGAGAGTTACACGCATCATCCTTCTTCAAAGACAATGATTATTTTCTTTCTTTTTTTTTTCAGGAGCATCGATCTTTCATATCATCCTTCCCCGCGTGAATCGGGTGGGGGGGGGGGGGGGGGGTATCGAGAAGAAGCCTGTGCGATTATATTATTTTCTGTGCCGACTATTTTTTCATTTATCTATTCGTTATCTTTTTCAATTATTTGCTTTTCATCTATATTATCACACAAAATTATTTGATGCTTCATTAACTTTCGTTTACTCCACATAAACAGTATATATCGTAAGTCGATGGATCGTCGATCACGTTTGCAACTTATTCAGCTTTAGTGATCGTGTTGTTTCGTGCAGAGCGGTGCCAATGAACAATGCTCACGAAATCATGCGAAACGATATAAAATATTCAATGGTATTTACACTAGAGAAAAAAAAAAATATATATTTATATATATATATTTTTTTTAAATAATTATATTTTTGCCACCGTTGAGAGTTAAAGAGTTATTTGTAAAATGTAAGTCGTATCGCTACCGTCACCTTAGCTTACACCTATGCATTGATAAAAATGAACATAAATGAATGATCTTCGCAATAGCTGAAATGTAAAGCCCAATTGTTATTATAACGATAGAACTTTCGATGTTAACTTGCGATGGGAAAGGATATACGTTTCATTAATTTACATTTTAAAACTTTATTCACACAGAATGTTCACTTACATTATTTTTTCCCTCTATAAGCCAAACACATCAGGGTTACGCAATACCATAAATATTATATAGACGTAATCTTCCTTTATTTCTTTCTTTTTTTCTTTGTCATAAATAATTAACTAAAGAAATATCAATATTCTTGATACTAAATTAATAATTGGCAATCTTGTACTTATTGTATTATTTCTTTATCTTTTTTGTTGTTTGTCGTTTGTCGTTTGTTTGTTATCTATTTATTTATTTATTTTTTTGGTTTTTGAGGAATGTGCACATTCGTTGGGTTTTGCTTCTTTTTTCTTTTTTTTTTTATAACAAAATAACATCGTGTGTTCTAATTCCAGGGTTAATATACAATTATGAAATATATATATTTCCATTTGTACGTTTCCACCCGGTGGTATTCGTAAAATATATAACTCGGTAGGCAAATTCATTAGAAAAACCATAACTACGAAGAAAAATTATATCTAGAAATGATGTTACACCTTTACAGGGACACCGATGTTCACAGCACGCATCCGGCATGTAAAATATTTTATTATTTCAGCTATGCTTTAATTCATTCATTTTAAATGAAATTTATATTTAAACGATATCTTAGATACGAAGATACAAGCTACGCTTTGGTAATTTTTATTACACACGTAAAACAAGAAAGTAAAAATAAAATAAAAGAAGAAAAAACAACGGAGATCTTGATACAATTCAGATCGCGATCTCTTTCAATTGTCCACAATAATTTGCGGTAAATTGCACAAAAAATAAATCAGTCGATGTAACACTCGTATTCGTGTAATTCGATATTGACGATTAGGAACAAAACTCAAATAATCAAATAATTATTAAATGGCAACGAAATAACATAAAAAATATTTGCATCATGATTTTACTTTTTTCTTTTCTATTAAATTCCTCTCTTAAGGGACGATAATATAATAATTAGATTAAATAGTTCTCGAAGTTTGGCAAGTTCGTGAGCTTAGTATTATAATCAATGAGTATATGTAATATCATAGGCGTGGTTTTCTTAGTCAATATAGAATACGTAAAAAAAACAAAGAAAAAAAAAAAAAAAACAAACATATTCACATACTTTGGAGTACGTTTGTAAAATTTGGCAAGACAATCAAAGATTTTCTAGGAAAATTAAATGGAAAAGTGATGGGAAAAAAAAAAGCCGTCTATCGTATTTCCCACAATGTTATCGAACTCCCGCGTGTGCTGTTTAATAAAAAACGGAGCCGGACGATTAGTACGAACCTTCGTAATAATTCGTGAGAAATTAAATACGACGAAATTATTCGATTTTTCAATTAATCGAGTTTGGCAGTTTACAGGACTAGTATGGAGTTTTAAAGAATGATTCAAAATCAACTATATATATATACCTTCACGCATATTTAGAAGAAAAAAAAATGCACATTCCTCCTTACGCTATTAAGTACTGAAATAAACTGACTAGATAAAATAATTCACCCATTCCATCGCGTATATATCTTTGGTTACAAAAAAAATGTCTGTGTATGCGCGTATGGCAAACTTTCGTGGCGTGGTATGTTGTTTGTTTGTTGTTGTTGTTGTTGTTGTTGTTTATCTGTGTAATAATTGAATAATACACATATACATACATACACATACCCATAAGTATATATAGTAATAGCGGTACTTATATACATATGTGTACGAATGACTAGTGCGAGAAGTTATTTGTTTTTCAAGACAGGCATCGGTAAGATATATCTTCTTTGGTGGCAATTCACACTAAGGAATAGGACTAGAGGTGATTCGCTCGACACTGCTCTCCCTAATGCGTATCGTTGTAAACGTAGCATCGGATTCTAGGTTCGGAGCGGGATTAGCGTTCCGCTGGGCAATAGTTCCTGTGGCTACGGGTAATTGGGTCGCGTTACGAACGTTTCCCGTGCCCGTTCCGAATCCCAACCAGCCGTGACGATTCTTTAAATGACGTTTCATGTGCGTTGTTCGGCTGAGCACTTTGTGGCAAACCGGACACTGGGTAGTTCCCTTATGCATGTTCATGTGTTTATACATAGAGTCCCGATTCCAAAATGATTTACCGCAGAGTTTGCACGAATGCGACGGTTGTTCGATGACCACTGTACGTGAATCTAAATCAAATAAAGAATCATGCTACAAATTTGTTTCTTTTACTTGAGCGACTACCGTCGGGCCTGATTGTTTGTCATCGCCTCATCATCCTTCTCCTTCTCGCTTCTTCTCAATTCTACACGGCCCTTAATTCCCTTCGTATATATTTCCTCTTCTCGATTTCACTTGCACTCACTCACTCTGATCGACTATCGAGTCACACATACAGAATTTCTTTTTTCTTTCTTTTACTTTTATTTTAGCTGAACATAAACAAATAGACAGTATAACAATGAATTCACACAACATTGAGAATCTAAGAGAGAGAGAGAGACAAATAATTGTTTTTTTTTTTTAAATTGTGCGACGGCACGCTCACTCTTTTACGGCAATCATGCTGTACACAAACTTATGAGCGGGATATTTGATGCTATTTTACATATTATATATGCTTTTTACGTACGGAGTTATATATCATTAGTGTTCATGCAAAATAACTGCAAACTCGTCGTTGATTTATGACGTTCTATCGTTTTTTCAATAACGAATACATAAAAAAAATAAATTAAAAACAATGAATAACAAAAATTAAATCACAAGCGTTAAGTATATTGTCTCGCTGTTGCGTAGCCGCGATATAGAGAGCAACGTCCGCACTGGCACTAGATTTTATTTGACAATTTATATTTACAAGTGAACCGACAATCATGTATTCCTTTAAGTTTCTATGTCCTTATGTGACACAATTAAATTCCTACAGCAGTTTCATTATGGGTGATTGGATCCGGGTGATATATTGTTTGTTTGTTTGTTTTTTTTTTTTTTAAATATTTATTTAATTTATTTTTTCGTCCGTTCGGTACCCTCCGATAACGCTTAAATGAAATGAGTTAATGTCGATAAATCTGTTGTCTCTAGAAGCATGTTTTTTTTTTATTCACAGTTACAATGGTATATCGTATTACAATATACGAATCAATCATGATTGAGTCCGATAGACGGCTTAGATAGTACATAGAATTTATCGAATTTGAGACACGACGGTATCCGTTGTGCCGTACTTTTTTCAACGATAAAAATGTCATTTTTTCGAACGGTGTGTTCTAATTATTCGTATACCGTGTATGCAAGGGGCGCGTAGCTTTACAGATCAGAAATGTGCTTCGGTAAATGACATCGAGTAGCAAAAAATATTGTGTATCCAAGTACGTTATAAGAAAGAGCTATTAATTCACAATCCTTTGTGAAAATCTTCTAAATACAGAGAATCATGTAGACACGTATCAAAAATGGTAGATGGATCTAGTTAAAAAAAAAAAATAAATTAGCAATAGAAAAAAAGAAGAAAAAAAAAAGCGAACATTCGGTGGATGTAGTCCTTTGAAAAATACTGATATTAGAAAATGTTCTGGATGATAAAAAAATATAATAATAAATCGTTCCGTATAAGTGACCAAAGGTAAACGAAACGAGTGATGGAAAATACGTATTCTAGTAATTTTTTAATCAACTTTTCGCGCGATCTCAAATAATAAACCCGAGATAATTTAGGGTTACAACATTTGCGCGGTTTACGTACGTTTCTACTGGTTGAACCTAATGTACAGTATGAGAAATGATTTATTTACCGTCGAGGCAAGATGTACGTACGATTTCGACAGAGATTAAATGATTAATTTTTTTTTTGTTTTTTTTTTTTTTTTTCAGATTGAGACACAAGTTGAACATCTAAACGGATCACTGGCGATCGCGCTTGTCTTGAAGAATCTAGAAGCAGCCTGAGGATGATCTAGAACACTTGCCGCGTATTATTGAATTTCGGTATAGCTATAGATCAATTCCATGGCAATGTACTAAGTTCGGGGGTCTCGCAGATCTTGGATTACTTGACTCCATGCACATTTACCATGTGACAGCGCATTGTGTACTTGCGAGTGAAGATGGCTTGACATATCGGGCAGATCGTGTCGCCTCTGTGTATACTGCGATGATGGGCTAGGGAGTCTCCGCGATTGTAGGTTTTTCCGCAAACATCGCAAACCCACCGACCGCTTTCATCGTGAAGTGGCCGCGATCTTCGCCTGGCCTCAACTTTGGTAGTTATCAGTAGTGGGTCCCCAACAGGCGGATCGTATTTTGGTTCTGCGCACACAATCCAAAGTGTTTCCCATTCACACACAACAGCTCATAAGTTTCTTTCTCTTAGCTCATCTCCATTCGTATCTACCATACTTTGTTGTGTATGTAGTAGACGAATAGAAACGGTATACAAGGCAATGCGTAATTGCATACAACGATACGTCTATGTTAAAAATTCATGTCCACTGTGAGTACCCAAAAACCATCCCCCAACTAAGCCTTCAACCACAGAACAGGATTTTCTCCGCATCGTATTGTCGAGAATTTAACTTGTTTTATTATTTTTGTTTGTTTGTTTGTTTGTTTTTTTAGTACGGATAGATCAAGGAAATATTTAAAGCAAATTCTCAAAGCAACATGGAGTATCAATAACGTACGAAAATTACTTTACATTATTTTATTTAGTATAATCCGGATCGGATCGGATTGACACGAGCAAAGTCGATCAACCACCGTCGGAGGATCTCTTTAGGGCTCATTTCAACGATAGCTTTAAAGCACTTTCTCGAGGATAAAATTGCATATACAATAAACGTAATAATTTAAATGTTGTAATGGAACGCGCGAAGTAACGTTATTGTTAACGTTTCTAAACCTAAAGTAAAAACAGTTCACAGAACTATCGATTGAAATACGAGTCATTAACGCAGACTAATACTTAGCGCGTGCAACGCCGCTTACGTAAACGTGTGTCCCTCGGTTAATAATAAATTTTTTTCTTTTTAACGCTCGTTAAACGCTATGCGCAACGTTAACATTTCCGTATCGCAAGAGAGGTAGCACAACACGGCTGATAGTACTGGCGAATCACAATATTGTTAACCACCGGTTATCGGATTATTAATAATAAAATCGTAAATGAGGTAGTATGACCGTATCATACTTATATTCTAGCGTATCGATATTAATCAAACGATTAAAAGTACCTTGAGCTTTTAGCAATGCGATTAAAAATTCACTGGAACATATCGTGTAACTACGATGACCGTGAAAGTACATCATTAACTGAACAATAGTTTTCTCAGATCGACGAATAAATTTTTTTTTTCTCAAAAATATTACCGTATCCTCTATCTACGTTTTATGGTAAATACAGATCCGTGTATCACAAGCGTCCGCATTGCGGCTTAAGAGTTTCGTACGAGAATACCGAGAAGCAATAGAAAGAAGAAAAAAAAAAAATACGTAAAGGTTTGGGATTGTGTTTTATGGCACGACTCGTTGTACGCAAAGAATACTAACGCAGTTCGCTCAGTTTGAAATTACCATCGAGACTCAGAGAGTACTTATGGATACGCAGCAAGTGTATTCTCATGTCATAACTTCGACTAAAAACGCGATGACAAATGGGACAACGGGTTTGTCCCGTATGTAAATCCTTATGAAGAGTCAGAGACATCGGATGTTTAAAACCCTTCCAACAAATTCTACATCGAAACATTAATTCTGTATCCGAAGATTGACCGCTATCATCGTCTAATGACGAAATCAAATCTGCATTGGGACCAGTATTACCGCTTCCAGTATCTTCTCGTTCTACAAATAAACATAAAGATCACCTCTATAATCGTGTGAGAATAGTATCGTAGCTGTAGCTTTAGTGTTCGCAATGAGATAGCAAGCTAAGAAGAGGAAACCCGATTCGATTAGGAAGAATAACAGAGCAGCGTTGAATAAACTGAAACAGCACACCCAACTTTAACCAAAGTAACCGATAGTCCCCAAAAATCGTTATTTTGAAAATATACAAATTGTTTTATGTTATTTAAGACACTATAGTAGTTTCTATCGCGGATGAGTATTATGCCGTTTGTACGAAAGTGTAAATATTATTTTTCAGAGTGCCGCTATCCTGCCAAAAATAAATATAACTAAGTACTCTTAAGCCTGGACAGAATTTACATATTTTTTACAATTTCTCTAGGATGCATACGGATTCAGCACCGATGAGACATTTTTTTTTTCTGTCAAGCGATACGACGCTCGACGTGTTTTCGACTTAAAATAAAATATTAACACAAAGTTATTACTTGGTATATCCTACATCGTTAATGAGAGACGGCGTATAGGCAACTTTTTCTCGTTCCTCGGTTATAAAATCTTTCGATTCAGTCTATGTGTGAATAAAAATCATAAAAGAAAACAAGCATTTATATTAATAATACGTTGATTTCGCTGCGAGGTACCGAGTTATATCGCAGGTAACGTTCGTTCTTGTTTGAAATAGTATTTAACGAGTATACACTTACTTTGTACTTCAATTTTGCTTAATACAAAAAACAGAGTATGATGCAACATTGAGATTTCAATAAAATTCTTACTCGCGATCTAAATAAATATTGCAACAGTGTTGGTTCGCGTTATTGTACATTAGATGCAACGTTGTCCAAGTGAATTTATCAATGTTGAGTACAAGAACAAATGCGACAATGGACAAGTTTTGTCGGGTAAATTCGTCCCGATACTGAGCGTCGATCGATTAAATTACAATAATATTGATTGATAAACGGTTGTCGAACGGTTTAATCGACGATATTATAAACATACTTTTGCTGTACACATTCTTACAAAGTAATCCGCACAGCAGACACTGTCAGTGTTTATCTCGATTGTTCGACGAGCAACTCGCTCGATCGCATCTTGACATCGACTAAGCATTGTTGTGGGTATCAGTTTAGTTTTCTCTAAACCTGGTATACGGCACGAAGGCAGGTTGGTGCTATGGAGGAGGAATGTGAGGAATAGCTCGTAGTTCATGAAATTCTGCGAAACATGGCCAGCGACACAAACAGGTATTGCAGGCCCAGCATTTGAAGCGTGTCTGCCTGAGTTTTCCACGTGACGTGAGTATTCCTCGCCGCTTGCAGTGTACACATACTTTTCCATGACCATTTGCTTTGCTGAGGCTATGCGGTTGACCAGATACGTACGTAATTCCTCCTGGAGAAAATTGGCCAAATCTTCGGTTAGTCATATCTTAGAATCTTATGTGCACATGCAGCAACCATTAGTAACTTTGTGTATGTTTTGTGTGTGACCAATCCCAGCACCAACCCGTAGCCGTAAGCCAGTCTAGAAACGAGCGACCAATACCCACAATATAGCATTGCCAGATGCTAGTTCAATGTGATCGCCTAGATTACTTTTATTCTTATAATGTGTTACGGAAGATCTATCGTCGTCTTTCTTCTAACGGCATTTCGCTAAATTTCACGTTTTCTTTCGATTTTTATTTTTGATTTCTTTCATCGTTATTCCTTTCTTCAAATCTTCATTCTCTTGGATGGGAATCTTGCATCTTCGATTTATCTCAAATCTGTGATCCTCAAACGCACGAACGCCTCACGGGCGAGCGTCTAGTTAGCCGAGCTCCTTTCTTTATTTCACTTTAAATCTTCGAAGTTGCTCTCGATCCATGTTTTTTGAGCGAGTTTATTCTTTCACGAAGCTTATCGGCTATCCTTATAATACCTGTGCCTGTCCGATTGCCAGACTACGCCGCTTCATGGATCAATCTTGTCTTCCGGATCACTTCTCGATCCTTAATTACGGGAACAATTAGGAATTCGACTAGTCGCTCAGCTAGCCTCTTCACCGTTTACTAATCATTGATCAATGATTGTTTGCATATACGCGCGCACTCAGAGCTGAAGTATAAACGTTTCTCTGATGAGTGTGGTTGACGAGAATTTTGGGTATTTCGAAGCATGATTGCTTCGCTCGCGAATTCGTAAGAAGATACAACGAGAAAATTGTGGCTCTCTTATTATTTCTTAATATATGGTTCGCAGTGCAATTCCCGATTTGGGTTCGGTTTACAGTTTTACTTCCGTCGGCTTCTTTCGGCTCTAAGAGATTCAAGTTTTTTTTCTCTAATTTTTTCTTTAAATTATAATAAGAACTAAAGAGTTCATGCTTCTATTAAAATTGCCTTTACGATCATTACTTACCTACGCGTATTCAAAAGTATCTGTCTTGAAAATTTTATGAGATATAATACAGTATGGTTAAGAAAATTTGTTGGCTGGAAGGTATGACAAAGATAATTTACATGCCAGTGTCGATACTACAACCACCGGACGCCCTCACCATCGTCACCACCACCAGCCCTATTTTGCAATTGTCTCGATAATTGAGTTTTTACAAGTCTGCAATTGATAATCGATTGAAAATGCCTGAAGGGCTCTGTGTGTACTCCAAAGAAAAAAGTGATTTTGCTTCAGCGTGAAGTCGAGATACACGTAATGTTAGTATATGTGGTGAGAAAAAGAAAGAGAGAGAGAGAGAGAGAGAGAGAGAGAGAGAGAGAGAGAGAGAGAGAGAGAAAGGAATAAATAAAGTGGTGGCTCTACTAAAGTTATTAAAGGAACATAGATGATTGTCGGCACACATACAGCACTTGGCAATGCTTACTAGTGTCTACAGTTCAACCTACACCCGAGTGCCTGTTTACCGCACGCTGACATACAAAAAACCATGCACGCTTTACACTAAAATGCGTTTTTAACGATCAATGGAAAGAGAAGAGTTTTTTTTTTAATACAAGAAAAAAATCACCTTGATGTATCCAGCACATTCTCACATTCAAGAATTTCTCATGAGCATTTTGCGAGTTGGATCAAAATTACGCGTTTTATATTAACATTTTTTTTGTAGATGGTTACATGGGGAAATAAAAATGGCATATTTTGATTTTCGTTCATTTCTGATCAAACTCGCAAAACGTCGGGGTTAGGGTTTTTCTCTCAAGACCGTTTAATATTTTGTGCAACTCAATTTAACTTATTGGCGTCAGTATATTATTGCCACCTTTCACCCAAATCTCACATCGTTATTATTCGTATGCGTGTATGAATAATGCAAAGCTGCACAGGCTGCTGCGCCATTATAAATACGTTTTAATTCATGAGTTTTCGTTAACTATCCCTTCAAACTGCCGGCATATCAAGGCCTTGAAAATCGTTGACATTATCTAGTGGCAAACCATGTTTCGTAGGGTAAAAAGAGAATATTTTTTGCTCTTTTACCCTTTTCGAAATATAGCGAAGAAAAGATGATTGTGGTTCCGTATCCAACATGCACAACTTTCATTCGATATCAACAGTTTGTTTGAAATAACCAAAGAGACTTTATCCATCAGATTCAATTACCATGTGCGATTCAAATTATGCAATTATTGGGTACAAAATCAATGTCTGTCCGCTGAGCGCCAATCTTGATATTTTAATTGTTAATTACGATTTTTCTCTGCATTATTTTATTGAAACATCTCTGTGAATGAAAAGCAGTTTGGAATTGCAGCGGACAGTTGTGTATGTTTATAGAAAATATTAAACGTTGTATTTAACTCACCCTGACCTGCATCCTGCGTTAGCCTCTCCCCGGATGTGCTTGGTTTTGCTAATAAGTGGCCTGTAACGCAAAGTACAAGATTTTCATTAAAAAATTGTCACCATTTTTGTTTTAATCTTTTACAGAAGAAAAATAATATGTCGACTTGCCGAGATCCGACGATGAGCGTTTCCCGTCGAGTAAGTCTGACTGATTCGGTGAATAGAATGTCTGGCTGATGTCAGGTTTTTGTTCGCGATCCGGCGTATTCGAGGGTGTCTCGTCTCCGGCCAATTTGTTGGTCGAACTTTCTCCGATACTCTGCTCTTCGTAACTACAACTACTGCCATCCTGCTCCAAGTACTCCGGCATTTCCAGTTTAAGATTTGGCATCAGAGGTATTATCTCGACGGGATCGGAGCCTGATGTATTTGCTTGATTTTCCGTCGACTTGCTTTCGCTATCTTTTGCCGAATTTGAGTTGTTATCGCGATGCGACTTGTCGGTATTTGCGTTTCTGTTGTCCCGACATTTTCGTCTCTTCGTAGGTGGTGTTTCGGCTTGGAGATCAACGGTGTGGAATGGCATAGGCGACGGCGATTTGTTGCCTTTGCTATTAGTCATTACCTTGCCGGAGGCATTTTGGAGTTGTACCTCTGGCTCGTTTGGAATTTCCACATCGTCCTAAAAAAAAAACAAAAAAAAAAGCTTAAAGCATCTCTAACAAAAAATATCATGACTTTAGCCCAAGAAAGTCTCAAAGGCCTACCTCCACTATGCTATCGCTATCTTTTCCGGTGCCGTCCGTCAATCCCTGAACCGCCAACAACTCGGCGGTCGTCAAAAAGCTTGCTAACTGCTCCTGAACCACATTGACTTCTCCTTGGTACATAAAGTCCACCAACGCGGCGAGATCATCAAATTTTACATTGCGAAATATTATGACTGGATGCTGGCAAGGATTTTCCTAAAATAAAAATAAAAATAAAAATATTGCTGTAATGCTATCTTCCGAAGGTTCATCGTATAAAGATTGGAGACAACCAAAAATCACCTTAAATAAATCCCTAAAATATGTACTACAAGCCGAAAGTAGCATTTTGTGCGCCCTGATCCTCTTTCCCTCGCAGCTCAGCGTTACATCGACGAGATCTTCGTCCGTGCGAAGAGTGTCAAAGGCGCATGTTATGTGTTTAAGATAATTGTTCCACCTCAGAGAAAATTGTTGACTGGAACCCATGCTGCTGCTTGTCTGAAATGTAATACATTAAACAAATTATCGATCGTTAAATAATAATTCAAAAAACGAAGCTTCTTCGATGAAAGTATAATTAGTTTAGAGGGGACATTGGGAAATTTGTGAAAATCTTACGTTATGGTGGAGTATCGCGTTTCCCAAGTCAAACGTGCGTCCAATGAGGCTCCCGTGTTTCGCGTTTACTCAAAAGTCGTAAAGCACCGTAAAACTATTGAATCCCAAAGTTGTTCGAGAAATGAGGACGCAATAATTATCGGTCTCCCGTGGATCCTTCGGTCCTCAATCGTTTGACGAAAAATAAGGACTGTAAACAGTGGAGCTGCAGTAGCTTTTCATGGCACGCTTCGTGATTCACTGTTGAGCGTTCACCGGGGCGTCTATACGGTTTAACACTATCATATTATATAATTGCACCGCATTACTTCGTCTGTCTCGTTTATTAGTGATAGCGTTAGGGCTACGATTATTTTATAAATTACACTTTACGACCGAGTGACAGCTGGGAGCCATTTTCCTTCAGGAAAACGCGTAAGATGCGCAAAAGAAGCCCCACTTCCTGCACAAGCCACGCACGATGCGTGGGATCTCTAGCGATGACAAGCAATGGTGGGGGGTATCGTCACCATGCCACCACTACCATCATCGATGTTCCGATGTGCGGTTCTCTCTCGCTGGCATCGCATTCGAGAATCGATGGTCGTTTCTCAGAATCGATATATTTTTTTAATCAATCTTTTAAATACCTTGTTTTCTCATTAAAAAAAATTGTTATTGGATAGTTAAAAATGTTGTCTAGTCTCGATTATTTGTTGTAAAAATATTTACACGTTTATTTATAAAATACAATTGGCTTAAGATTATGAGAGACAACAATGTCTCCGGTACTAAAGATTAATCAATAACGAATAGTCTAATCCGTTGGTTTTAAAAATTTATATTTCTTGCGCGTTAACTCTTGTTGAGAAACTTTATCTTTGTCGTTCAGCTGACTGCACTCTCGTTTCGATTTAAATTTGTTTCCCATATTAGTTATGTTTGAGGATTTCCAATGTTGAGCCATTTGTTCGTCAGACACATCTGCTTCGTGCTTTGGTTTGATTTTAGCGATCTTTGCATTCTGCTCCAATTCCATGAGTCTCTCTATCTCAGGATTCATACCCTGATAACTTACTCTTCCGTCTCTCAATTGCTCACAAAAAGCAAAGCTGGGTTCGACGATGAATCTTCCTCTGAAATAAATAGCAATTTGGATAAACGTTTGTCTATCGAATCAGTTGAATGCCATTTGGAATATCGATTAAATTTTCTTACGATTCGTTTTTCATACGAGTCGTCAGTTGGCTTCCAAAATATTCTTCACCCTCCTCTTGGTAAAGTTGTTTCTCCACTTTTTCTTTCGTTCTTTTCATGAACTAAATCATAATCAAAGATTATTGTATAACGTATAGTAATAACTAGTAGCGCTGTTGATAAAATCAACAGCATGCTAACCTCTCGTGATTACCTTCATTTCCAAAATACTTTTCGATAGCTTCATTTTGTTTCCTTCCCTCCCTGTCATGTTTATTAATTTTTTATACAATATTTATTGACTCAGCAATATTATTAATAAAATTAAATAACATTAAATTAAATTGTTTTCATATAATGTTGTCAAAAGGTTATGAATCGTGACAGAGAACCATACAGACATTATGCTATTACAGATTGGTCAATACAGTCTCGTGCAGACTGCAGAGTGATGCAAAGAACATAGAAATATAACTTTATAGAACCATATAAAATTATAAAAGCGCCCGATTTGGCAGAACAAAAAATAACACAGATTTCCGCCAGTAGACAGCGCACGGATATGACAGTGTGACAGACATATTGGCAAATCCCGAAGCTCGCAGTCCTGACGACGCGCGGTTTTCTCTCTTGCGCTCTTGCGATGAGACCATAAGCGTTTCCTTCTTGCACCAACGCTACAACGACGCTTGGATTTTGGGTTAGATTGCCGGAAGTGATCGCGAAATTTCCGAATATATATTGCTATTCGTACATTACGCTCAAACTCTTTAACAATGGCTCGAAACTTTGTATCTGGATTCATTTCGAGCTTATTTATATTGCGATTTGTATAAAGCACGAGTAGGTCAACTGATAGCTAAGCCCGCGAATTTTGGAGATATTTGTATATTTCTTCTTGGAAATCACCTCCGACTGAGAATCTACTGCGGAAATAAATTATTAACAAATATCTAGTGCAGTATCATCAATCGGAAAATATGAATAATTGGACCCAACTCTTGAAGTAAATCGATTTATTTTCAATCTTTTTGTCTACTAAATTTAAGTATACTAAGTAATACTTAAAAATTGCTGACCCCGCTGAATATTCATTACTAAATTTCTGGAAGAAGAATGAATTATATGTTATTTTATTGTTTTATCTTAAAAAATGGGTTTAAAGCAACACATTTTACACGGTAGATAGAATTTCAGTGTTAAATAATAGCGTTACAGCAAAAAATACTGTTACGGTACTTTGTAATTCCAGTTTTAGTGTAAATTATTATTTAAGGGGATTGAGAAGTTGAATTTTAGTCACAATGACGTCGAATTTTGTCTCAAAAAATCGTATAAAAAATCTAATGTGATTAATTATTCATAACGATATACATATCGTGTTTAAAAATCTTCGTCAGTGCTCGGCAGTATCCACGTTTGTCCTTTTCCAGAAATGCGATGATCGAGACCGACGTTTTGATTATTGTTAGATATTTTGATTTTGTTAAATCAAGTACGCGAAAATACGCGACGGCCAAATCCGATTTTGGAACTTTTAACATTAACGTTGAGTATATGGCTTTAAATTTTGAGAATATGGTTGATCTTTTGAGTCGATTACTCGATAAATTAATCGAGCGACTGGCGCCAATTTCATCGCAGCGCAGGATGCAGGATGCAGAGCAGACCGCAGATTGGCGCAGATAACAGCAGATAGCAGTCCAGAAGGGGAGACGGGGACGTCGTTTCGTCAAAAATTGTCGAATTCACGAAATAAAATCAAAACTGTCATCCGAAACGTTAACAGTTAAAAATATCAAGAATTTATCATCGACCCTCCATGTGCGTATCGTAATATATCAATAATACCGATAATTGCAAAAAATTGTTTAAACATTACTGTAGTTCTAACCTATACGCTAATCATCACTCGTATTTGCTTAATGAAACAGAGGCTGCAGGTGGTAATGGGAGATAAAAATTCGATGGATTGGTGTCCTTTTGTCTACGGGGGGCTAGCTTCGATTATTGCAGAACTAGGTAATTAAAGAAAATCGATAAAAAGGCACTCTACGCATCCTGGATATCCTAGGTACAAATTAACAAATTTTCCGCAGGTACCTTTCCTCTCGACACAACTAAAACACGTCTGCAAGTTCAAGGACAAAAGCTAGACAAGAAATATGCGTCTCTACGATACTCCGGCATGACGGATGCTTTGGTACAAATATCTAAACAGGAGGGATTCAAATCGCTGTACTGCGGGTAAGTCGTGAGGCGGGCATTTTACTCCACGATACACTCTGCACATTTACCAAGTTTTCACCGTAATTGAGTACTCACTGAAACGAGACTAGAGATATCTTAAGATCGTAGGCTGTTTTGTATACTCGAATGGCTGCTGTCTAAAAAGCTCGAGGTTTATTAGAATTTTAACATTAGTTTAGATCGATTACAGACGGATCTGAGTTCCGGTGGAAACTGGGCACAAGACTCTATAAGAGCAATCACAAAAGCACAAAGAGATTTTAGCACATACCGCTGCGAGAACACTTTTCACCCTTTGATGTTTTAATAAAAATGTAATATTTCGTGGTGGTGGTGGTGTTGGCGAAGGCGTGCAATCTTGTCCCGCTGACTCCGAAGCCTTGCGCCGTGACGATCACAGCTTAGAGTTGCCACTTAGCTTGAGAAATAAAAAAAAAAAAAGAATAACAAAGAGGATAGCTGGAGGTCTGTAATATTTGTAGCTTCGTCATGGCTGTTTTAAATTTCTGCTCGCTCCCTGCATCCATTCGATGTGCCTACCGCGAAAGTTAGTTTTCCCTGTTTCTGTTGATTGCACAGTACTCGCTGTAGCAGCAATTTAGGAGTAGATGGATCGATTGCACGGATGCTGGTATTTTGGTTTTTTTTTTTCAAAATCGAGCCAAGAGTGATTGTTTTTCAAGAGAATTTTTTTTCCCTTATTTATAACAGAATCAGCTCGGCAATCCTGAGGCAGGCTACATACGGAACAATAAAATTTGGCACATACTACTCACTTAAGAAAGTGGCTACTGAAAAGTGGGGGACAGATGATTTAGTGCTTATAAATGTTGTGTGTGCAGCGGTAGCAGGAGCTATATCAAGCGCAATCGCTAATCCAACTGATGTGGTGAAAGTTCGTATGCAAGTCACTGGTGTTGAGGGGAATCTATCGTTAATCGGTTGCTTCCAAGACGTGTACCAACATGAAGGTGTACGCGGTTTGTGGAGGGTAAAATATGACTTTATTAAATTTCAGACGCGCCAGAATAGTCGAACCGAATGTATACAGCAAACGCTAAACGTAGCTGGAGATTAGAGTGCAAATTAGCTTAGTTTTTACAAATCGATTCGGTCCTCCGGAAAATACGTAAAAATTTTCCCGAGTTCTCATCATTGTGGAATAACTAAATTTTGTGTTTAATCGGCACAGGGTGTCGGGCCCACTGCTCAAAGGGCTGCGGTTATCGCGGCGGTTGAATTGCCCATTTACGACTTCACCAAGAATAGGTTGACGTACCTTGTGGGTGACAGCGTCACTAACCATTTTATGTAAGTTGCACAATGTTTAATACAATAACATGAAAATATCTAACACCGAGCTTTACAAAAAAATAAATATAAAAAAAAAATCTGCATGGGTTCATCTACCCGAGTCGAATCGGCCGTCGTTCCATCGCGATGAGACATCGATCGAAAGATAAACGACGGATTAATCGTCGTATGTTTGTGGAAGCCACGAATTATCTCTACATGTTATTTCAGGATAAACTTCGTCATTTTCAACGCTAGCTGTACGTTACAATGAACGCGTTTCTCTAGGTCTCAAAGGATCAACCCTTATCCGGGCAATTTTTTTCATCTGTGCTAGTCTTTATTGCATTGCTACGCAAATAACAATGATGCATCGGCTTTTGGCGAATAGTAGTTGTGCACTTATGACACGATAAGAATATATTGTAATGCTAATTTTAGAGGCATTTCTGTTTCTGCACGTTCACCTAACGTATTTAAAAAGATTATTTTTGCTGCATTTATTTAAATTACTGGTGCTGTTAATCTGATTATAAAGTACTCCGGAATCTCGTGCGTTCGCAAAGCTGTTCTTATCCTTGGATCAGAGAATTTCCGAATAGAATTTTACACTTTGGCAGACGATATACGTAATAGGATTAAGTTGTCCTAAAGTGGATGTTTCTTTACAGGTTCATTGACTATGTTGTGCACACGGGCATACACAGAGTACACGGAGGTTGAGAAGACCGCAATAACATGACATAGAAGCAGTGTTCAATCCTCCCTGTTCTATATCGCAAAGAATCTCAAAGAATGTTCTCCAGATGAATGTACCTCTCTTCATCTACTTCGTAGTTCCGTCCTCGGTTAGCATTATTGTAATTATCGAATTTTCAATTTACATTGTCTCTAACACGATGCTTCCGATGTATCGACTAAAGGAAACGGAGTCACGCTCGTCGATAGTCTCGATTTCCGAAACGATCATTCACGACACCTTCGTTTGCATGCTTTCTGTTAACTGCTAGCGTATTTTTATTTGTTATTTTATTGGGCTCTTATAATTTTTAAATCATTAAGATTAGCAATTCTATCGATTACAGTTAATAGACGTTTTGTCGCGTAAATTGGTGGTGCCTGGATAAGGGTTAGTGGTCCGATCGGGGATATACCCCGGTTATTTGTTGCGTAACACGATCGTTTATACGAAAAAGTCTCATGATGCCTACGAGAACCAATCGTCACGACTCATGGAATAATGGAATCTTCGTTCTGGACAGTTGCTCTATACATTTTTCCATTCCAGCTCAAGTTTTATAGCCAGCATGGGGAGTGCAGTAGCTTCTACACCGATTGACGTCGTTCGAGTAAGTTGACATAATATACTTGGCTACTTAAAATTTGCATTGAGTAACAAATATATATATATATATTTTTAAAATACCTTTCAGACGCGGTTGATGAATCAAAGAAGGGTCCATACATCCAGCGGTACTCTAGCCCCTCATATTTATACCGGCAGCATAGACTGCTTCGTCCAGGTGAGTAACAATGCCACCGTTATCTTCGGTTTTATATTCGGGTATATCACGCTTCTTTCGATATTCCCAGACGATTAAAAACGAGGGATTCTTCGCGCTATACAAGGGCTTCGTACCGACATTCTTGAGAATGGGTCCATGGAATATAATATTCTTCATCACTTACGAACAATTGAAGAAGTTTCGAAGTTTCTAAGGTATCTCTGTACAAAGATGTAAATGTGTGAATGATTAATGTAAGATGTAAAATAATAAAATTCACATAAATAGTTGATTTTTGTATCTTATCTTTGGGTAATCAGTAAAGTGAATTAATGTAAGATTGGTATTCAACATGCGTATTTCGTTTATTAAAAACAATAGAACATTTTTCTCACTATCTTCGGGATACTGTATCATACCGATCGATTTAATTTTCGACGATGTAAAGTCGTCTCTACTTATCAAGTAGTACACCTGTAAACCTGTTATTATCGTTACAATATGTTTTTTCCGATGCCAACGGAAATGATAAATTTCATACAATTATCGCAGCAATACTCCCAAGAGATTGTCACTGGCAATCCCATACAATAATTTTCTTGTCGACACCACCAGTGATCACTCTTTTATGATCCACCGTCCTCGTTATTGTTGTCAGATTACCTAGACAATACGAACCATAACTTTTACAAACTTTCTTTTGAAAGATTCGTAATCAACCGTTGTCGTAAATTACCTTCGTGGCAGTGTAAAGTTGACAGAAAAGCAGCACCTTGCGAATCCCATAAACTAAGATTGCCACGAGTGTCTCCCACTAGCAATACCGTACCGTTCCAACTCAGCGTCGTCGGTTCGTCATCCAAAGACGTACTGTATATTCGGGTACCCGTTGGCACGTCGAATACGTTAATTGTCATATCGCTCGCGCAAGATATAATATTCTTCGATTCTGAGTCAAATTCCGTCGCATTTATTCTACCGGTATGACCTAAGATAATTTAAAAAATTATTTAATGGCTCATTACAGTGAAAATCGTGGAGTCATCTACCGATTTTATTATTTCTTACCTTTAATCGTGTATGTTAAATCGTACGTATCTGTGTTCCATAAGAAAAGTTCACCGTCGTCGGTACCCGACACCAAAAAGCTCTCGTTTCTGCGAGAAGTTTCGTTATATTTCGGGAGAATTCGAAGACTATAATCCAAGCGGAAAGCAATTTACCTTGACACGTTAACGGCAGTAACTTTGCAGTCATGATCCAATTGCGCAATGATATATTCGATCGGTTTTATTTTCGATCCTGAATGATAACTGCGCCATACCTTTACCGTACAATCCCAGGAACCGGATACAATTATTTTACGCGAAGGGCTCCAAGCTAAGCAAGATACAGCGTCCTCGTGTCCGTGCAAAGTATCGATGACTCGGCCAAATTCAACGTCGTAGAATATTCTGAAATAATAACATTTTTATTATCTATTGTTGTTGTACGATCGTTAGTGCAATTGTGACATGAAATTTTACAATTCCAACTAACAACGTATTGTCCCAGGAACCCGCGACAATTATGTTACGATCCGTCGAAGTTTGATATGAGATGCAGGATGATAACGGCAACGAGGAAAGGGGTACACTGCGCGTAGATTTTCCTGTTTTTAAGGAATATAATTTTAGCACTCCGTCGTGTCCCACCGATGCTATGTCGTCACCCAAGCCTCCGTTCATCAAGCAGATGCTAGATATTGCCTCTTTGTGCGACGGAAATACTGTCAACAACTGCAACGTTTGTGTTTTAGATGGACCTTCGATGCCTGCAGTATAATTAAAAAAAATATATTAAATAACAATCCTCGATCCTTCAATGACTCTTTACATGATAAATTTTATTACCGATTGACGTAGATTGTTGCGAAACCAACAGTGCTTCATCCGAAGTCGGATTGAGCATGGCAACTAAACGTCTTGGATGTGGTAGCGTAAATACTTGTTTGGGTATTTGTCCAAATTCCATTATCTGTACTTCGAGTCCATGGCGATCGTTAATGTCGTGAATTGTATCCAAATCAACGGCTCCCTCGTAACATAGGTGAAAAAATACTGCAACGAAGAAATAATTATTCAGTTGGTAAATACCGTTCAATCGCAATGTTTAAATAATCACCGTTGTTAGCTTTCTCAGCCTCGCTTCCCCTCTGCTTGTATCCGAAAATCAAATCGATCCAATGATGAAGATTTTCAGAAACCCAATCACTTTCCAACGCGTTTCTTAATTTTTGCACAAAATCACTGGGTCCTACGGGTCAATAGTTAAAATAGAAAATCTGAAGGAAGTTTACAAACTACAGAGATTTTCTGATTAAAAAATAATAATAATTACCCGTAGCCCAAGGGGGTAATTGTACGTCACCAATTTTCGTACCGTCATGCCGATATCCAAAATCAATGCCATAACTATTCACTAAAAAATCACCAGCGTTGCTCGTGTCATAAAATGCGGGGATCAGCTCTTTAAAGTCAGACATGTTCACCAATACATTTTTCCACACGTCGGCTACACTGTTAGGTTTTTTCTTGTTAAGGAGCATAACATTAAATCGATTCTGCAGAGTCGTTAAAGCAATGAAAAATATTGTAGATTCAGCTTAGAAGTAATCTCTCCCAGCCCAGATGGTCTAGCAATGAATTACGTGCATGCAAAGTGAAGAATAGAATGCTCATAGAATATTCGATAAACTTACTTGTTGAACATTCTGTCGGGATGATCGAATCGACCGTTTTGAAGACAGAGCATGTATTGAGGACATTTTCTTACTAAATAAAACAATACGAATCCTGGAGCACTATAGTGAGATCCATATAAAAATTTGTTTTCCGACATTTCCTCGTATCGTTCCTGCGATAAAGTTACAGATTTCAGTGGGTTAACGCAGATGCGGATTATGATAAGTCATTTAAGAAGTATTAAAATTGTCTACCTTTAATCTTTCCAATCGATTTGGCTCTAATCCACCGATAGGCTTTGTGAGATCTCTGTAAATGCTGCGATCGTTAAGATCCAACGTTGAAGAAGAATAATCTTGTATTATCCAAGGCATTACGGGATATTGTGTCAAATCGTGAAAAGTACGATCCGCAAGACTGTAAGAATAGAAAATTGCCATCATTACATCTCTCGATGTTGTTGGTATTTGAAAAACCGTAAAAATGATTCACCTGTTGATGTACAAAAGATAGTCATAGTTCGAGAGGGTCCCGTTTTGCCACTGCATTGTCATTTGGTTCTGTGGAATTACGTCCAATCGAAGAGCCGATTGACTTGTTAAACTCACAAACAATTTGTCTCTGTCTTCTTGATTTTTAAATGATAAAAAAAGGCATTCGAGTTTATTGTCGGGTTGTCGAGTCCACTTAATTTCCAAGCCCTATAAAATGTAATTTCTCAAATATTCGTGATAACTAGTTTTAATTAGGGATACCTACCACTTGTCTCAATAGAAATCTACGTTTCAGTACACTTTTCACATTTTTCAAATTTATTTTTAACACTGGATACTGAAAAATAAACAAAATTTCATTATTTTCTGAAGTCTTTAATCTATCGCTAACAGAATTTTTATTTTTCCATTGCTACTCACCTGATCCATGTTATTGTACGGTTGAAAATAGATTCTACTATTGGTCAGCAGTACCCTCCCTGGATTCACAACCAGAGGAAGAATTTTATTTGCCTGAATTTCTAAGACCACCTGTTCATACAAATCTTCCAGCCAGGATGTATCGAAAGATACTCTGGACTGTCTCGAATGTACTATCGCTGTAATCTATAGATTGTCGATTAAATAACTAAGCTCCTATTTAATTATTTATACAGGACTAGTTATACTTGGCACGCGGTACAGGGTCATACGCAGTCCAGTGTACCGTATGCCGTATCGAGGAAATAAAATAGTGGGCCATTTAATACCTTTTATTTGTCAAAAATTTATGTAAATACGCAATAATAAATTTCTTTTGAATTTAACATTATAACACGAGAATCAAAGGATGGATTCTTTTGTCCCTGTGACTCGTCGAGTGTCATTAAAAAAGCTGATCTGACGAAAAACTGTTTTCCTTTTAAATTAAATAGCAAATTTGTATCTAATGGGATAAGTTGCAGACACACGCGTGCTTGTACGCACGTGTGGGGATTGTAGAAACGTAGATAGGACCCATAAACATTTTATATATAATAATATTCAAGACAAACTACGATATATTACCATGGCATTTTGTTCCGCAGTTGGTAGAGTCGCCGCCCTGAGCAGTTGCATTATATGTGGAAGACAATCGTCAATGTTTGCATAATTGAAACTGAACAGGAAACACGAGCTCTTGTGAACAAATTTATATGGCTCCAGTCTATTGCCCTTGAGCATCTCGACATATTGCTTGCAGTGAATCGCCAAAACATTTGAACTACATTAATTTATAAAAATGACATTAAATTTATAACAGAATCTACTGGCCGCTACATTCGATAAATTGAAAAAAATCACAGACCCCTGTGTAATGTCATTCCTTGTACACTTTTCAACCTTTAACGTCTCTTTGAGTTGCACCTTCACCAGAGGCAGATTAATATCTTTACTGACAAAAACCAATGATTTGCAGCATAGTTTCAAACGTCCGTCGACCCACTCATTTTTCTCTGGATTCACATTTTTAAGGCTCATTTGAACACTATAATCTTCAAAAAATATTTCTCCTGGCTCCAATAAAAGCATTGTAAATCTGTAAGATTATTATTGTGACATTTGTAACCCTACTATAAAATGCCACTCGTATGGAGCTGTTACAAAGTATTTGAATGTGATATTAACAGAAATTTGCAAATATTACTAGCACTTACCTCTCTTTCTCCATTGTTAGTTTATCATGTAAATAGATTAAATCAGTCGATAAATATTCGAATACTTTACAGCTATCGCTCCTCCGTTATATTTACTATTTGAAAATAGTATTCACAACCAAAGTACGACATACGATCATCTTACGTGACATGAAATGTGTGGACGTTCTACAACCAAATTTCATGAAAAATTTGGAGGTTAACAACGTTCGAGAACTGTCATTGTCGATGTCAACACAAACGCCAGTAGTTCAATTACAGATACGGTGCTTTCGTGAAGTAAAAAAAAAAGAAATCGAGGGTGGATGAGTCATTTGAATGAAATAAAAAAGAAACGCCAGCTCAAAAATAATGTAACACGATATTATTTATTGTTAGATTTTTCTCTTGATTTTTTGGAAATATTTTACAATTTGTTCAATTATCGTAATGTAACAATGTTCTATGAAAAATTTGAATAGTCATATCGTACATCGTGGTATCGATGTGGCTCTTCGCACGCTCTTTGTACACGCAATATTTGGTACAAGAAACTTTACTTGTGGCGTGTAAACTACGTATTTACAGCTCGCGTTTGTGTCCAAACGAAATGGACAGTCAATTTTAGAGCTGAATGTAAATAAATCAAGATCTTCGGTAAAAAAAGATTATTAAAAAAAAAAAATGACAATAAGTAATCCAAAATTTCAATAAGATATGCGCTCTTACTCTTATACGATCATTTTTTTCGATTAATCTAATCTAGTTCAAGTTTCATCATCGGATTTCCCGTGTGTACTTTTGACATTCTCATTTTTTTGACTGACGTCACGAGATCGTCCATCGTAATCGGACGTACTGCATCGTGGTATTCATCGTCATCGGTGTCCGTGCCTTCGTTAGTTGACTTTGGTGTTGAACTGCAAGAAAAATAAATATATACAATGCAATCATTGTAAATTTCGATGATATTCATAAATTAATTAATTCTTTTATTACCAGAATTATATCTGTAAGTTGAAAAGAGATATTTCAATTCGAACAGCGAATTTTTATACGATTAATAGAAGGAAAAGAAAGCAAATGAACTCTTTTTGAAATAACAAATCAACAAATTGTCATCTATCAAACTGAAACTTGGCATACAAATTGGCTTGAGTACAATGGTACTTGGTCTCGCATTTGGTTAGAATCGATTAAGAGGTTTAAACTTAATGAAATTTGTAATTTTACAAAATTTTTTATTTTATTGAAACCCAGAATTGAGACAACCATTTCCTGTCAGAGAAAATCTGTGAGTTGGTGAGAATCACGAGGAAGCAATGTGAAAATTTCAAATTTACACGTCTTGTTTATCTCGGTGAACATTTTCAAGAACTTAAAACAAATATGCAAAACTCCGTCAGTACTGAAAGAATGCTGTATTTCATCGCACTCACTTCGTATGGTTGCGTAAATAATCCCTAACTCGGTATACCGAGGCATTTCGACAAAGTTCGTGCAGATCCGAACTCGAGAAACCGTCAGTCATCTTAGCCAATTTTTGTGTATCGATATCTTCCGCTACTGGTTCGTTTACCAGTATCAATTGCAATACGTCGTTGCGCTGTCCTTCACTCTGAGAAAAATATGGTAAGGGTTATTTACAAAACAAAATTGTTTGGAAATTCGAGCTAGAAGCGTGATTTACGGGCAGGCCGACGTGGAATGTCGCGGGCATTCTTCGGAGAATAGCTCTGTCCAAGTCTTGAGGTCTGTTCGTAGCACCCATGACGATAACAGTGCACGTAGGATCCGTGATAAGTCCGTCCCACAGAGACATGAATTGCGCCTTCATCATAGCCGTAGCTTCGTGATCGCCGGAACTTCGCGATCTCAGAAACGAGTCTGCAAAATAATTCACAAGTCGAAAATGTAAATTTAACTGCTACACAGCCACATGTATTTTTTTTATCTCGTTTTACGCCATACGTGTATCAAGCAAAAGTACTCGAGAAAAATATAAAAAATGGAGGACTTGACAGAAATATTGAGTCCGACAGATGCACGAGTGGCGTTCTAGAAATAATAATATTAGAATGGCAAGGGATTCTATTTATTTGGATGCCTACCAATCTCGTCTATGAAGATTATGCAAGGCTGCAGTTTAACAGCCAAGGAGAATACCGCAGCTGTCAATTTCTGACTTTCTCCGTACCATTTGTCAGTCAAAATGCTGACGTCCAAATTGACAAATCGAGTGTTTGTTTCTTTGGCTGTAGCTTTAGCGATCATAGTTTTACCACAGCCCGGAGGTCCGTGCAACAGTACGCCCTGAAAAAGTGACAAATATAGATGACAAATGACATTTCTATGTTCCCGGAAAGTGATAAAAAATATTTGTCACCGCAAACCTTTGGCGCCTGCGTTAGTTGCGAGTCTTCAAAAAGATCTTTTCTCTGAATAGGTAAAACAACAGTTTCTTTGAGCTCCGCGATGACAGACTCAAGGCCTGCGATGCTCTCCCATGACACGGAGATATCGCTGGGATGAACTAAATGACTAGCTATCATCAATTCGTAGTCCGTCAATTGATCCATATCAATAGGTACACCTAGAGTACTGGTTTTCGCCATTCTTTTGAGTTGCATTTCAGCCTGAAAGAATTTACGTGTCATTGACTATTTCAAACCTTTTTTTTATTAAAACATACGGAAAGAGGTTAAGCGTGGAGTCATGGTATACATTTTGCTTCTCAAAATCTACGTAATCGAGATACAGATTAAAGTGCGATTAAAGAATATTATAAACCTTTTTCTTCGCTTTTTTCTTGGCCGCATTCGTAGGATCCATGTGGCTGACAAGCCATCGCATGCTGAAAAATCCTATAGCAGTTACGATACCCAGTCTCGCTAAAAGAGATATCATTTCGTATCGAGAGAATCCAGCTCCGTTAACGACGTTCATTTTCTTATTTTATATAATTTCCAAAATTCTCGGTTGTTCTTTCCGGTCGGGTTTTGGATACGAAAAACTTCGAAAACACTCGTTTGTCGCACCGTACGACACATAAAAGACAAAATTGGATAAAAGGTCCGCTCAGAGTTTCAACTTTCAACAAGAGGATACCACAGGTTCACCGTTTACGCAGAAGCCTCGAAGGGTTCACCATACGCGATTACAGCGACAATCGTTTTTTACAGCCGTCACCCGGGAATCCCAAAGTTAGAAGTAATGGCGATATTTTTCGTAACTTTTCATCAAGTTTTGCGTCAATTTATTATTATGGCACAGAGTGATAGACGAAAAGGCGGGAAATTTCGGATACACGACATTGATCTTAAGTAATGTTGCGAAAGCTTTAATAACGTACGTATAAATCTCATTTTCCGTGTAACCCGCTTATCAACATCAATTACGCGTCGATTATCTTACACTTTGATATCACGTTATTCTAACTCCAGGTTACTTGAACCGACAGTTCAGTGTTGATAACTCGTTAGTATTTATAACGAATAATATAGAACTTTCTAGCGTACCACGTTAAGGTAGTTGTCTTACTATGTGCTAGTCAAGATGAGGTTAGGTACAAAATGCCGTATAAAACAAAAACTTATAAAAGTTTTCGGTATTTTATAAATGAACTTGCATGTATTAACCAAACAGAGTATCTGGATTAGTTTATTTATAGAAATTAAATAAGTTTTGTTGCTGATTTGATTGACACTACTGGCGGACTGTTCCAATTCTGATTTAACCGTGATGGATGGTTTATGCAAAAAAAAATCAGCCAAAAACCGACAATAATTATTTCGTTTTTGTACAAACCAATTATCCTATAGTTGAATCAGGGTTGGATCGGTCCGCTAGTATCATAATTGGTTGATCCAGCGATTTCTGCAATGATTTGCCATTAGATCTATTCGTTTTCATGACAAATGCAACCCCGTATGCCCTGCACCCCCATCGCCAGGATAGGTTTCACTTAGCCGAAAGTTTAATTACGATGTACCTCTGAATGTATCGAAAAATGACTCGAGTACTTTAGAGTTTCGCTTTATCTATGTATAATTAATTGTAGATAATACTTTAGAATGTTACTTCCGAACAAACACAATTTCGATACTAAGCGGGCGCTCGGGGTCGTGTAAACGAACATACCGATTGCATCGCAACGTTTTCAAATTTTTATTTCTCTACTTGCGAAACGAATTTCAATTCTCTTGGCAAGGTTTCATTCTCTTTATACGAAGACTCAGTCCTGTACTCGGAGTACAGGAATTTCCATTTTCATTTTGCTACATAACGTTACGTCACGCTATATGCAATGCTACGCTATTTCACGCTATACAACGCTAGCCTATGCTGTGCTATGCTACACTATAGTTGGCTCTTTCATGATTCGCTTGCTTACAGTACTGAAAATCGATTGTGTACGTGAGATGTACTATTTATTCTCAATACTGCCAGTGACGAAAAGCGAATATTGGAGCAACCCCATAGCATTGTGTACTGAACTGTAATGTGACGTAGCATGCTAAGCATAATGTAATGTGTACCGCAGCGAAGTTACGTGCCTCAGGATCTCCCCTCTGACCAACAAGTAGCATCTTTTATTTCAACGTTATATCCGATCGAAATATCCACGAAATTCCGTAATACATTGTTGATTTAGTGTTACTGTCTCGTGTGACACAATGTTAAATTGGTAGTTTTTAAGTTGAAATCTTGCTGAAATGATCGGTAAAGAATTGTATAATTTTGTTGGAGCCTAGCAACCGTGGTAAATAAGAATATATCTCGGATTTGACAGTTTATGTAATATCTAATGGATCAAGACGACTATCCAAAATTCATTTTGTGTGCTCGTTCAGGACAGTTTCAATGATTTTTAATATTTAGCTTCGCGCTACGTAAATTCCAGGTTAATTAAGGCCTTACATACGTTCAGAATTATCAAAAAATCGATTTTTTTTACAGATTATTATTCTCTATAGTTTTAAGCGTATTTCTGTGAAAGTCGATTGTAAAAATTCCCTATAGATCGAAAGTTATTATAGAAAATCCGACTGCCCAACGAGAGGGCCTGATGCGCGCCCTGAAACTTTAAATGCATTTTTCTCAAAACTACTTTTTCTGGCACGGTCTGCATGATAACTCATACAGTTTTTAATATTTTTTGATGCTTTTTTTTTTAAATATTCGAAATTGTTTTCTCTATAGTCTGTTGAGTCGGATTTTTGATATTGTGATTAAAAAATTTTATAAACATAATTAAAGTGTGACATTTATGACACAAAATGCACACTTTTTTTTAAACTGCCGTGAATTCCTAAATTTTTCGAATTTCAATAATCCGGCTCGACAGACTATAACTATAACTTTATTTTACAAGAATTTTTTTACGTTTTGCAGATCTATCAACATTTCAAGAAGAAATGATGCAGACCGTGGATCAACTTTTTTTCATAGTGCTTCGGGAAACGTGATTTTTTATGTTGTAATTTTTGAGAAAAAAAAAAAAATGGGATAAATTTTAAATACTAATAAACAATGTGTAAAAATTATTTTTATTAATTTCTATTGCTATCTCTTCTAAAAACAGTTTTTCTTTTAGCGCGTTTTAGGCACTGCTGGACGTATGTAAGGCCTTAAACTGACAAACACGTAACTCCTTGGAAAGAAAATCGTGTCGTGACAGCTGACACGCCGTGTCGGTAGAATGCTGGCATGTACATCCGCGCTAGAATGACCTTGCGACGACACGACTTTTTAACAGCACAGCATGCCAATACCTTGCCAGTACGGTTTCAACGAGTCGTGAGTCCTTACAAGATGCTGCAACCGTGCAGACGTAGTATTGACACGCCGTGCTGTCGAAATGTCGTGACAGAACCAGTCATGAGAGGACGTACACGAGTCTACGGTATCGTCTTGCCGAGCCGCTCCGTGCTGCCACCGCGTAGTCCCCGTGCCGTCACATTTCTATCTGAGTCTTCAGTTTTTATTGCGAATAATCGAATTTTTAAGGGTACCACATCAACCCGATATTATGTCTTCATTTGGAAGGGTTTCAACGATTTTAAATACTCGGAATTTTCGTTTTCACGGTTGTCCAGAGTCTCGAGTGTTCGGATTGTGTTCGCTTACACCCGGAAGTACCGTTCCTATCCCTATCGAGCCGGTCTTCGACACTTGGTAAGACTGACGGGGATGAGGGTAGCTCGGCGCGGTCAATTTCGTCGCGTTGATCCATCAAACTGATGCGTTCGACACTGCGTTCGTCCATTATGGTTCACGATAACATATCACCCTTAAAGGGCTAACAGTGTTTATAGAGAATGTGATATTTGTTGCGAGTGATGTAAAGAATCAAGTGAATAAAGAATTTTGACAGATCCTTCACGAACCCTTTTGTCTGATAAACCTCATTCCAAAATACTTATTGTTTCCGTATGAAATGACAGGTTGAGTACAGTGGCTTCGGTCCAATCTGGATCGCTCTTGTATTATTCGTTTTGCAAAACGACGAAGGCCCAGGTACTCGTGTAAGCACATCCCTATTCTCTGCTTCGTCATTACTCTTTCACGAGATCATCCGATTCCTCAAGGGGAAATCGGTGCGGATCGTATAATTCGTTCGGGAAATCCCGATGGCACGCCGATAACCTCGATCACATAAATTCGAAGCAACGTGGGACTGAGAAGGGTAACGTTTCTTAAAAGCGTTGCTCGAAATGAACGTGAAGTAGGTCTGCAGGGATGAGATCCCAATCGGCAGAGTGCTCGCGTCTCGTATCGACGGCTAGTGTTCTATTGTGTTGCAATATATATACACGCGTGCATGGCTTAACTCACGAACGGCCATTGAAAACTCGTATCCTTTCTGTCGCAAATCCCTGAACATATCGATTATTATTCGTCCCTGGGCAATTTGCCTGCTAGAGAATTGCATTTTATTTTCGTTTTTCTTCTTGCGGAAGTTCAGAGTGGTTGTGCGGCAGTAAGGCTAGTAGTTAGGTAACAAGAAAAACTCGGTAGACCGGGGTAACACAAGGGGGTCACTCGTGTGGCTCTCGGTTATTGGAAACTATTCGTTACCGTCGACGTTGATAACGAATGAAGTTTCTAATAATTTATTATCGTCGAGAGGTTGCATTGGGGCTGTGTGCTGTGAAGCCCGACAGGGCTCACGTCGAACCGCCTCTTGCGAACGGAATAAATCAAATCTAGATGCGCGGTGCTTTGCTCTTCTTCGTCTTTTTTTTTACTTTCTTCCGTAAGAGCGGAAGGGTTCTAGCGTCAAACGCAGTTTGATTTACCGCTCGAAAGTTTAATATCGAATGGATCGTTCACGTTTTAATATTCACCATTCGCTGTACTTCAGTTCGGTATGATGCGCAATTTCTTTGATTATATTACGTTTCGTCTGACGTTAAATAGTCTTGTAACAAAATAGAAAAAAGACACTCGTCTCAGAGGTATAAAGAGATTCTCGGATTTGAAAAAAAACCGGCTGCTGTTGCCACTGATGCCATGGAACTTGAGATATCGATTCGGAAACCCACTCCATGAGAATCTCCAGGGTAAATACGAAAGGGCGGCTCGAGGGTTCTCGAAACAAAGCCGTGGAAAGTGCTTCTTATTTTTAAAGTCTTAAAACGCAGTCCCGTATCTGTCCCATTGCTTTCACCGAGCGTCTTCTCACCCTACCCAGGCTCTCCTCGTTCACTCACGTTACGCTGTATTTATCTCCTTGTCGACCCACTCGACCCTCGGCGAAATTTACTTTTCTCTTCTCCCTCGGACCCCGCACACGCACTTGCTGTGCGTACATTTCACCAAATCCACTCGCCCTCTTAGGCAGGTAGCTCCTTGTGATATATAGATATATATATATTTTTTAAGGATCGATGTTCAGACGGAGTGCATCGTGCCATTTCTTTCATACAAAGAGCCCATTTATAAAAAAAAAAACAACACATTTAATATAAATTTTTGTGTTTTGTCTCGCAAAGAGATTTTTTTTTTCTACACATAGATTTGATGTACCGCAAACACGTTATTTCCATTTGCAGAGGCTACATAAGCCACAGACGTTCACGGAGCCATAGCGAAGGAGAAAAGAAGATAGGATAAAAGCGAGTTGAAAGGATGCAGAAAAAAGCGCTGGGGAGCAAAGAGCGATGTGCCTCCAAGCCAAACCCTAAATGAAATATTAACGAACTTCAGTCTGGCGTATTTTCACTGGGAAGACGAGATCCGGAAAGCCGCGAAGCTTTAAGACTGATGGCTACGTTACAGAACTGTCCTTTTTATACAAAAATACGTGAGGCATTAGCGGGTTTCATATTTTTGCTTCGGTAGTTTTCCCCTCGTGTTTGCCCTTTTACCGCAAAGGCCGATTAGTCGACCGTGTACTCGTCCGTATTCATAAACTCACGCTAATGGTGCATAATGGAGAGTAATACCTTTTTTTAAGTAACGTTTATTTTCGAGTTCTCTTCGAGTTTCTTTCTCAGAGCTCAGAAGCGAGTTACTTAATTCATTTCCACGCGCCAAGTGTATTGCGTTGTTGCACGCCCTTTTAACCTCTGAATATTAATGGTTAGAAGGAATAAAAAAAGTTTCTTTTCTCGTGAAGTGGTACCACGTTAATACCGTAAATGTTGGTGAAATACAGAGACATCCGGGAATTTTTGGGGATCAACAGTTGTATGCGCAGTTGTTCTTTGAGACGCGGAGGTCTTACTTGCGTTGAAATTATACGTTTTTTAAGGTATTTGTCTCATTCCGTCAGGTATTAGATACCCTGCTTGGATAATCTGATAATACAGTGCTATACGAGACAGTCGCTTAAACAACAACGTATTACGGAATTTCATGCATTATTCGATTATATTACGTGGAAAATAAAAATGCTACTCGTAGGTTTGATTATGACGATTTCGACGCAATCGTGAACAATGTCTCTCACCGAACATTTTTAATGAAAATGTTCAAGTTTGACGCAAGAGAATTGTAAATCCTTACAGACATCGCTGTATCAGCCGAAATTAGCGTGACTCACGTAAGCAACAAAACTTATTTGAGATTTATAAAATACCGCAAACTTTCATAACATTTTTACTTTATACACCATTTGTTTCTTAACTTGACTAACGAGTTGTATAGGACGATTACATACGTATTTTCATAACAATACACAAAAATAGCATTCGCAAAATGTTGTTGATTTATTAATAATAATTTTTGACAGTATAGACATTGCCTGACGTACATAACAGTCGATTTTACCTACATTTTTTAGTGTACTATTTTCCTTATCACGTAGATTAACGCAAAATACATAAATAAATATACTGCATGCCGGTGTCCTTAGGCGAGATAATATTTAACTGCATATTGGATGTAATTAATCCATTTTGGAGTAAGATTTACAGAGGGGTCTCATGCATTTCCGGGTGATGGGAACGCAAACGGTACGTTGGAATGTTGTTAACCCCATGGGAGGCATAACGTGCACGTACCAACGTCCAAGAGGGTCCTCGACTTCCGGCAAGCTGGAGACCGGTCTAATTAACCGCGGAGGATCTAATGTAATAAGGAGCGTGGATGGCGAAGGGGTTGAAGTGGACCGCCACACTCTTATCCCTAAAATTAAGTGAAGCTGGCTCGAGAGCCAAGTAGCAAACCCGATAGCTCATGAAGCAACGAAATCGCGACGGGAAAACTGCCTTCCGCTCTCGAGTGTCACTGACGCTTTTTCCCTTTTGCAAATGGCTAACATTCCCCGTGGTCGTGTTAACGGCTGAACGAGCTACAAAGCTTCCATGCATCACTGACAACCAGGTACAGCCACATATATACAACGGTCAAGATGAACAGAGGAGGGGCTCTTGATGTTAAGGGAAATTTGGCAAGCTCCGAAGCCCGCAGTGTAGCCACGATGCGGTATCCTCGGCCGGTTATTAAAATTGGCACGGGACTTGTGTGATCTCGTTCGACACGTTGGCGTGATAGTATCAAACCTGCAGTGCTTGATAGTGTAATATTTTCAGAGGCGTGTAATATTTTCTATGTCGTATAAAAATGTACTTGTAGTAATAACACATACCGCAAACACCAGCCAACAAGCACTTAAGAAACTCGAGACGTTATATCCTCCTCGGGCGAAGGTACGTGCTAAATCAAAAGCTAAAGCAGCGAATAGCAGAGCAGTCAGGAGCAACAGGGGCAGACGCTCTTAATTATAACGTGTCTCAAGTAACGCTGGTGGTGCGCCACGCTGCGTATAGAGGGTTGCTACCCTGCGTTCTCTGCTCCAGGAGGGTAGCAACTAGGTTCCTCCCATAATATATGAAGGAGCCTAAATGGCCTGATGGGCATTGTATTTCGCGGTCTCCCTCGCACTTTCCGACCGGAGCATTAATAGTCTCCGCGTATAGTCACGTGACGTAATTAACTCGCGACCACCGAATTTCCGGTATCAACATGACGTACATCGCGGCTGCGCTGTAGCATGAACGCTTCACCTCGTCCGCTGTCGTTGCTTCTGCTGCTATTGCCGTTGGTGGTGATGGTGTTGGTTTTAGTGCGCGGGAGGCTGCAGTCAAGCATTCGTTTCCGGCTCACAAGAGCTTCCCTCTTGCGCTCCGAAAGCTCGCAATGGAATCCTTCACCGGTAATCATAGAACAAGCAAAAGCAACCGGCGTTTTCACTCTCAAACAGCTGAAAAATGCCGGAGGCTCTGTCTGCGAGCCTTTGAAAAAAAAAATAAATAAAACTTTTGTGAACCCTTTATGATCAAAGTATACTTCGTCATTTGTGCAAACGCTGCGCATACAGTTATTACACTACGTTGCACCTTTATTGCTCACTCGTAAAAGCTCGAAATAACGTATCTAAAGGAATCCGTGAAACTTCTTTAATTTTCAAAAGAATTCGCTTAAGGAATAAAATAAATGTATACGAATCCATTCGTATAAATGTGTAAAATCAATGTTTATTTATAAAAGTATCAATATCATTCGTAGTTTTGAACGATTGTATGCAATAAATAAACGTCAACATATGGACGAATTTTTAATAACTACAGAGTGCATATACCAGGTATGGGCACCACAAGAATAAAATTACTAATTCCATTATTATGGAGTCAGATTAGTAATTTTGAATATTTTTTCTATAAAAATAATCTACAGTTGTACCACATTATTCCGTGATTTGAAAATAATTAATATTATTCAATAAAATATTAATAATCACTTTATTGAATAATCATTTGAATTGTACTGCATTTGAGCGATACCCATACCAGTGGTGTACTGTAAATAAATGGACGGTCACTCGCGTAAATTATCTATATACAGAATAACAGAGACTCGCTAAAATATTGAGATTCGATGATAAATGGGTGAACAACGCGAAGCCGAGCGAAAGAGGAAGTTAGATGGCGAGAGTGCCTCACGTACCGAGTGCCATGAATTCTTCAAGTGGTTGAAGGCTCTGTTGGCAGTTGAGATTGTACGGGCATGAGAGAATCGCAGAGAGATGGTTTAACGAGCGTTTTAACGAGGGGTCATTGTCGGTGCCTAAAAGCACCCACGCGATTGCCACTCGAGTGAACTCATCGAGTCTCAAAGACTCTCCTTCGCTTATTCTCCTTCTTTGCAACCTTCCCGCGATTGTAACGCGAACGAAATTTACACGACGAGTACAATTCACCTTAAAAATTCACGAGACTTTAATCAGCCGCTCGCGATTATTTTAAAAAATAATTCTACGAGTTCATTGTCGTTGAAAATTGTACGTCGCAATCACAATTCCTCTGACATATGATAATACACTTGACGAGTTGTTCATTGATTTTTTATGGCCCACTTGCAGCGATGACGACCATGCCTACGTTCCTATCGAATATTTCGATGGCTTGCGATTCTCTACGTCCACAAGAATATTGAGTAGATAACACCGAATGCTGTAACGAAGATCGTCGACGTAGCGAAGAGGCTGGATGCTTCGTTGCAAGAGTCGTCCGAGCATGAACACTCCTCCCAGTAGACGCCGTTTTCCTCGACGCCCCAATTGCACACACCGGTTACACCGGTGCTCGTGACTGACGCGCATCTTCGGATCACCTGACGCCACCTTCCATCCCCTTTGAAAAACAAATCAAGTCAATAAATATTTTATCTAATTTGTGATAAATTAATTCATATTCGAAATATCGATCTGCCAGAAAAATTAAAGCGCAGCACAGGATTACTCGCAGGTTCATACTATTTCGACAATTTCCGTAAAAAGTACGAATTTGCCATCACGATCCTACGCTCGCGCTGTTTGTCAATCTTTTTTAATGCGAACCACCAATGAACTCGGACCATTCATGATCTCACAAATTTTACGTTCGACACTTCCGCATGTAATTATGTTCATCACAATCTTGTAGACACGCGAGATTCATTTAACATAGAAGTTGAATATACAAGCACGTGTTGTAATTAAGGAAATCTCATAACATTTATCGTTCTATGCATATTTCTAAAGGTAGTCAAAGCATTTTAATGAGCGATTAGTCATGTTTCTAACAAGAAAAATGCAATAATAACAACATACATAAAAAACCAAATTGGTATAGCAATTACTTAGTTGTACGAATGTAACGTATTATTATGAGTATGTTTGTATGTTTAAATTTATACAGAGGTGTATAATCTATACTAAAGGGTGATTTGTTAAGAGCTTGAGAACTTTTTTTTAAAAAAAAACGCATAAAATTTGCAAAATCTCATCGGTTCTTTATTTGAAACGTTAGATTGGTCCATGACATTTACTTTTTGAAGATAATTTCATTTAAATGTTGACCGCGGCTGCGTCTTAGGTGGTCCATTCGGAAAGTCCAATTTTGGGCAACTTTTTCGAGCATTTCGGCCGGAATAGCCCGAATTTCTTCGGAAATGTTGTCTTCCAAAACTGGAATAGTTGCTGGCTTATTTCTGTAGACTTTAGACTTGACGTAGCCCCACAAAAAATAGTCTAAAGGCGTCAAATCGCATGATCTTGGTGGCCAACTTACCGGGCCATTTCTTGAGATGAATTGTTCTCCGAAGTTTTCGCTCAAAATGGCCATAGAATCGCGAGCTGTGTGGCATGTAGCGCCATCTTGTTGAAACCACATGTCAACTAAGTTCAGTTCTTCCATTTTTGGCAACAAAAAGTTTGTTAGCATCGAACGATAGCGATCGCCATTCACCGTAACGTTGCGTCCAACAGCATCTTTGAAAAAATACGGTCCAATGATTCCACCAGCGTACAAACCACACCAAACAGTGCATTTTTCGGGATGCATGGGCAGTTCTTGAACGGCTTCTGGTTGCTCTTCACTCCAAATGCGGCAATTTTGCCTATTTACGTAGCCATTCAACCAGAAATGAGCCTCATCGCTGAACAAAATTTGTCGATAAAAAAGCGGATTTTCTGCCAACTTTTCTAGGGCCCATTCGCGGTCAACATTTAAATGAAATTATCTTCAAAAAGTAAATGTCATGGACCAATCTAACGTTTCAAATAAAGAACCGATGAGATTTTGCAAATTTTATGCGTTTTTTTTTAAAAAAAAGTTCTCAAGCTCTTAAAAAATCACCCTTTATAATTCTTAAAGTGTGGATTTTCGTCCCTTAAATTCCTCCTACACGGAGCGTGCTAGGAAGGTGATCTTGGACATTTTGGAAAGGTCTCCTGATTTCTAGGTCAACGCAATTATTTTCAGCTCTTCAAGTTGAGTCCTTAAGGAGCTACGGACATTTGAATTTTCTAAGAGTATTATTGAATTTTGACGTTTCATTTTTATTTTTAAAAAAGCAAAGTTATTCTTCGTAGTAGGTATAGCTTGCGCTTTTTTTTTAAAAAGAAAAGGTTACTATGATACGGTGAACGGAAATGTCTGTTTTTGTTTGACATGAATTTTCAAATGCAATTCACATTTTAGTGAAGCAGTAAACACAAATTCTATTTGAAAATCATAGCATTTGGTTTTATTTAAGGTAACGATACTAAAAATAAACCTGGGCGAAGCCGAATACGATACTAGTTATATATATACGTGTGTCTTAAATCGATTTATTTTTCTATTAATATTTCATTGCAATTGTATTTACAATTATGCGTGTACTTAATGCATTATTTGATTTGTAAACTATGTGTAATTAGATGCAGATGTATTCTGGAATATAATATCTATGAATTGTTTGTCAAGGTATAATTGTTATATACTGCCTCTTCTCTTTTGATGGGGCGTGTAAGCACTGCACAATATTTTTGGGTTGATTATCATTAAAATGTTAAACTTGGTAGTATTTATAATATTATGTTTGTTTTTCATTAATATGAAACATTTATCGTGAACATTTATCTATCGATGCGATAATTATTTAGAAGCTCCAGGCTACCATAAAGTAAATTTATAAATAACAAAAGGAATTTACCTTACACCAAGTAAAATAAAACAATTATACCAAAATAAAATTAATCATTACAAATAAAAATGTAGTTAAGGGGGTTCGTTCGGGACGTCAGAAGAGGATAGGCAAGGGGCCCGTGCGCGTTGCGTTGTGCGTCGTGTGCGGTGCTTGAGGCATGCGTAACCAGGTAGAGAAAGATTTGACAAGATTCAATGAGGATAGAGCGTTAAAGCGTTTAAATTATTTTAGCGTGAATAGAAAATCTGCGATAGATTAATTTTTAACTCAAAAGTTTGCAAAATTTGAAAGAGATTCACCGTTTAGTTACCGAGATATTAACTACGCAATTTGAGCTATTTTTTTTTTAGCTCTTATGGTAAAGACACAGGCTTACAGCACGAATGATGTAGCTGTAAAAAATTGGCGAAATACGCTCGTTGAAAAAATGTATCCAGGGCAAGAGGATACTGTCAGGAAACGCACATTGAAATTTGAAAACAATTCACCGTCTAGGTTTTGAGTTAGCACGAATAGAAGGGATCTTCCAGCTTTTATCTCGACACGATCGGGATTCGGTACAGCGGACATCTCGTTCTCATACTACTTGCCCCGCACCGCGCATGCTACGGGGAAAAGATCCCTTCGAAATATTCGGTGACCATACATTTTGATGAGATGTAAAGAATCGTTAAAGTTCGGGGAACATTTTTTGTCTTAATTTTCGAACGTTACCTAATCGACAAAAACGAAAAAATATCCAAATAAGAGACCTGTGCTTCGCTCTATATGATTTTTCCATAAGCGCATGTGTTAAATTTTTAACAATTATTATTGCACGAAAATGTTCGATGACCGAGCCTAACGTTTGACAGCTATTGCGATATACACTGTAAGTGTAAAATATTTTTAGATTCAGATGTTCATCTAATCACGATGCTCATTTCGGAAAAATGATAGTTGAATCAGCGAAATTATTTATTTGAGAAATAATGTTGTACTTTTTTTTTGTTACTATAGAAAGCGTGCTACGAAATACTTACAGATGAAACCACGTGGACTCTGTCTAGTAATTTTAACACAAAAAGTACCAGGAGCTGTCGAATCCATATCGTTACATTCGATCGGTATATTCTTGTACTTGTCGAATTTGTTATAAGCTCCGCATAAATCCTGACCATCGGGATCGGTATCACTGCTGCATTGGTAACATCGAATAGCCTCGCATCCTGTAAACAAAAATTAACTGATTACTTACCGGATCCAATAAATTATTCGAATAAATTCTATAATTAAAAGTCAATGTTGCATTTACATTATCTTTTTTAAATAACGTTGACAAATTCATAATTAACGAATATATGTCGAGGTGCGCGCGACGGTTGAGTAAACAGTTGAAAATTACGTTTCGGAGCGCGACCTGAAAATTCGTCGGTTGCCCCAAATTCACTGAACCACGATATTAATTGTTATAAATGCATTAACTACTTTTTTTTATCGTGTCAGTGACGCATGCAGAAATGTTTGTCACATGAAATTGCACATAACAATAGACACGATTGTGAATTATTCAAAATGGAGACGCCCGTGTGGTCGCGTAAGCTGCGTCCCTGCTTCTGTTATTTTATGCTCGAATAACTGTCAAAGAGCTCACCTATCAAAGAACACAGCACAATCGTGACGAGTAAAGTAATTGTTCTGGTAGCCATTGCAGGTTCGATTTATTTTCTTTCTTTTTTTCTTCGATAATAAAATTAATGAAACCGAGTGAACAGTGGTCTCATCACTTGTTGTCCGAATACTAACACCATGCACACCTGACGTCATTCATTGGGCGTTGGTGACTCGACTACGAGGCCTCCCCCACTTTCACTACACGTAGCAGCTACGATGCAGGGCCGTACACGATAATTACGTTCTTGGTTCCCTGTTTCCTTAGGCCCCTTAACTCTGTCACCTTTTATGAATACCACGAATACAATTAAATCTTATACCCAAAGAAGCTAAAACGATACAAATGTAAAAGTACAGATAACGAACTATAATCTCGTATTCCGTGGAGACTTTGTGCCGTTTCAAAATTCGCCGATATCGTCTAGACCGGAAGGCTGAGAGAAGGTTGTACATCATCGTAAAACTTTTCCCGTTTAGATAAGACCCCGAGGAGCGGGTGACGGCACGACTTGAGGGGTGAGGGGTTCGTCGTACTCGCACGTGTCCTCGTACTGTTATTCCGATAAATGAAAGTAAAACACCTTAAGGTACTTATTTAAGTAGATCGGGTAGTAGAAAGATATTACGATTTTCTTTTAGTGGACCCTTAGGCGAGTTAATTGTAAACGTCTCAACCCTTTTTTCAAAATCGTTTGATAAGATGAGAACTTTAGTTATAGTTTTGTTACTTTTTTTTTTAATTCTATATTTTATATCACAAACAACGTTGTAATATCTTTCATTGGTTTATGATACAAGATGTTGTATAGTTATACTAGAATCACCCTTAATTATATTTTCGATTGATCTTCATTTTGTCTTGAGAGTTGTTTTCGTAACTTTTCTTTTCTCGGTTTCTCCCATATGTAGTATTTTGTTAAATTACTTCAGAACATTAGAACAAAAATTGCCGGAAGGTAAATTTTGAGGTTTAAGACGGAGTCAGACAAGGGTACGAATGAGCGCGCGACTTGTAAATAGAAACGAGTGGAGATAACAATCAACCCAATTGCGCTTTTCTTACAGAGAGAATCGAGCGTTGAGTTAGAGGGAGTCGACTGTACCGTCCATCGCGCTCCTATCACCCAGAAGTATAACTTGAGTAAATCATTCTGTAAATCTTACTCCAAAATGAATTAATTATCTTCAATATATATATTTCGATATTATATAGAAATATCAAAGTTTTGATACTTTCGTTGCACGAACTGAAGTTATTTTATTCGTGCTGTAATTGGTCGGTTGGCTATATCCGACGTCCAGTTGTCAGTTTAACAACAATTGCGTATACGCGTGCGATTATACGCTTCTGTTAAAATGAAATGTACAAACTGTCAATCAACTCCAAATCAACGTAAATTCTCTCACAAACCTCGTGTAACAAAAAGTGCAAACAAAAGACGATCGTGAGAGGAGAAAAGATGATCGGGAGAGGAAATTGAAGACGATCGAGTGCAAAGCAAAGGGTGATCACAAGGGAAAATAAAAGGCAACGAATGAGGAAGCAAACGATGATCAGGAGAAAAACAAACGATAACGTCTCAGGTACACGTTCCCGGGTTGTTACGCAAAGTTACAGGTTTTGACATTTTGTCAGGTTATTAAAGTGGAAATATCGTTTTCTTACATCGCATTACTCTTTATTGTGAAAACTATTATCCCTTTACTTTCAAGCGTCGTCAATTTCCTCCCGAGGTAGCTTTTGCTATGACTATCAACAAGTCACAAGGAAATTTTTTCGATAAAATTAGCGTTGATCTTCGGATAAATGTCTTTAATCACGGTCAGTATTAAGGGGTCACATCTACTCAGCGGCCGAAAAAAAGACGTGTTTTTGTGATTTTATTTTTGGAAAATGGTTGCAGCTTTCGAACTTTTTTTTTTCACAGTAAGGGGAATATCTTTGAGTATGTTTCATAATTTTTTTATTGGAAAAAATTCCTAAATGTAAATGATATAGTGTATCCGTCCGGATACACACTATACAAAAACTAAATTTATTTTATTAAAATTAATATTTTATCAAATCCTTCGATTAAAGACTAGAAAATACTATACAAAAACTGAATTTATTTATTTAAACTAAAATTATTTAGTTTAAAAACTAAATTTATTTATTTTTTGTATAGTATTATCTAGTCTTTAATCGAAGGATTTGATAAAATATTAATTTTTGAAAAATTGGTCGCCGATCGAAAGTGATGCTCCAAATTTCGGTAAAAAAATCACTCAATTTTTCCTCGATATTAAAAAAAGTACGCATCGAAAAAAAAAATCCTATTTTCTCACGTGTACGTTTTTGTGAATCTCTCAAAGTGTATATTGGAGCAAACGTTTATCTATCGAGCTAAAACTAATTAAATCGATGTACAAATAAATGGAACTTTGATAAATCTAAAAGCTGACGCATGGTATGAATTTTTCATGAAATTTAGTGTTTTTCAAAATGTCTAATTGCTTCCAATCGTATTTCTTTCGTGATAAAACTTAATGAAGCATCGATATATTGAATTTAAAGATTACTTGGCATGAATTTTAGTAAAAAAAAAGAAGGATAAAGGGTTTTTACTTTTTTTATAGTAACAAAATGTTGGAACGGCGGACTTAACTCTTAATTCTTAAAACAATTCAACTTAATTAATGTCAAATAATATAAAAATTGGAAAAACGTAAGCTTCATTATTTTATAATATATGATGAATGATAACATGATAGATCGATTGAGAGATACATTAAATACATGTAGCAGGTTTGTAGAAAAGAGAGAATTAAACGCAAATACTCATTCGCAAACTCGTACAAAACGTGCAAAGTAAAATATTGCACATTGTTTTCCCATTATATTCCACTTTTTACTAAATTGGCCAACACATACTTCTTCACAGAGTGAAGAAGGCTTTGCGAAAGGTGAAAAATAATATGAAAGCAGTGGGTAAAGTTCTACTTTGCAAGCTTGATTTTAAATTAATTATAAATGCTTCTATGAAAAGTCAGATTTCATGTTGGTTTTTTATTTTCATAAGTCTAGGCGGAACAACTTTATTCAATACTCGACTTACGGGTAATCAACGTTTTGTCTCAGTATTATCTTATCAGTTCTCTTTATTCTTTGAAGGAATAAACGAGAATATAAGAGGGTCGAAGACTGTGAAACACTTCGTGAAACTGGGTCTTTTCTCTCAACGGAGTAAGAACCATCTGGTTTTATTGTGGTACAGTACGATACGAGATAAGAACTTCTCGGCTACTCTCCGTTGTGTGAAAGTACCGATGAGGCGTACAATCGCCCGTTGCCTCGCTGAACTCTGAACAGAGAATATTCGCGCTAACGGTTGGCAAAAGCGACTCAACATCTATATCCAAAAACTGCGAATGCGAAGAGAGCGCTGGCCATTGTTGCGAGCGACAGTCCCGCCCTTGTCTTTCCTCTACGTAACTACCTATTGTTCTCTCAACTACTTTACGTAATTGGCTGTTTTTCTCAATTGCTCGACAAGTTTGCCGTGCAAGTTGCGCCCCATTGGGAGATCTTCCGCTGTATCCGCGTTATCACAACAGTGGTATAGCTTACCCTTCTCTAACGAGTTTAATTGTAAAAGAAAAATCATCCCATCTCTCATACAAATTCCTTTGGCATATTTAACCTGGCGAGAGGGCTTGATCCAACAAGCTCCAGTCTCTTCTACAAAAACCTTGCAATCAATGTCCATGCAATAAATTCTTCCGTGAAAATCGCTCGAGGTAAGCGGAACAAGAAATTTGTTGCTTATGTTACTGATATCAAGAACGAGAAAGCGAGAGGGAGAAAACCGTGTAATCAACTGGCCACTCTGGCATCGATTCGTACCGCGTAGTCCAATAAAACTCGACGAGAGTTATATCCATTGCGTCCAGGAGGGTGGGAGTCAATACCGAGAGCAAAGTATATCTGTGTAGAAGAAGAGAGTCTACGATCTCTCGCGTTCTCTTAGACCGGGAGCAAGAGGAATGGAATATATAAAAAGAAAAAAAAGCTCTGCTATCGGTGAACGCGTGTCCGGTTCTGTGTTTTCCGTGTAACTCACGTTTTTATTACAGTACCATTTCCATCGATGCACGAGTTACGGGCTGACGAAGGGCATGCGAAATGCGATCGGAGTTGCACCGGTGGACGGAGGGTTGCAGGCGACACGGGGCCGTTGATGGCCCGGTGCAACTTTCGGTTGCGCTGTAGGTAACTCTGCCTATCTACGTGGTAGCTCGGTAAATAAATATCCATCCGGGGTGCCTGCATCCACGAGGGAGCGAAGAAGAGATTCCAAGTCTCTCTCGACTCACTCTCCGAATCTCGCTACCAGGTTTAAAAGGGTTTAATAAAAGTAATTGGATTTTATCGCTCGTAACGGTTTCGTGGCGCGCGAGGCTGCACATGCGAATTCGCGAATCGTGTCTGGCAATCGCGATGATACATTAATTTATAGAGATATTCCTATATATTTCGAGTATCGAGCTGGCCAGAGACCTAGCCATTGGTACGAATGTGCGTTACTAGTTGCTGAGAGTTTAATTCGCAGACTCGAAAATAAGTTAAATGCACTTGAAAGAAAAAACATCGGAGAGAAGAATTTAAAAAATTGCGATTATTGATCTTATTGCAAATTGTTTTGTTGAAGATACAATCGTACGATATAGTATGATCCGTTGTGACTCGGATCGCAGCTGAATTTGTAACATTTATTTAAAATCAAAATCTTCCATTAATATGAATTTTATTGATTAATCGACGTTGATATTTTTATTATAGAGATTCGATTAGTCATAATATTATTATGCACGAAGAATAATAGAGAGATGACAGAATTAACTTGGATGCCAGAAATCTAATAATAGTTGAACGAACCAACAGGTTGATTCGGCCAATAATAAATTTGGTTGGTCCAAAATATTAGTTTGTTCATCCAACTATTATTTGTTTTTTACCGATAAAGTTGGTTCTACCAACTCGCTATTTATTCCGTGTGATTTCTTGTATAAACGTTTTATCGTTGAGAATGTAACGACTATTGAGCTCAGAATGAAATGATGCTTTGCATAGTTTTATTTGTCTCGAGTGGAGCTCCTAGATTTCATTGAATATAATATTCCAGGTAGACGTATTTATGTGACATTTATTCCGCATTATTCTTATCGTAACAATAGCACAATTCTTCAGAGTTAACGAGAGAACACTTCGGAGAATGAAAAATTTGCACTCATAAATTGATTTATCGTTGCTGCAATTATTAACGGTAGATTTATCACATTTTCCAGTTGTTCCGGAGACGCCGAGAGAATGCCTCGAGTAATATACTGTAACGTACTATTTTGTCTGCATCAGCGTGTGTCGTATCGTACGGTTGCTCGTAGCAGTTCGAGTTTCGCACGGTGCGTGACTCGGTTGGTAGCCCCGGGAGAGAGGTTTACAACTCTGGAGTTTCTTCGCGGAGCAATCGTCCGAGACGCGAATGGGACGTTCAGCGACGGTAAAACTCCGGACTCGCTTTCTCCGTGTGTTACCGAATATGGAGCGAGAGAGATTCCGGGGGTATCTCGGTGGGAAACTGCGCAAAGATCGTATACATTTACTCGTCTCCGTGTGTACAGAATCGAGTGTTGGGAGTGAATCGTTTCGTCGATATTTCGAACAAACGTGCTACCTAATTCTCCTGTGATATACGATTGTTTTAACACCAGCACTTACCATTCTGTACAGACCTCCCTGTCGTGTAATCAATTAATAAGAAGAACAACTACGGCTACCGGCTCAGTGGTCCAACTATAAATTTAGCTAAGCAAATTTAAGGAAAATGAAGTAACGTTTACCTATAGCGCTTCACACGAGGGGAGACTTTACTTATAAAATGCAAGACAGTGGAAAAGCAATTTCAGTGTCTCAATGTCACCCAGGGATTCTCTCCCGTGTAACTTCTTTGGAGTTATCGTCAGCGTACAGAGAGAAAAAAAAGTTTGATAAAACATCCAGAGCTTCGGTCGTTTATACGAAAGTATTTTCTCTCGTGCGACACCCACGCATGCCTTTACCTTATGTGTTACCTGCTTCGAATTGCATTTCACACACATATACATGAGCGAAGGTATTCCACGGAGTTTCGTAAATTATTCAAAACGGCTCTCTATGATCTACAACGTTGCCCTTACCGACTGGCAGTAGCAATATATTCTCTCTTTCTCGCGCACGTTTTATTCTAACCTCTTTCTTTCTATCGCTCTTCCGTATTTTCTTTGCCACCTTTACCTCCCTTGCCATCAGCCTCCCTAGTCCCACATCGTCTCGGCACACCGTCCCACCGACGCCGCCAGCAGCAACAGCATCCCAAGGGAATTCCTACTTTTCTGACAGCCGTGCGCGCCACCGCATTTATCCCATCCAGCATTTCCAGACGAGCTTACAAAGGAAGCTAGAATCCAATAAGTCCGATAAGGCCGGCCCTTCCTATATGCGATATACTATATACGGGGTGTCTCCTCTTCGACATCGCTTTAGGCTATATTTTACTCTATCTCCCTTTATTCACCCCGATCGGGCCAACCCTTCGCTAACGATATTAGACCTATTAAACGTTTCGCTCGTTTCTTAATTCTACCGATGCTGGGGTGTACAACGCGCCCTTTGCAACTCATAAAAATATATTATCGTATCAGCCCAAAAATCAAAAAATTATGCAACGTCATTTTTTGTTATCTATATCACTGGTTTTTACGATCAGATATCCTTAAGTAAGATCGACGTAATTTCTTGGAAGTAAAGAACTTCGTTATCTGTTTGAAAGTATCGAAATTTCAAGATATTATCACTGTTGCTATGGTTACAGTGAGAATTCTCCTGCATTGATTCACATTTTCAGACGTAGTACGTTATATTTCTAAAGGAGAAAAATAATTCCTTAAACTTATACTTTGGGGACTTATCGTAAGGTGACTACGTGTAGTCAAGTTGATATGGATATTCCGTATAAAACAAAGATATAATTTTTTTCGAAATTTGGAATATTTGTTAACATTCATGGAAATAACTTTTTTAATTATTACCAAAAATTAATTTTCCTTTCAATAATTCAATCTTATACACGATTCTGGTATTTGGTTGGAAAAAAAAAATGAAATAACCGTTAAGATTTGTGGAAGTTAAAGCGAATCAAGGATGTTTTGCCTTGGTTCTCATGGACCCATCAGGAATGTGTAGTTAAAGGCTAATAATATCTATATAAGGTTAATATATATATATAACTTCTCAAACAGACTTTACATCTGTCGATAACTGTAGAATTCTCAATTATTTTTCCTTTTTTCACTGGAGACTTTGTAAAATTTATTTGATATGACTTTAAGCCGTTTCGAAAGAGAATTGAAGTACAAGAAGGAAACGGAAGTGGAAATGACGCTGATAATCGTCGAGCCTTCGCGTCCTTTTCACTTTTCAAAAGTGAAAAGAAGTTTTCGCTGCGACGAGCCTTCGGTAAATGGCTCCCACCCACGTCCAAAAATCGAATCTATCGCTACGAGACGATCGTTTCACAACAGTACAACCCTCTATCAGGAATTGACATTTTGGGTCACCCAATCTACCACTCTCGACTCTCGATCCGAGGCAGACCGCTCGACCGAAAAGTAGAAGGAGGAAAAAAGAAAAAAAAAGAACAAAAGTAAAATAAAAATCCTCGTGAGCTTGGAAGGGTTCTAAAGTTTCAATCCCACTGCGTAATCCGTTTATTCCATTCGTTTCGAGGGCGAGAGCGACGGGGTCGTGCTCGGCTATACTGCAGGGCCCGAGGCTGACGAATCTCTTTCCACTTTTCACCCTCGCGGGAAGCCTGTTTTTCGCGAAAGGGGTGACAGAGTGCGTATATTTGATTATATCGACGCCAATATCCACCACAAAAGTACGTGGCCCTTTGCGGTGATCGGCTATACAACTGCAATTGTGTCAGGCTGTACACAAGCCGAATTTTATAGGAATGCAAGAGCATTCGTACCTTTCGGATTCGTAATTTATTGTAAGAACTCGTCCCAACGATTCACAAAGTCACTTCCGAGCGGCGGAGATCCTCGAAAATTCCTCGAGATTTTTCCATCCGCTATTTCCAACATTTCACTCACCACGATTGTTATTTTAATTCAACTTTTTTTTGTCATTAGCCTTTCGCTTATTCGGGACTATGGACGCTCGAGGGTCGCTTCTCTTCTCTTTTTTCTGTGCTCTTTCTCTCTTTCGCGGGCGTAATCCCGTGTAAATTGCTGCAAAGTAATGCTTTTTCTTATTTCCTTTGCTGTCTCTTCTTCTACTTCTCCAACCCATGGCCCTCGCACCTCGCTTTTCTTCATCCATAGGCTTTCTTCTTTCTTCGCTGAGCGTTCTCTCACTTCATCTATCGGTCGACGAATCTCATTAAAATTATCTCCCGGAGAGAACAACGAGGACCTCGTCGACTCGTATTTTCTTTAGATAGAATGGCAGAAAGCGTGAGTGATAAAACGAATTCGATGTTTCGTCCGAGATTTCTCATTGCATTTATATTTCGATGCGAACAACACATTGTTACTGACAGTAATAAGCTCAAATATTATTATCGAGGACAGCCCTTCAATTTAGTTTTTAATTTACGAAATACTCAATGAGTTACAGTTTTCTCGATACTCCGGAAGAATAATAACCCGAAACGCGTTAGTAATGAAAAAAAAAATTAGAAAATGCAAGAAGCATTCGGCCTATTCGTAGCAGAATGGTTCAAGATAAGTCTAAATTTTATTATCTTTAAGGTGATACGCTGTACTAATTGAGCCGCCGTGAGTGTGAGTACGATCTCATCACGTTGATATCAATTTATTATCACTTAACTAGTTAAAACTACACTTTGATATCAATCGACGTTCTCTTTTTAAATAAAAACTGAGTTTTAAAAAATATAGTACCAATTAAATTGCTTTGTGTAATTCGTAAACTGAAACGAGCGAACTAATTTTTTTTAATTCTTTTTTTTTTGTGTATAGCTTTACCTTTACTGTACCGTGATAGTTTTTCTTTACGAAGTGTACAAGGCAAAAGTGACTTTCAATTTATTTTCTCTTTGAACGATCTGCCAGGTATCTCGAAAGATTCGCAAGAATCCCAGATGCTCTTCGAAGCTTCAAACTTTTATAAACTTGTCGGAGCTTACGAAACAATATTTGCCGATATTTTCAGCGCGGTGGACTCTGGTCGGTGAAGGCTGTGTAAGCTTTTCTGACTAGATGATTCAGGCGTGAGTTCGAAGCAGGGAAACAAAAACCCTCGCTCGAAAGGTGGTAATGGGAGGGAAATGGAGAAAAAATAATGTATTCGTCTGGCGGACCCAGCGTTGGAGGTTCGTTCAATGCATTACTCTATCTCTCGAGCTCTCGACTCTTTCTCTCGCTCGTTCATCGCTGTAACAGCGTACAAAGCTATGAAGTGCCCGAGGCGCGTTGAATATTTCATGGAGTAGCCGCACCATGGAAAACCACGGCATCCCCTTCGTTCATCCGGTGCGGTTTCATTATAGGTAGCACTATAGTGGTTCATATAACTAGCACCCTGTGGCAGCCGTCGAGTACACAGTTCAGATGACACAGTGACTGGCACTTGAAGAACAACTAATTCACTGCACATATTAGAAGCACAGATTGACTCTTCAATGGATATTGAAAACACAACTATTTTTATTGAATCATTCAAATAATAAAATCAATTTATTACAATGATTTCATAAATATGAAAATTTAAGAGGAGATTCCATTCCCATTGACCGTTTAACCGTTATGAATACAACTTAGGACATTTTTAGACCTGTTTTATTTCTGTACAACGTAAGTCATAGACAATTAACCGGAGGTTGTCAATATCCGTAGCAATTTATTTGTACTCTGTGTGCCAGAGAGCCACCTAACACGGCCACGATCAGCGCAAAGTTGGGTGGCGATCCTCGCAATTTTAGCAACCGGGCGAATCTTACGGGGTAAATGTTACCAATTCTGGACGCAATTCTTCATATCACACCAATTGGGGGGACCGGAGGGGGACAAGGCTTCCCAGGAGCTCTGTCACCCTTATGTCTGTAGCGTATTTCCAAAATTAGAGTGCGTCACAGAATGGCGTGACTTATGTCCAATAATAATTATAACAAATTCAGAGGAACGAGTAAAAAGATATAATACAAGAAAATAGAGATAGAGTCGAGTGATGTGCGATAGAACGATACGATTTAAAAATAGAAGGAAATCGACATGGAACGTGCCACTACTTCGGAAAGTGTCCGTCTTAATATCCTTCGGAATTATGGTTTTCCTTCGACACTTTTCATATGAAAGGGATGCATATCAATGCAAAACAGACGAAGAGAAACATCAAACGAATGTAATAAAATATTTAATGTAAGGACAATATGAATGAAAGTGTTTCAAACTTTATTAAATTTCTTTTTATCTTCGTCTTCACTGAAAACTATGTGCTACAGGTTTCCGTCGTTCCCTCTCGCTCCACCGCGATTGCCAATGGCGCTACCTAAGCTCATGGCGGCTCAGTCGATATAACGCGTAACCTTAAATTCTTCGTCCAGCTACGGTTATCCCGGCGTACGGTTTCGATTCGGTGCCGGTTTAAAGCGACATCTGGGGCTAATGTTTGTCAACTGACGCACTATTTTGGTCAATTTCCAAAGGATAAGAAAAAATGAAATTCATATTGCACATCGCTCTATCTTATTCCTCGTGATACTTTGTAGAGTTTCAACAAAAGATGCTATTTCTTTATAACTTTTTTTTTACGAATGACGAAGTATTAAGTCACTCGTTTGGCTATTGCGTCAACATAATTTTCCAGGACTAACGTAGCTCGGGTCATATACGGCGAATGCCGAGCGCAACGGGTGGCAACATTGCTCGTATATCGATAAGCACAGTAATAAAACTAAGAACTCTAGGGGCTTATTCTTTCCGTTAAACACAAAATACTATAAGCTTGAAAAAACTCGAAATTTCTTTCAAACATTCTTGGTATTTCCGCTCTGGACAAATTCATTTATGGAAAGGTTATGTTTGCTCTGCCGTCCCGCGATTCTTCTTTCATAGTGTTGTCACGTTACTCGCGTCTGCTATTAAAACGGTAGAAAAACACTCGTTCTGATTCAATTAATCTTCAATTTTTTATGTATTTGTTGCGGTAATCAATGCATTTTTTTTGTTTTTCACGATTCCCTAGAGATTAAGTTATCGCTTCAAATCATTATTTTTTGCAGCGTGTGTTACCCACGTCCGCCATTAGAAACCATGTTAAATAAGGTTTATTTGTATTTGAAATATTTATGTTTCTAGATAGTGAAACTTATTGCGCTTCTTTGAGCTGCTTCGTAATATATCGATCTTCGATATACATTAACTTTATAATTTTATCTTCTAAACTGATAATCGCAGATGCCTTCTTAAGACTGACCCTAGCATGGAAATCATGCTGACAGGTGGGCCTGGGTTCGAAGGAATCTATTCCCAATGAATACTAATTGGCGTTTTAATTATGCGGAATATTAGAAACTCACCACTCATCCCTGCAATAAGAATCATATTTTTTTGTTAACGTCTTCCTGATATCATTACCCAATTTGTCGTACAAATCATATCGAGGTTAGTGGTCAATATATTTGAAAATTGAACGTAGCTGTCAATATGGTTAACTAGAATCAAGTATCTCGGTCTAATTTGTATCTGACCTCAGAAAATTCTAATAGTTTGCAAGACAATCGTCGGTAACAAAATTTTAATTGATGTCGTACTGCAGGAGTTAGTGAAAAGTTTGTATCGTTGCAGATGGCACACGGGCAACTTGCTTGAATGGTTTATGTTTGCGGAGAGATTCGCGATATTCGTAACCGTCGCGAGTATAATTATATTTGATACATGAATATATATTTTTGTAAAAAGCCATTAAGCTTCCGAGAACCATGACTCATCTAGAATACAATATTTTTTAATCAATGCACTCAATGCGTCAACTAATGCTTATTACAAATATATGTAAACTTGAGTTCAACATAACTTGACCTAAGCATAAATTTATGTTAATTCGAAGCATCCTGTCTTTCGGTTAGTGCCAACGTTATATCGACATTGATCATGAATCTTGGTACAAGGCTTGGCAGCCATGACTGAACCCGGTATATCGTGCCACTTATGGAACCCCACCTGAGAGCTGTCGGAGAATTTGGCATTCCCCGAGAGGATGGGGTTACCAGTGGGTTGGTACGGACAATTGTGACGTCAAATTTACGATGATGTAGCGAATTTTCGAAAATTTCAACCGGGCGAGCCAGGCATCGAGTTTCCCATCACGTTGCAATAAGCTTTACCGTGACACATATCACGAGGGATAGTCGATGTTGGCGTTTCTACGGGCGTTTGGAAGCTTTCCCGTCATACTATTGCAATGGGGCGCTGCTTCTGACTCAGTTACCTCGTGGAATTGCGATTGGGCGCATATCAAATTTTCAGACGGGGTGCCCGGGGCCGGGGGGCACATACGTCTCGACTTGGCGTTGAGAGTCAAGCCTCGCGATGCCAGCAGGGATTACAGAGGCCTCTGCGTTATTATTCCCTTGTCCAACGCTCGCCCTTTTAGCTCCCAGACGGATCAAACGTCGAAATTTTGCGTGCGCTTCTTACCCTTCCGGTCCCAACCTTCCGCCTAATCCTCGGACTGACATGTATAACCGCCAGCAATAGTAGTCTCTATCTACGTCCTTCGTACGGAACGTCTATGTTTTTGCGTAAGTCGCGGCTTAAAAGTTATCCCATATATTTCAGGACGAAGAGAGCGATTGGACAGGGCGAGTTTAAGGTAAAAGGAGCTTTGTCAGCCGTGCTTTTTGAACTTTGTTATCAAACTTTCTCACTGCATGTACGTAGTTATGTAGTTTCCTCGCCTTCTTTATTCTCACGCCTTGCCCAGCTTTTATCTTCACCGCGGATTCTCCGTTCGTACACGCAGCGTCAACAGCCTCGAATAAACCGGCGAGACACTTATAATTGATTAGTTGCCACTTTTTCATTTCGTTCACTTCTTTTTTCCTTCTTCTGTCAAACTCGCTCCATCCTTTTTATGTTTAGGGTTAGTACGGCTTATATTTTAAACAATGTACTTTCATTATCGATTATTCAGAAACGAGGGAATGGAAAAGCCTTTGTTCGTTTTATTTTTTAATATCCATCTCTAACGCATTGAACGAACTTTTGCAATGTTTATTCACGAGAAAATCAATGGTGGTGTCTGGGAGTGAGAGATGTTCCAAAAAATTTTCCACAGTTTACCGGCGCGCACCACTCACCACACGCGGGTGCTTTGTTTGAAGTGCCAGTGGCGGGAGGTGAGGTGGAGAAAAAATGGGAAAGAGGGAATAAAAATAAAAATACATAACAACAAAAAAAAAGCAACACCAAACATATCACGGACAGTGAAAGAGTCTCGTTTACTATAGGTGACGTATATCTCTTTAGCGTACACAACGTCGGTATGATGGATGGATACGAATGGTAAATACCCGTCGACATCTCACGGTGACGAATCTATTATCATATCGTACACGAATGATCAGGGCGGCTCCGAAACAAGGCGTCATGATATATCGATCACGACATATTCACATACGAATAATTGTACGCGTATTACGCCAATGGTATAATCTAACAACCTTCTTTCAATTACGAAACAATTACTCGTATGATACACCGAATGAATTCATTTGATATATTTAAAAATGTTTTTACGTTGCAGTTTTCTTCTTTTGACTATCACTCGGCACCTGTCGTAAGCGATATAGAATTCCGTGGTTGGTTCATATGTGAACTCAAGAAGGTTCGACGTAGCGTGCAATTTATGTTTATGGTCGCACGGACCGATGGCCTGAAGTTCGAACGCTCTCGATTTCGCATTGAAATAACTTACAGGATCAGACGCGCGATATTACCTATGCGGAAAACGATTACATCGATCGACGAACGGGTGGACGGTCGTGGTTACCCCTGCGTTCGCTTTTCGGTGCTGTACGGTTTGCACCCTCGTCGTGCTTTTTCTCCACGGTGAACTTGGTATAGATCTCTCCTCAAGCTGGCCCGATCGAAGTCGACCCTACTACCAGCAGGGCACGGATTTCTCACTGTTAAAAAAGTTACAACGACCGGCAAGCGGTACGAAGAGGAATGTAAAATTCTTCTCGAGAACCGCTTCGAAAACTCGAATTACCCGGGGATATCGAATATGAAAATTCTTTCACGAGAACTCGAGCCAGAGTAAGAAAAAGTATCATAGTCGAGTTAGGTCGCTTACCGCCAGATAAGTTCTTTCTGTCTTTTTCGTCTTTTTTCCTGTTCCTCTTCTTTCAGTACGATTTTCTCGTCAACTTTCCTCGGTTCTTTTTCCTTTCCACTTTATTGTCTTGACTCTTGGACGCGATTTTCTGTATATTCATTCAATCTCCATAGCTTATGTATGAAAACCTCGATAACCAGAATGATTCGTTACGTCTATAAAAAATGTAGGATATGTCATCTTATTCCGCAATTCTTGATTCTCTGCGGTAGAGATATTGTGTAAGAGACAGATCGGAAACGTTGTCGATAGGATATTCTAGTCGAACGGCGAGAGGAAACAGTGATCTCGCCATATGAGATATATATATATAATCGCACAGTAGTATGAGGTTTCCAAGATATTCTTGCCTCGGGGAACGCGCCGTTATTGCTTCGAGTCGAACAGTTCGCCGTTCTTTGACGGCGACCGTGAATCTCCGCAAGCAGCTATCCTGCTCGACCACTCTTACACGTAATATCGTCGTTTCCCGGCCCCGCGTTCGTTTCACCGTTCACCCGTTACCCGAAACCTTAATCCTTGAATTTATAAGGAAAATATATATTCCGCCATATTTCTTATCGCATCGAATAGGACGAGCTCGAATGAGCATGGAACGGTTTAATCGTGAATCGAAGAGAAGATTACGGAATCTTTGGGTCGTAGAGACGGCAAAATCGATCTCGTTTATCGAGATTAGCCGGTGAAAGCAAAAAGAGAAGGAGAAAGTGAATGAGCTTTCTTCAAGACGTAGTGAGATTTCAAAGAAAGCGGTACATCGTCTCCCGTGAGAATCAGCGGGCTCGGTGCCATATCGGCGCGCAAGAGAAGGACCGTTCGAACTGGATTAACTTGCGAACGGGAAAATCCGTAGGGTCGTTCGACTATACGGTAAACTATACTGTGTACCGGAGCTCGTGAACGCGGTTGAGGAAAACTTTTATGAGGTCAAGTATACAGCATTTATTTGGAGGTAGTTTGCTAGTACCAGAGCGAAACTGGGGCTGGTGGTATAGCGTGTCGGATACCTACCTTGCGGCAACTACCTTGAAATAAAGTGAACTGAGTGGGCCCCGGTCGGTGGCTCGTAAATATTCGTAGGCAAGATTGGCCGATAAATTTTACAAAGTTTCCCAGTCGCTAGCATTTTAATGGGGTGCATTTGCTGGTGCGCTAGCCACCCGAGTGCACCCCGTTCGAGAGCGGGGCGTTCTGCGTCCTTATTTTCTCATGGAGAGGAACGGCTTTTCAACGGCGCGCCAGTGACACTGTTCTTGTTCTCGTTGCTTCTGATACAAACTGCACAGTCGGTGTACTTTGCTGGTGCGCGTCGCGTTGCTCCGGTTCTCGGCCCTTGGGAGAGATCAGTCGGGACACGGAAACCCTCTTCGCTCTCTCCCGAGTATAGATAAATTCGCGAAAGCGTTTGGCCATGTAGAATGCAAGTGCATAACGGACAGCTACGAGTTACATCGAGTTTACTAGCTGCATGGACAAGTCAAACTGAAGAAAGTATCCGTCACTTGGAAACTGAAAAAAAATTCAATCCTCGTCTTCCTTTAGAGCGACCCGTGAGACTATTTTTTTAAGTTGCAACAGTTAGTTAAAGTTTTTATTAATTATTGGTCTCTTGAACTCCTTTTCATCTCCACGGAGCTGAATTAAATAATTTTTTTCAATCCGGGAGAACTTACTTTGACATTAACCGGCATAAAGAAAAAAAAACGAGATCTTTTGAGCCTTTTGCAGTTATTAAAGTCACATTTAATGGTTATCGAGCTATGACTACGGAATTATCAACGCCAGATTAAAAGATGTCGGCAGGGCATCGTCCCTACAGGATGCACTGAGAAAATAATTTATTCGTAGGCACTGGGATTTGTTAACTGTTGACAAATGGTAAAGTTGGATATGGCGAAATAAATATTCTGTTGTAGCGAACAAATCGTTTATTTGAACCTCTGGCATAAATAATTATTTATTAATAGTTAATAAATACATATATGAATGCAATGTTTCTTTGTTAGGGTCTGATGAACATTATGTTGGTTCAACATAACATTGGTATTAATAAAAAATGATTATTCCATAGTCACTATTGTAATAATTTGAAGAGAATAAACCATGAACAGAGGGAACTTTGCATATGATTGTATGTTACGTCAAATCGATTTCGTTGAACAGAGATTGAACAGAGCTATTACAAATACTTATAATAATCAATATTTTCTATACTTGCGTTCAAAGATTTGCCTCGAGTCTACATGCAAGTCCCATAAAACGAGGAGATCGTTAAGGTTGTCCATCGATAATCCTGATAAATTCTCACTTTTTATTCAACACTAGCCTACTTTCGAGTCAATCGCATTAGAAAGATACAAGTGTGGCACGATGGCGTTGAAGTCGAGCGATACCGAACTTATCCGTTGAAGAATTACGATTGACAATAAACATAATAGTCATTCCACCAAATGGACGGTGCTTATCTGAAATATAGATTTGGTAATTATTAACGAATCTGTTGACTATCGACCGATCGGTAGTTGAGACAATCGCTTGGTCCTCGAACGATGATTCGATAACTATTAACAAATCGGTATTAGCTTCAATAAAAAATGTATTAATTATTAACAAATATTTATTTGTATCAACCAAGACGACAGTTATGTCAAATGTATATTTAATATAATTATAACCAAGTCTCTCATTGCCGCAAATCGTTCTTTATTGGTAAGAAACATCGAATGAGTTACGAGAAACGAATTGATCAAATAAATCGTTCGTTCGGCGAAAGTGCCATCGGTATAAGATTTTATTATGAGAACATTAATATTTATTGACTGTTGATAAATTTTGTAATTTATGACAAATACTTTAGATCACGAGACAACTAAATATGTTTAGTTATAGCGAACAAACTATTTTCTCATTGTGCATCTGAGCACAGTGTTCTGTACGTAGGAATTTCGTGATACTAGAACGACCGTTGAGGGTTGTAAGACCTGAATTCACGAGGGCAGTGACGAAATCTTGTCGGTACAGAACGTCGTCAGGGATATTATAATCGCCAACGATCTTCGTTTGTTTTCCTTTGTTAACAAGGATAAGAGTTCGAGATATTAAAATATGGTTAACACTGACATTGAACAAAGACATTATTTATGAATAAACCAAACATATGTTATAGATATTTATAGTTTTATATATAGTCTTGTAATATTTTAGGATGGGCTGTACGCGGCTTGGGACCGTATTGACTCGGAGAGAAGAAGCACATACTTTATAATTGTTGTATTTACGTGTATTTTCGACAAAGGTCGGAGACGGACTACCCGTTCGTCATCGCTACTCTTCACATTGGACTCCCGTTAGCCTACGTACATTGGTCACATGATCGGAATAAGATTATACATAGGGTTTCACATTGTGTGTGTAGATTGTCGAATCACAGATATTACACATAACAGTTACATACGAGTACATTATTTCACTTTAGTTGTTAAAAATGAATACGGAAATTGTTGATACAATGTTAAATTTGATTAAAGATTTGAAGTACTGCAGCGCCCACGTAGCTTTTGAAAGTTCTATGATTGCGAAATTTAAAACAGATGGCTGTGTAATAGACTGTCCAAGTGTTTTTAGTAAGTTAATTAATTTACCGAGAGACAAATATGAAGAGATTTTTCCAAGACGTCGAATGAAATTTGAGGGGTTACAAGATGGTTTATGCGTATCGACGGTAAAAAATTCCTCGCGATAGACGCTGACCCGTGAGTACCCTTGCTGACCCTTGTACCGGACCTGAAGGTATAACCCGCGATCCTGAAGAAGATATGCGGGCTCATAAATAATCTGTTTCGTGAATTACTTTTCCTTGACTTCGAATGATTACTTTAAATGTTTTTTTATTATAGAGAAAAAAAACTCTCGGCTGATCCGCAGATGTTTTATTGCTACGGCTTACGAAGGTCTGAGATATCGTGAGATTATAGGAGGTTCCTGAAAAAGTCCGCGTCTAGACATTTTTCCATTTTACATATAATTAATATAAATTCCAACACGCAGACCCGTCTTAACAAACGCAATTGTACCAGGTCTATAAATATGAAACCGGAATTTGCCCATAGATGGCCCTAGCTGTCAATGTAGTTATCGTCAAACCGCGTCATTGGCGCCATTTCCTTGTTGACATCTCTGACAAAGATTTTCAACTCACAACAATACAAGTTTCATACAACAGCATAGTTTGTAATAGAGTTGAACATGTCGAATTTTGTGCCTGGAAACTACGATTTGCGGACAGCATTGATTTTCTGTAATTGAAGAAAACTGCTGCAGAATCGCATCGAATGCTTGTCGAAGCTTACGGTGAGCATGCTCTTGGTAAATCACAGTGCTTTAAATGGTTTAAAAAATTCAAAAGTGGCGATTTTTACGTGAGAAACGAAGAACGTGGAAGACCACCGAAAAAGTTTTAAGACAGCGAATTGCAAGCATTGTTGGATGAGGATGACGCTCAAACGCAACAACAACTCGCGGATCAATTAAATGTGACACAAGAAGCCGTCTCCATACGTTTGAAAGCCATGGGAAAGATTCAGAAGATGGGAAAATGGGTTCCACCTGAACTGAATGAACGACAGCAGTAAAACCGAAAAACCACTTGCGAAATGCTGCTCACCAGGTACAAAAGGAAGTCATTTCTCCATCGAATTGTGACTGGCGATGAAAAGTGGATATATTTTGAGAATCCTAAGCGTAAAAAATGATGGATAACTCCAGGCGAATCATCGACATCCACTGCAAAGCCAAATCGCTATGGACGGAAGACAATGCTCTGTGTTTGGTGGGATCAGAAGGGTGTGATCTATTATGAGCTGCTAAAACCTGGTGAAACCGTTAATACTGAACGCTACCGACAACAAATGATCGATTTGAATCAAGCTTTGCGTGAAAAACGAGCAGAATATCAAAAAAGGCAACACAAAGTGATTTTGCTTCATGATAATGCACCATCAAAACTGGTCAAGGAAACGATTGAGGTGTTTAGTTGGGAAATACTTTGGCATGCGGCTTACTCACCAGACTTGGCTCCGTCCGATTACTACATATTTGCATCGATGGGACACGCACTTGCTGAGCAGCGCTTTACTTGTTACGAAAATGTACAAAAATGGCTCGATGACTGGTTTGCCTCAAAAGAGCAACAGTTTTTTTTGGCGTGGCATCCACAAATTGTCAGACAGGTGGGAAAAATGCATAACTAGCGATGGGCAATACCTCGAATAAAATATTTTTTATCATTTTTCATACAATAAACGTGTATTTTCTGTAGAAAAATTCCGGTTTCATATTTATAGACCTGGTACACAGCCAAACTCTATACGACATGAACTCGACACAATAAAATTATGCACAATACCGTTGGTCTTGAGTACAGTCTTGCTTGTGTCGTGTTGATGTTGTCCAGATTTTTTACTGTGTTGAGTTGATGCTGTTTGAATTTTGTCTGTGCGCAATTACATGTGTGGAGCATGGTTCGTGTACATATAGTTACATCTTGTAGAAACGATGTACTGTCCTCGTTAACGTGCCTGTTGAGTAGAAAAACGTTATCCCGGAGGACAAGAATGAAACTAAAAGATTAAAAAATGATTCCAACTTACATATATAATCACCCAACGAGTGTTTCATCTCCGTCGACATATTGTAATAGGTAAAAATAACAATGAAATTAAATTAATGTGAATCATTAAATATTTCTACTACTAAATTTGACCAGTTTCTCGAAATCTTTATGATTTAATACACCCATGGTATCCACTGATTTTCATGTTCGATCGGTATGCCGCATAAACTCGTCGATCACACGTTTGATACATAACGTAAACGTATATTCACGCATTAATTCCATAAACGAGAACGTGCCGCGAGGGAGGCTATAATTCTGAATCGCAGAAGGGGATTTCGATGGAGAGGGAGTGGAAGAGGAATGACAGGGATTTCCGGCCCTGCGCGAAGATGTCGTTGGTCACCGCGTGTACCGACAAATATCGAGTTCGACGTGCGCTCTACTGTCGGATGCCGATCGATCGGCAAATTTCCACCGTTGGTTTCTATATAACAGACTCCTACGGTAACCACGACGTGGATCGTCGTGTTTCGGAACGAGAGAGTTCGTCGAGTCCTTGTTACACTCTGTAGTAGTACATAGATTATCCTAGACAGTCGGTCCCACCCCCTGAAATTCGTCAGCATATCATTAATGCGTCGCAGGTGTATACATTACACACGATACCCGAGTCGTGTCGCCACCGCGCTCCGCTATGCTGCTGGCTACGTTAACTTCGTTTCGATTCGTCGATGCTCTACGAAATTTACGACTCCAAGTCCGCACACAGTGTCCGCGGAATAGTAGAATCGAAAGCGTTACATCTATATCTATATTGTTTTCCTACAGTAGTGTAATCGAATGTGGGAGGGTAGTGCTGACACTGCGCTCACCGCACTCGAACGAGAAATATTGTCGACGAATTTGGAACAGTGGTATCCCGTGAATCAGTCCCGATGATTTGATCTATGTTACGCAATCATTTATCCAGTTTTTGATAGTAACAGATTCATTACATCCATTCTGAAATTACTCTGTCTTCTATCGTTCATTTTGCTTAGTTGCCGTGTCTTTCAGTTCGAGATCCGATAGTAGTTGGATTCTCACTCGAGAGTCGCGATTCCAAACGCGAACCAATTAAGCTCCGGTGGTATAGGGCATGCATTCATTACCAATTTCCTGCTCTACCTCGCCATTCCCTGTACGTCGTCTATTGCAAGCGCGCTTAGAAACGCCTCCATTAATTCATGATCAAGGAGCTCTCACTGCTACGCGAGAGTATACAGGAATTCTCGATGCATTACCTTCAATCTGCTGCTGGTCGATTAACGAGCTACCGTTGATATTCAAACGCCGCTAAATTGACGACTACCATCGATTCATTATATACATAACGTCTTGATCATTAACAGATAAGAAATTCGACTACCGAGTAATCGTGAGTAACCTGTCTCACTGAACTTTGTCCGTATAATTTATTCGATATTTAAGCTCTTGATTCAATACGAACTGCGAGAGCTTCGACAATAGTAAATTTATAATAAGATGTACAGTGTGAAATTAGATAAGAATTTATTCAAGTTCATTATGGTGGATTAAAATTGGACTTTTAATAGAATTCGTCTATTCGGAATAACAATTTTTTTTTAAAAACAAACTGATAACATTTTTAAGCTTCGAAATTCCCGTAAGATAAATAATTAAAAAAGGATCAAACGTGTTAGAAGTTGATGTATAATTTAGCAGGATAAATGAGACTTTTTTCTCATTATTATCAACCTTATTTGAATCCTTTTAGAGTGCAAAAGCACAATAGAATACGTATACCCCAGCGATAATTGATGTTTTAAATTATTTTCATTTATGCCGCGACGAAAGAGAGTGATTAATTATTCGCCAATCTCGTCGGTTCTATGCCCGTTCCTCTCTCTCTCTCTCTCTCTCTCTCTCTCTCTCTCTCACTTCCTTTAGCGATTAATTCACTGGAACGAGTTCCCGCAGTACTATAGTAGAATTGGAGTAGGCGCTGCCAAGTTTCGTGTGTACTCGGGACAACGAGGTCCGCGAAACGCGCTAGCACGAAAAACAGAGTGGAATATTTAAAGAGATTCAGGCATAGAGGAAAAGGAGTAGAGAATAAGCGGGTAGATGGGGGGGGGGGGGGGGGGCGTTTCAAGGAGGTGAAGGGAGCGAGACCGCGTGCCTTCCGGCAGCTTCTGCTGGGGCGTCTCGAGGGCGACGGAGGATTTCCTCTTAAATTCCTTGTGCTCGAGGAGGACGGACGCTACCGCGTTCTCGTGCGATAGCTTCTTCCGGTCTTCTCCCGTTTTCTTAACCAGAAAACCAGACGAGCACGTACCTCGTTAGCGAATCATTAGCAACTCTTACCGGACGACGGATGCCAAAATCGGTGCTCCGCAGTCGGCGCTCACATTCTTTTCTTTATCTTTTCCAGTTCAACCCGTGACTTCCGGATGTAGTCGACGAGAGGCGACTACGTCCCGTAACCGCCTTTAACAATTTGTACCAGTGCACTCGAGAATTTGCAACGAGCTAGCCGAGGAAATAATCAATGAATGGTTACGAGAGAATTTCTTCAAGACACTCTTTTCGATGTGCGCGGCACACTTTTTCAAGTAGCCATAAACTTTCCTGGGAGAAGTGTGTCTCCCGGCCTATCTGCAGTATAAACCTTGAGAGGAGAACTTTTGTCAGCGTTCCGTGCAGAATGGAATACAATCTTTGCTATGAGGACGACTCGTCGTCGTCGTCGTCGTCGTCGTCGTCCTCGTCGTCATTGTTGCCCTCGTAGTCGTAAGCAACGGCGGAGCACGGACCAGGGAAAACTGGAAAACTGTATACGAGAAGGGCTCGTCCAGTTTCCAATTTTCAGTGAGAGTTTTCCCGGCTGTGTACACGAGTCGGACGCTCACCTATCTCTCTTGCTCCCCCTTGAGCACGGGAAACTAATTCGAAATCACTGGTGCGAGAGTCGCACGGAGACGGAAATCTCATTCCTCTCTCTTTTACTTCGTACACAGCGCTAGAGAGCTGTATATGAAGAAACTTCCTGTGTACGATGCCGGAGAAGTTTCGGGCTCGCGGGCGGGGCGTCCGTGAGGAGGATCGTAAAAAGGGCTTTTGTTTCCTACGACGTTGTGCTATACTTTCTCCCGGAAAAGCGGTTCTGCCACCCGTCTCGCGTCCGCGATGCTCACCACTAAAAATATCATCCCCCTAAATTTTCCGTCGACCTCGATTCTCTTGATACTCTTCCTAAGAACGAAGGAGATCGTGGCATAAACTTTTTCTCGAAATTGAGTTATTTAATCGAGCAAAAGGAACGTCTTTATGTTTATACACGTTGTAAAGAAGCGGAAACAGCAGTATACTTTTGTGGGATTCATTCGCGAGGCTGAAAGTAGAATATAGTGAATGAACGAGAAAGTGCACTTGCAAAGTGTCGAGAAGAAAACGATGAAAGGGAGGAAAAGAGATCGCGAGACACAGACAGAAAATAGGGAAAGGAGGAAGGAAGTGAGGAAGGATCGACGTGATCGGGATTCCTGTACAGTGTGTCGTCTTGGTATCGATTGAATCTATCGGAATCCAGCTTCTCTCAACGTAGCACGAACATCATATATAGAGGAAACGTTGGAATACCCACGAGAGCGGCCGGTTTTATTTTCTCGTCGCATCCTCCGCTCCGCATCCTACGAAGCGAGGGAGAAGGCGCCGCAGGTCGCATTTTTATTCAAATCGCACTTGGATCTGGCTGATGCCCGAAGGTCTTTCCGGGACCGCTGGCAGTCTTTGCTCGAAGATTCTGCTGAAAGGGGCTTGAGAAATTCTTTGAGAGATAGAATTCCTTCGACGGGAGTAGAAATTATAGTCTGTGCGTAGCATGGATTTTCACGTTATCTTCATCAACTTGCTAACGGGCAGATGAAACAACGAATGATTCTCGGTGGGAACTTGATATTAAAGAAATAAAAAATTCCCTAACTTTGGTAATAACCAAAGAATTTGTATTCCTGTGTCTGAATCATCTTTAAAGTCGACTGTATATATGTGAGAGTATCGGAAGAGTCGGTATACCCATCGACTACATAACCGGAAACTTATCTATAGCGTGTAGAATTATCGAGAGACTCGAGAGTTTTATATCTTAGAATCCAGGGCACTCTCCCATCTGCTCTTCCTCTTGATTGCCTTTTATACTGTTTATTTTTTTCTCTTTATTCTCTCTTTTTTATTTTATTATTTTCTCTCTTTTTCCGTTTCAGCGCTGGGCACGAAGGACGTGATACGTAACAGCGGAATATATATAAAAGGGTTGGTGGTGGGAAGTATTCCGAAGAGCAGTGGCAGCCAGACAACTGCCGAATAAGCTTCCTCAGTCGGTAGCTTTCGGAACGAGTTCCTTTGCCGAACGCGCTCACGGAATGACCGTTCACTCGTCCTTATCGTTCGCCTCTCGAGATCCCTCTCGCTCGTCTTACGTGGTTCGCCTACTACAGCTCACGTCGACGGGATAAAATAGCGACGACGAGCTACGGGTATGTATAGCACGAGTCGAGGCTCTGCCAGACTTCTCCTTGCCCCGCGTGAGTCGGGATAGTTATTTCATCCCTTATTTCTCTACTACCTCGACTCACCCCCATCTTTGTATTTATGGCGCTCGGTGTTATCTTCACGGCTGCCGTTATGTTTTTTTCGGAAATGCGATCTTACGCTCGCCGATCAACGTGGCGCCGCAGTTCTTTATCTCTTCGAACAATGAATACGGTGGCACTGAGCGACGACGAGAGACGAAGGAGGAAATAAAATGATAGCTACAGGAGGGTGCTGCGATAGTCGCTGTAGTAGTACAGAGAAATGCAAGAGGCAGTCGCGATCACCCACGTGTATCGTTTAGATAGCCGTCAAAGAACACGTTGGTGTCAACGCAAGAACAAAGAACAAAGGTTAACGCACTATAGTATATTTATAGTACGTAAGGCTCATCCGATCGACTCAAGAATCTTTGATTTATCGTGATTCTCAGAGTAACCGGAATAGAGAGCTTAAAATTCCCTCGAGTAGGATCGTCGCGTACATACTCATCAAAATTCTTCCAAGAGTGGAACTATTATTGACGGTGATGTTTCCACGCATTCGAGGGATTACTATAGGATCGGACCATCTCTTCTTGAGATACCCTTTAGGAAAATCAGTTACTAGTTCAACTCTGTTACGCAGATGTTCATCATCGAGGCGTTCTATCGAGCGATGAAAGAAATTTCTTAACTCATAATTAACATCAACTTCTAACAAACTAAAAAAAAGTTGCAAAGCAGAACTTTGCAGGTTGCTTCCTAATTTTTTTGGTCTGTCATTAACACATTTTCCTTTGTGAAGAAATCCGCTGATTAATTATGGCTTCCACATAGAGGAAACTTTATAAATGTCGGACCAAAAGGATGAGTAAAACTTCAATCAACGGTTTACAAAAATAAAAGAGTCGCTGCGTTTGAAAATTCTAAATCCCGTAATATCTGATAGTTCATTAAAAAATGTTATGAAATCTGAATGTTTGCATATATTTGGTCGAAAATGACAATAATCAAAGAGGGATTACTACTTCACTTGTGTAAGAATTTTGGAATTTCTGCGCATACGTTAACACACACGTTTTCGCGCGCGGATAGACGTATTCGACAATTTTTAGTATCGTGACATTGAAATATCAAAAAAGAAATGTTTACGAAAAGAAAGTTTACTCGATGAGGAAGTAAAATCATTTGAAAAATAATTTAGGCGTTTGAAACAAAAATAGGTTTAATATCGTGACTATTAGTTGAAATTAGTATCAGTACAAAGAACTCGGAGAAGAATTGAGTTGAATCGAGAAAGCAAGGAGAATGCGAGCGTAGGGCGCTGATAGTTTTCAGCTAATTTAGCACCCTGGCTATACACACGAACGGCGGTCGTTCATCACCGCGTCTTCTCTTTTTTTCTCTCTGGGGATCCTGAGTTCAGAGGCGGAAGGCCAGTAGTAGCATGAGCATCAACAGTAGGATGAGAATGAAAAGCGGCACGAGAAGCGAGGTACGGGCGCACGAGGCGCACGACAAATTGCGTCGAGTCCAAGTAAGAGTGAGAGTATCTTGGCAATTGGCAAACCTCGGGATTACTGGCGCGTTTCTCACGTCCTTTTATCGCGCTGAGTCCGCTAACGTTGCTGTCCACAGGATATATAGTATATACCACATCGTATAGCAGTGCTCAGACAGAACCGCTTCTCTTACAACCCTTGGCTTCTTCCATACAGCGTGTGTGTGATTAGAGAGGGTTTTAGCGTCTGTTTGTACCCTCGTCGCGAGGATAAAAAGGTCTTCAGCGCGCTGTTCTACTTTTGTTTTTCACCCGGAAGAGACAACTTTCTTCGCCTACGGACAGTTCACGGTTTAAACGTTTTCTCGACAGAGAGAATGTCATTTATTGGACGCGCGAAATCGAAGGAACGAAAAGACAAGTTTCGGAGTTTCTTCCTGACTCCTCAACCGTGGTATAATAAAGTCGATGCGCCTTTCGTCGCGAAGCGCGTAGTACAGTTTAGCGGCGGTGACGATATACCGAAGCCGGAGAGGACCAGACTCCGGGGTGTAATCAAAAGGGTACAGGAGGGCATTGGACCTCTCGAAGGTAAAGAACCTCGCCGATATTCGCGTGCGCAGCACATCAATATATGTATAGAGAACCTTAGAAGTCTGATGAACACCCTACTACCTGCTGCCGACCCATTTCTCCTCTCTTCCCGCTCTTCCCCCTTTGCTTTTCTCTGGAAGAAGAAGCAAACGCGAGAGATAGATAGCTCAGAATCCTTGAGCAATTTTATTAGGAGATTCGTGCAACGATCGTAACCGACGTCGCACGGTGGGGCGGACGAGGGACAAAAGGGTATTCCCCCGTTTCCGAGCCGATCCATATTCTCCCGCGGGCTTTATAGGATTGTCCCTGGCAATTCCGGTACTTTTCTTTGATCCACTTTCTCGCGAGCTTTTCTCTCGTCTTTACTCTCTTGGCTATCCCGTAATGCAGTGGGTTTTTGTACTCGAGAAAGGCGCAACTGAGAATACAGGAGTTTCGTGTACTCTCGTCTAGCGTCTAAAGGGAATGGCGAATGGGGCGAAACGATGGACGAATAATTTTTTTTTCGTGCGTTGCAAATTTTTCGAGCCAGGTGCTATAACGAGGTTTGCCATACTTTTGGGGAATACAAGTGCCCGCATATGAGTGCGTATATTCTTTCTTTCTATATTAAGCGTGAATATTAATGCGAGAGAAAATAATTACTATACGTAGGCAATATTTGATTACGCGCGTAACGCGTTCACTACACCCTGTGTGTACCGACGAAAAATAATTGGTCACTTAACATTATTACCGGCAGTAAACGCGCGTAATTACGTTCAATTAATAATAATCAGTCATCACGGGGTGGGTACCGCTGCTTCGGTTGGTACAAATACGTTCGAGTGTATTCCATGCACGCTTGTCGTGTACGAACGAAGAGAATGGAAAAAAAAAACAGAATAAAATGTATTTCCCTGTGTAGAGATGTGTATAGTAGTTTTTCACGTCACATTGGGAATTTTGTGCGGAGCGAATGAGGCACGTAGGAAAATTGACATTAATGAAGAAGAAAAAAAAGTAAAATCGTGATTCCTGTTGTGAGAGGTGAGCAGAGGGAAAATATAATACGCGGACGTGGAGAAAGACGTCAAAGAGAATATGAGAAACGACTGGAGGGAAAAGCGAGAATATTTTTTGGGGAGAAAGAGAGCGCAGTAGTTACTATTACTATGGGATGAGCAGAGAGTGACTCCTTTCCATTGAAATCTCGAGCCTTTATCTATCCAGAGCGGCGTGACCACTGCGTGCTCGACGATCGTTTCCCCGGCCACTGGTCGCGATTGTATGCCGGAAAATTGCCTCTACTCTCTCTCTCTCACTCTACGGTCGAGACCCTCGAGAATAATCTATTCCATTCTTGGTTCTCGCTTGGTTGCTCCTTCCCGACGACCTGCCGGTTCGTTCGACGCTGCGAGTTTAGTCTCCTGCATACACATAGAATGTGCATATACAAAAACGACGGGCAGGAGATGGAATTATGCGATAGCTCGTACGAGACGATGAAAATATAAACCAAGAATTTTACGAGGAAAATAAAATGAAAGACTATATTTTGATCGCGTTTATCAAATACATGTCTTCTTCATCCCCAAACATCGTCATCACTCTCTTACTTGTGACTTCGAAGTATATTTGCCGGCGTATTGCCATACTTGGTCGTTTATTTCGACGTATCGCTTTATTTATTTTTATTTTATCGAATTAATAAGATACCGAGTTTGTCTTATCAATTGTACGCGGAGGGAAGGATATAGTAAAAATGTCCATCAACACAATTGTTAATCCACCATTTTAAAGACGATTGATATGGACTTTTGACTGGTGTTGATCCATTCGATGTTAGTAGCAACACTTTTTAATATTGTGAAATTTACAGAAGCGAGAGTGTTAAAATTATTCGGTTTTTATCTCAAAACTCATGTTCGTGATGAGTAAATAAAATTAATTGTTAGAGATCAATACAGAATAATGACACAAATAAAAACCTAAAATGTTATTGAATCTTCATTAATCTTCATGCAGATTTACATCAGATATTTAATATCGGCTATTGACATGGTCGTCGGTTTAGACTCATATTGACGTAGGATTGATTTTTAACACCATATTTTTATCCGTGTATCTGAGAAAATGTGCTACAGTAATGTAATGTGTAGTAGAGTGTGTAATGTGTAATATGTAGTAGAGTAATGTGTAATGTGTAATGTGTATTACATTAATGTAGTAATGTGTAGTAGAGTAATGTGCTTCATTAATCTTCATGCAGATTTACATCAGATATTTAATATCGGCTATTGACGTGGTCGTCGGTTTAGAATCATATTGAGGTAGGATTGATTTTTAACACCATATTTTTATCCGTGTGTCTGAGAAAATGTACTACAGTCATCTGGTAGTATGAGACGTCTCAACAATTGTAAGATTTAACGACAATAGTATAAGAACATATATACACACATACACGGAGAAAATAAATTCACTGTGTCAGCAAGAAATAAAAAATGGGAACAACATAATCATTCTGTTACAGTCGCAACATATTTCGGCTGAAACGATTTGGAACCGCAACAAAAGAAATTTGATTGCTGTTATAAAATATTTCTTTATAATAACAAAACGGCTTGGTTTCATTTATATTATACTAATATATCATTTTTTCTATCTAAATTATACTAACGTTAGTTTCTTTCAATCATTCATTTATTTTCTCTAACAGCAGACGTATTTATTCCCGCAGTGAATTAATTCACTACAGTGAAGAAAAGTTTTGTCGTGATGGCAAAAACAATTTATCCGGCATAGTTATTATTTTAAAGTCTGTACTTAAGGTTTTTTGCTGCGGGAACAAGGTCATTGTCAACAAAACATATTTTGTCGGAGTAACAAATCTATTTTTCTCTATATCAGATTAATTCCCGTAAATATAGTAAAAAATTATCGGAAAATCTCTCGCTTCTTGACAGCTTGCGCCATTGTAAATACTACCATATGACTGTTAGCTGTTTTTATTATGTTAAATAGTAATTTTTTAGCAGATCCTTCTCTTCGTGTATGAACGACAAACGAATGAATGATTTTATCACGGATTTTGTAGGTCATCGGTGAAGCCATGTGAACGAGGGCATGTCTCAACCTCTTTTTCGAATAGCAACGTCGCCAAGTTCTAAATCCCGTTGCCTTAAGGCAGACGAAAGTCCTTCGATATCCGGGTAGCTTAGATGACGAACTGCGATGGTGCGCCGTTCTGACAAGCAGTAACTTAATGGACTTGCGATAAGGGAGAACAGCTGGCGGTAGTGGAAGGAGGCATTATAGACGAGGATGAAAAGGAGTTGTAGCACGATGACGAGCCATCTCTCTCACTGGAGGTGGGTTCCTCTAATGCCAAGTTTGCACCACACCGCGTGTGACAAACTTGTACCGCTGGTGCTGCTATTCGACAAAGTTTCGCAGTGAGAAGGATCTACTCGATGCTGCTTCGATGCCCTTTCAAAGTATTACGTTCGCGGTGTCAGCCTCGTCATACGTCTGACGTCAGACAGATGACTGGACAAATTTATTATTGAGCGAATAACAGGGATCTAGACTTATAACTCCGTTCGTTATAAAATTTTTAGATGAATCTTGCATCTCGATTATGAAATATGCAAACTTTTTATATAGTTCCTAACAAGTAGCGTTATTAAGTTTGTAGAAAAGAAATTGATTTAGCTACATCCTTCTTTTTGGTTCATGGTTCTACATTTCTCCCAAGCGTCTCGGACTGGCTCTAACTTTTTATTACAAATAATATCAGACCGTATAGAATATAAATGTGCAAATAACAAGAGATTTTCATAATAATTGAAAAACTTATGTCCATAAATGTAAATAACATTTTTTTATTGATAATAAGTAAAAAAAACCAGATTTTTTTCAAAAAATTATATGTTATGATAAAAAAACGTCGACTCAGACTTAAGTAGATTAAATAGATTTGTATTTTATCGCCCAAGGTTCTTCCCTTTGACGAATCTTCTCACTTCGGGCAGAGCTGACTTTCCCACCGTATCGCATTCGCTGGGAGCCAAGGAAACTGTAGAAAATCTGTGGCCGATACAGTCGATTCCTACCATAGTTACTGATAGCAATGCGAGTAAACTCCAGCACGATCATCAGAGGCGCTTAGAGCAGCTCCTCCTCCCAGTGCTTCAGTGCGTCAACCAATGCGCGGCCAGGAGAAGTTTCCATACGCGCGATAAGAACCAGCGTGGAAGACACTCGTAAGCTGAATACCGACAGCACCCTCATCACTGCCAATGAGAGATGTTGGACATGGATTGATTAAAGGTGGGCTCCGATCCATCGGGATTGGGAAAGCCTCATCCACAGAGCAACTTATTTTCCTTAAGACACAAGTAATTAGTGTTTTGATGAGATGCCATCCGCAAAAATGTAGCAGTCGACTGAAATTTTAGTCCGAGTCACATTTGGACTTAAGAATGTAGTCGAGGGTTACGCATTATAGTAACGACTCGATATACTTTGCCAATAGCTTAGCAAAAATACAAATTACGTCCTGTAGCTTCTAATTCCATTTCTTAAGAGAAAGTGAGATTAACGATGAAAAATCTGGATAACTGAACGTATACCTACATTTGTTATTATAATAAAAAAAATATATTGACGGTTAATTATCGTAAAAGCTCAGCTATGCGCACTTACTAAAGCGCATACTTACAGAACGGCTACTGTACAAATTAACATTTTATCTAAACATTTTTCACAGTCGATTGATCTAATAATTCAATCTTGAAGTAATCTTCTGACGCGACATAGCTTGATGCACTCGTCAGTCCTATTTAACTAAAGTACACCGAGTGTTACCGAGTAAAAATGTATAGCCATAATCTGCGACAGAGATGTGGTGTACCACGTCACCACACATTTCCCATCATACATTTATGGTGAACGGTGCGAGGTGAATTGAGCGACGATGAGAGGTCTGCATTACCAAGAGACCAAAGAACAGAATGGGGTGGATGCGACCTCGTGGTGGTCACCGCACTTCGGGTGCCTCTGATGGTCAGAGGCTCCCCCAGAGTGACCACTGAGTGTCAAGCCGTGTTCACGTAAAATCGTTTTCCATGCAGAATGGGCTAATGCATGCATTCTCTCGCAATGCCGAGAATGATGACGTAGCCATCACTGGTCATTGGATCTCCCTGTAAATTGAGATTTTATCGAACTGACCAAAGCCAGGTCGTTCATATGATTTTCGTAGATATCCATCCCTTCTATTAAATCTGTAAAGTCAACGTAAAGGAAGAATTTATTTCAATTCTGACAATTTATGCTAAAATAATGCTGCAACGATATGAAGCAATGAAAAAGTAGTAAACTTCAACTAATAAGTGGCAACAATCGCTTGTCGGTACTGCAGCTATTTTCATAATTGTATGGGTTACTTTTTATAGCGAAATCATTTAAAGGTAGTTACCGTAACTATGAAAATAGTCACATGAACTTATAATTAATAGTTGTCACTTTGAATAGCTGCGAGTGCCATTTTTCTCTCTCAGCGTTGTTACACAGAATTATTGTCATTGCGCGTACGTACGTAGAGGACAGCTTGATTATTCATTGAAAGCTTAAGACGATGTGCTATACCGAGTCGCAACCAAGAGTCGTGGACCAAGAGAGAACGACAGAAACATGTAGCGCATCGTCTTAACTCACGCAGCAGTAATCCCATTATTAGATCGGTATATCAGAATTAGGTGCTGAAAGGAAACTGAGAAGGAAGTCTTAAGAAAAGTACACGGTACAGTGGAAGTGAGAACAGCACGAAAATTCTGGTGTTGCTTATTGGCAAAAGGGTCGAAGAAAAAGAAGATGGGTCGAGGGGTGAGCGTCCACAGAAATAACATGGTTCGTGTTGGTGTCGAGGAGAAAAATATACAACTCCAACGGCCGTATACCAGGTTGGCCATAAATAAATTAACTCCGGTGACTAATTGACAAATCGGTAATCTTGCGGTCCGTTACGTCCGGAATGGTAACTGATGGCGCAATAAAAGAGCTACGGCTGGTCCACGATGGTATGGGCGAGACGCGGGGTCGACGCCAGGGGGCGAGACCACCGTGGTTTCGCTATAGGGGGCGCATTCGTTCGGTAAAATCAGGCGAAACGGTGAATTCCGTGAGATCGAAGGTACACTAGGTTTGCACTGGCTCGCCAACTCGTGCATTGTCAAGCGAGAAACACATGGGAGGAAAGAGTGCGGAACGAGAAAATCGAGTACGCTGGAGGGCAAACAGCCAAAACGGTAATGTGCCTTTGCGAGATCTCGTTCGTTACCACCGCGGGCATACTCGTGAGAGCGTGGAAAGAGGAATGGAGAGACGCGGTCTCTCATTCCCTTTCGTGGTTGAATTCGCGTTGCGATATCACACCTCACGAATTTTTCATTAAATCCATCGATCTCAACGTTCTACTTTCGCTTCTTCTTCTATTCTACGGGAACTGTAAAAGCGGGAGCTACGGGGGTTGGAAAAGGGAGCGTATTGTCCTTGTTTCCTAATTGTGCGATGTCAAATATTCGCGCCGTTGGTATCATGACTTTAATAACAGTTTTTGTACCTTTTGTTTCGTTTTAATGAATTAAGATTCTTTAGAACTTCAGGCACTTCAGCCTTTTGCGGCTTTTGCAGTAGTTGGACCAACTATTATATTGGTTTTCACAGCTGATCATGTCTCCCACTATAATATAAAATTTGTAAAAAAATCTTGTGCAGACGTTATTCTATGTAATATATAAATAAAAATTGTTTATTTGAAAATATTTAGATGTTAACGAAAATGAAGAAGAGATCCACCATTTTCAGTAAAAATGACCCTCGCTCCGCCATTCCCTTAAAAATCATCTTATCGTTTCTTGCGGTACTTTATGGTATCCGATGAGAACTTTATAAGAGCGTCAATGTTCTTTTTTAAGAGTTCCTCTTCAAACATAGTTGACCCAATAATTTTTTCTGAAAAATATAAAAGCTGTTTTCCCTCGTGAACAAACGAGAAAAATCTCATCGAAAGTATTTGTATTGGTGTTTTACGAAGTATTGGTGCATGTATACCTATTCAGGAATGTAACTGAAGGTGGTGATAGATAATCTACATGTGCGTCGTCCCGACCCGGCAATCTACCCGCTCGCTCGTCGACCAATCTCGTTTCGCTGACGTAGAGTAGACTCGATAAGTCGAAGGTGTAAGCCGTCACGTACGTAAACGCACGTACACAAGTTGCAAAGGAAAAAGGAATAAGGAGAAGCAAAGCGTTTCCACCTACATATATATATATATACATGTAAATATATATACAAAAGGTGAAAGCGGTGAGTTCCGAAGAAGCGAGAGTGAGGAAAAGGTAGAAAACTATGAGGAGGGGTTGATCGTTCGAGAAGCGAGTATTGTGATTCAATCTAGTGCGCGAGCTCACAATTTTTCCTCAACCCTGTTGCCTTTTACGCGAACAGCAGGACAGTACCACCTATGAATGGTATATAGATATCTAGATGTAGGCTATAATATTTGAGGGGCGCGTAAAGAGAGAGCGAGAGAAAGGCGAGCACCGTGGAACGACTTCGCCCCATCCGCGGCCTCAAACCGGATGCGAACGGAATAGAAATGTCTATTTACTATGTAAAGTGCCACTCGGTTATATGCGAAGGAGAGAAAGCGGATGAGAAAATTCGTAGCCCTCGTTCTGTTTGCCATTTCCACATACTATTTTTTATTCTTCTCTACCCATAGTCCGCCCGGGCATTCGCCAATTCCGTAAACTTCCATCGTACGCTCAAGTAACGAGAACGATTTTTCTTGTAATATATATAATACAGCCTGGTGTTATATAGCCCTTCACCTGGATAGTAGGCATACAACATCCTGACTTTATTTTCTTCGTCCTTTTTTCTTCTTTCGCGATAATCGATTACCCAAAATCGTAGATATCTCGATATCGCGCGACTTGATAGTTTCATAGAAAATTCACGGCTTTCTATCCCATGAGCTCAGCTCTCAAGAAGTGCGTCTCACAAGTTTGTGAACATATTTCATTCACGGTTCGGTGAAGCGTGCCTCTTGGTATGGTGGTACACGGAGGTCTTAACCTGAGCCGACGATGTTATTAAGTATCTGATAATATATTAGAACCCGCGGCGGTGGTGTACGAAAGGGATTTTTATTACCCTCGTTCATTTTTTTTAAAATAACAATTCATCGAAGAAATGCTTTAACCCGCATTTAAACGGATGAGTCTCCAAGCGTCGACTGTTATTACAGTAGCCTATCTATAAGAGCGCGCTATTTTGAGTGTGGATAGCTGAGTTTTAACGAAAATGATTCAACGATCATTTATTAAATATATTAACAAGTGTAGCTAGACATTCCGCAATTGATATTAAATATTCATTGATCTCACTTTATCATACAAAAAATAAGCTAGGAGCTATACGTATGTATTTAAATAAAAGAAGCATTTACAGAGAAGCTACTGTATTTTGATAGATCAGCGAGTAAAGTGACAAATGCATTTGGAGATAAAGTCGTTCGAGACTATGCCATAGCTCTGTGGGTTGCCTTTGCTTGCTTACGTAAGTGTGTGCGTACGTGTCTTGGGTATTTGTATCGTCTGGTTACCGCTGGTGGTACGATACCACCGCATGACGTATACTATACTATAGCGAGTTCTCTGGAGCCATGGGCGAACGAGGGTGGAAACGAGCAAGACGATAATCCCGCAGGAATCCCTAGAGAAGTCCATGGGACACGCACGAGTCTTACCGAGTGTTAGCCTATACTACGTGCAGCATGTTACTACTTGCTGCTTGGTCCACCGTAAGTAGAAAACGTTCGCGCGTAAACGATCTTACGGTTTTATTCGCTTTTACTCCATACTTACTCTATCATTGATGCGGTAAATTACGATTTATATCTATTGTTTACGACGAAATTTTTTTTTTACGTCATTATAATTGTAGTTTATATACAATAATAAACTGAGAAAAAATTACATAGCTAGTAAATGAGTGAGTGAGTGAGTGAGTGAGTGAGTGAGTGAGTGAGTGAGTGAGTGAGTGAGTGAGTGAGTGAGTGAGTGAGTGAGTGAGTGAGTGAGTGAGTGAGTGAGTGAGAGAGTGAGTGAGTGAGTGAGCGAGTGAGTGAGTATAGTAAGCTCTATTGTACAGAATATTTCCCTCACGGAATGTTTATATTTTATAGTTCGTATAAATATTTGAGAAATAATAGTTAATACAATTATAGTGTATTCAATAATTATACCTTTTTATGGAAATTACGAAATGTAGTCGTTGCATAAGGAAAATATGCCGCATAGTTGAATTTACCATATGTTTTGCGCAGTGTATGTTTGATATGGTTTGTTTGTTCGGTCCTAGGGGAATCCAATGACAGAAGGGAACACATTTATAGCTCTATTATTAATTTCTATATTACAAATAACTGTGTTAAGATTAACGAGTAATGCGTCTGTCTCACTTTATTAATAAAAAAATTGAACCTCAAAGTTGTCGGTTTCTATCCTGATGCGTCGGATTGATTGAAACTAACCACTTCAGTGGTGATTTTCTACCGTTCCGTAACAGTCTGAGTAAGTGATAGAAGTGTTGGATACGGTTGAACGTCCCCCGAGCTCGTATCGACTTTGCTTTGACGCGTCTGGGCGAGAAGATGAAAACGGAGTAGATGAAAGAAAAGAGAAAAGAAGCGTGGGAAGACGTGCTGTGAAGTAGGGAGTATAGAAAAATGTCGCAAAGTTACAGTAGGATCGACAGAGTCTTGAGCCCTGCTCGGTGGAAAGGGTACACTCGGTGGTGAGCAAATATTTATGTAACGTGCGAGATCCGATTCGTGGAATAAACGCCTCGGGTGTGTTAAGGGACGCGTGCTGCGGTGCTACAAGTTCAAAAGCAAATTTCTCGTGATAGAAGGAAACGCGCACTCGCGTGCGGATCCTTTGGTGGAGGAGTCGTTGGGACAGAGACTGAAGGGATGAGAGCTAGGTCCGTATGTTGGCTCATCTTTCAAACTATAAGCTCTAGGCGGCGAGAACGATGTCGCGAAAGCCGATGACGTCATGGCTGACTGATGGGACACGCCTCTCGCAACGACATTCTCCGTATCTTTTTCTCTTTCTCTACCTGTGACGTTGAGCCTTTCTTTTGTTGCTGCTGGATATTGGATATCAATAACAAAGCGGAGTGTCTGAGACACGCGAAGCACCCTGGATGTCACCACATCGAGAGGAAGCAAAGTGATGGTATGTTCCCTAGTCTCCGCGTAGACGCGATGTAAGAGGGTAGGATATCCAGCATCCTGAATGTCACCACGACCGAGAGAAAGCGAAGTGACGGTACGTTCCCTAGTCTTCGCGTTGGTGCGATACCAGAGGGTAGGACTCATCTGTCATGTTTTTGAAATCCGATATCTGTCTCTCGCTCTCCTCAAACACAAGTGTACAGCTATATCTATGAGAAGATGTAATTCGCCAGCAGTCTCGTCACGGTAGCTAAAGCGGTTATGACGTTCGATATTGCAACGCTTGACGCTTTGAACTTCATAACATTTCGAGACATCGGATGACAACGTTTGCGACATCGGCGCACCGTTCGTCTCTTACGGATGTTCCACGTTCGGGACGCTATAACGCTTCGCAAAATTTCGCATTTCGCTTTGAAAGCACTCGTCTATGCTTGACTCTAAAAAAGTGACGCAAACGTTTTCGCACTATGCGACGACTTCACCCGAATCGAAATTGTTAGTCTCCGTTCGCCATTCGTGAATCGCAAATCGTTCAACCTACATAGATTCTACTTGGAGAGTCAACCGTTACTCTCGACTCTTTGTAACTCCATTCTTGCATCTGATGCGTCATTTGTAGATTCCCTTCCGACGAACCCAAACTATTCATAGATCCTTATAACGCCTACTGTATTTTATAAACTCGAGTCATCTCACTCCCTAAATAATGTACAGAACCTTCGTTAAGCCTAAGAATCTCACCAGGCGTCTTGACCAACGAGTCAGTGTTGACTTGACTTTGGTAACCGCTGGAATCGGACACCGACATAGTAGCTACTCTTGATTATAATCGTTATAATCGTCTATAATGAAAAAATAAAAGTTTCATAATAGCAAATTAAAAATAACGTCTTGTCCAATATCATTTTTATATCTCATGTACATGAAAATTATTTCTCAGGGGTATTGGTCGTCACGATATATAAATTTAAAAGAAAACATTTATATTTAAAAATAGGCGACTCAAATTTTTTTATATTTCAATCGTATTTATGCTTGAAGTTAGTAACCGTCGTGACCTTAAAAAAACTTCTTGTATTCATTTACATGCCGATTTTATACAGTTTTTAAACAAACGACCATTGTGTGTTTGCCATTTTTTAATTTCACAAAATGGCAAATTTTTAAATAATCTTTTATTTAAAAAAAATGACAAATTATTCGTATTTATTTGTATCTGCCATTTTTTTTATTCAAATAATGGCAAATCCGTCAGCCCGTAAAATGCACCGAATACAGATTTTCATATACCGACTGTATGAAAATTTAATTGAGCATAACGCCATTTTGTGTACAAATTTTTTTTGTTCAAGTTGAACTCTGGTGGAAGTTAGATTGTCAATCAAATACACCAAAACGTTTGGAGAATTGATTTTACGCCAGTCATGACGTTACTGGATTATGACGCAGATTTTTTTTACTGAAGAGAACCTTGCTTTTCCATTATTTCTCCGAAATGAAGGAAGATCGAATTTTCAACCGTCTCTTTAATAATTCATTGTTCATACGGAGGGTTAGTATCATTGTACCCATTGTGAACGATACTTCCTGAATTTCCATATTGATTTTACGGAATATTACAGACGTTTTGTAGGCGCATCCATCATAGAATCAACAGAACTTGTAGATATTCTGTTGGATGGTTTGCGGTGGATGAATTAGACTGATGCTTTCACGACTTTTATGGACTCGTCAATTTGATTACGTACCTATTAATACTTTTGTTGGCACGTATTTTATTTATATCACATTTTCCGAGCACAGTTCACGCATCGGAGATGAATTGTGTGTGCAGAGCACTATAACATATTGGTCAATGCAGCTGGCGAGGCCACATAGAGTAGATTAAGCTGTACACTGCATGCTCCCGGTTTGGCCGGACTTAACTCGGTTACCGCGGCCAGTAACTTTGATTTCCCATTCGGTGAACATGCTCTATCCACCCCCTGCAAAACTATCCGAATGTGAGTGCAGTTGGATTGTATGAAACTAGGCGAATGCTCTCTACCGTGTATGGCCATATGCATAGGTGTGATCGGAGGCTTCGAGAGCAGAACCTATTCTCTACTATAGAACTGTATAGTCTACCCTGATTACCGGCTCTCAATTCCATTTCGAAACGAAGTTCGGTCTTGAGATTCCATTACCTGCCGGTTTACCAAGGTTTCAAAATCAATATTTAAATCTGTAATGGAACGGGCGGACTCTGGCAATTAGAGTTTAAGAGCCACTTAATTCGTAACGTTAGGCCGTGCGAGAATGCCCAGCAGCGGAATACGCGCCTCAGGCTCTTCCCTTTTAACCCTTCTCTCCGCATTATTGTAGTTTTGCTCCGTCGAGGGCTCACTCTGCCATTATAACCACATACCATTGCCACAGAGATTGCTGAACTTTCCTCCAACTTGTAACTCCCCTTGAGTCTTTCACATTGATGTGTCTCTAGTGGATAAGTTGATTGAGGATCGATTCAGAACACGACACGTTATTTTCAAATGGTAATGGACTTATATTTTTATAGGTAGATATCATCATTTAATTTGCAATACTATATTCCTATTCCAGAAATAATAAAAAAATCAAAAGCTGTTTCATCCACATAAAAAAAAACATATAAAATGCAATGAACGTAGTAAAAAAAGGTATTGTGCCCCCGTCGGTACTCGAAATTGCAATGTCCTGTCGACAGGAGGCAGAGGAGGTGGGAAGGTATCGAAACGAATCGATCATCCATCGGGTCCCGTAGAAGCCAAAGTCCGGATAGCGAGTGGTGCAACTTTTTTTTCTTTCCTTTCATCCACTCGGGAATTCCGTTAATGGAAAGCTGGTAATAAAGAGTGAGAATCGAAGTACGGCTAGCTCTCCTCATCCTTTCCCCATCTCTCGCTCTCACTGCTCTCTGTCTCTCTTTCATCTCATACAGCGTCCTTTCTCGCTATCGTCCATGTAAATTGGCGAACGATATGATTTAACGTCAATTTGAATGGAGAACGTCCATAATGTCGGTTAGCATATATTTGAATAAATTGTAAGTTACGGTTTTATTAAGCCCTGGACGTATTTTTACAAGCTCGACTACTCCTGCTGCTGATGCTGCCGCTTCTTCTTCTTCTTCTTCTTCTTCTTTTTCTCCCACCTTGGCCGGTAGTATACCCTGTGGTACCGCAACAACTTTCTTACACCGGCTCTAGATATATTACCGGTCTGGCTTATAAGTAATCTCTCGTGCAAGAAAAAAATATATGAGCTTGGGCACTTTGTTCCCCCCGGAGCCCTGGTACTCCCTACCTGTCCTCGCAGTACAGTTCTTCCTCCTCCTAATTCGAGACGTTGTTCTTCTCTACAATACCAACTTCGCAGAAGTGACGCGATTGAAAATCGCGATTACTCTAATAAGAGTGCGCGGTCAAGTCATACTCAACGTGCAGGGCAGTGCGGATATCTCCTCATTTTCTTTAGATGATAATCGCTGTTGCTATCTCGTTGAAGCTTTTCGTCTCGTTAAAGAACCCGACGTCAATAGCTCTTCGTCCTACCGACAACTTATGCTGAGTGTCACTGCTGCATCGAGACAAAAGATCCTGCAGTCGTGGTCTCGGCATAGAGAGTGTATATTTGTGCTCTGCTATTGCCACTGGTGGATTCGTGCGTGGATCAATAAATCGCGCGTGGAATGGTGCGGTACGCTTCGACGGAGACGACCGTGAGTTGTGTTGCCGTTTCTGCTATGGCGAATATAAAGGAAAATTCTCTGGCAGAGACGCGACCGCTCGGAGATGCTTTCTCGACCAGACGATGGATCAGTAGCAGGGATGCTGGTCGCTCGGTCACACTCGACCGAGCCATTTCACCGAACTTCATCGTCCTGTATCACCATTTTTTTCTTCTCCAATGATCATTCATCCTGTTTTAATTTAATTAATTAAATTTAATATTGTTTCAAAACAGCAAGTAATTATGCCTTGTTATTATTACACCGAGATAAAGACTCAGCAAAATCAACTAAATATGCGGTTGCAGGTGGCGAATTAAATATTCTTCAAAGAAATCCTTTTTTGATTAACTACATTTTTTATTGAAGGAAGGTTCAATACGATCGATCGACTGATATCGATTGAATCAACTAAATATTTAGTTCGCCATTCGCAACCGCGGATCATGTTATTTTGCTAAGATTTTCTCTCAGCGTATGTTTGGGTAAATCTATCTTAATCGTATACAATGCATGCTACTCGTTCTATTTTTGACTTAATATTTTTTTTTAAGCTCATCCTAGTTTTATTGTTATTACTTACTTATAAATTTTTCAACTTAATATCGTTTCAAAACCCGCGAGTATGCCGTGGTCTTATTATTTTAGCTTACCACTTCAGCGGATCGTTTAATTTTTATTAATCTTTTATTTAAGCAACAAGTGATCGCCTTGTAACAGAATTATGTCTGCGTAGATTTATCCCGCGCGTCCACTCATTTCAATGGTATTATTATAATTTAATTTTTTTTTCAACAACAAGTAATTGCTTCGTGACGTAATTATGTCTGTCTGGATTTATATTGTGTTTCCACGGTTCTGACCGTACCAGCTCGTCGTATTCGTCTGTCTACTTGCTTTTATCCGGATAAAGATTTACGTAATTGCTCGATTATCCTGCCATGTTGAAAGAAAATGAAAGAGGGAGCACAGATGCTACCGAGGATTATATCTCGGCTATCGTTTCATTTATACAGATTACATTACATTCGGTAGCCGGGTTCTACTCATCTCGCTACAACCAATCCGCATGGAAGTATATCGATCTTTTGCTCTTCGCTTATCGATTCAATCGACTCATTTTCAGAAGTTATCGCGTTGAATATTTCATAAGAGTGAGTGAGAATTTCTTGGATTGGGATGTGTGCACCGATGGTGATGGTCGTGGTCGAAAAATCGAATACGATAGAACTGCCGGCTACCAGAAGGCGAATGTTCTCGCCCGCGGGATTATGGAAAGCACTGCTTTCATTCCAGCAAGCGAACGAAAACGAAAAAAAAAAAGGAGAAGAAATAAAGCATGCGAGGCAGAGTTCACCATTTCGGAATAGTTTATAGTAAGCTCCGATAGTTTTTCTCTCGTGAAAAGCTTTTTACTCTCTTCGCTCTTCTCGGATACCTGATTTCTCTGGACAATTCGCAGGGCTTTGAAAGTTAGAACTCGCAGTAAGAGTGGTATCAAAGAAGCTTGTATTTTAAAAGATAAATTGCGACATATAACCTGCTCTGCGTATCGAGCTTTGGCGAATAGAAGACACTAAACTACGAATAGTTTTTTGCTCGGTGAATCAAATATTTCTTTTGTAATATTACGTTCTCTTATTTGTGTTGGTCGTACGGCGAGGGCAGAATTTTCCTCTTTTCTGTTGAGTTATATGGAAAATCGCTGCCAGGGTACTCGGGAAATGAACTTTTCTCCCTTTTATCTCTCGTGGCAAAGCTAATTAAATAGCGAGCACCCCGGGCGTTTAGCTCTTCTCGTACTACATCCCCGAGAGCATCGTGTTCTATGAGATGCGCGGTGAATTGCTTCTCTCGTACTTGGTAGAAAATAGGTCATACGGAACAATTGTGAGTTTGGATGCTAATCGTATCTAATCCTTAGCGTTATCTCGTTTGCCTCATGGCTTTTGCGCCAAATATACAATAAACCATACGCAATGACCGAGTAACCCAAGTTCCGGGAAAGTTTATAACAGCGTTACGTAGTTGTAACGGTTTGGAATTAATTGTGCAGTAGTGCGGCGAATCAAATATCCTGACGCATTAAATTAAGTCCCAACTACGAATTTCTTTGGTAAAAGTTTATAGATTTCCGTGTACATGATTGATTAACAACTTAAAAAAATAATTAACATCCTGTAAAACCCTCAAACATTTCCCGGATATCGTGTTTTCGCGTTTTATATTTTAAATAGGTAGTTTCATTCAGACCCTTTCAACGTGTTCATTGTACGAGTATCTATTTCTAAAAGAAAAAGTCTCCATTCTCATATTATAATACCTGTCACCCAATAAACGTGTCTCGTCGTCACATTGCAAACTTTACCTTCCCACGTAGACATTGGCTGAAGAGCAATTCATAATTTCACTACGTTTGATAAGGCTGACAGAGACACACAGACAGAGTGGCAATTTGTTTAAGGGCTCCGATAAGATAACTGAAAATTATACCTCTGCCATAAGGTTGTAAGAGAACGTGTATAACGCGTACAACAATTGTTTCTAATGTGTCATTTAGCGATAAGATATACTTCCGCGGCTTCCGTAACTTATTACCACCGGCGGCATTGGATTTAATTTCTGCAATATTTGTCGTCAACACGGACTATAATTGAACCATCGTCGATGGAACGGTGCATCGTTGGCAGTGTAGCGCAGCCGTAATTTTAATCCAACGTATACAATTGTCTTGAAAATTGAAGGCAAGCATGTATAGAGCTTTGTTTCTCCACTTGAGTACGTTCCACGTATTTGCAGTGTTAGCATCCGTCCGACCAATTCTACAAGACAGTCCCGAGGATAATTCGAGTTTCAGGGGTGGTTGGTTGGAGCGTTCGCGGGCCAGTAGCGCAACTACCCCCTGAGAACTATAGCCAAGTAGCTATTCGGTAGAACTGGTTGTTGGCTAGGCAGTGGACTCTGGCTGTGGCCCACCTCGTCTACTCAATTTGCATGGGAAATGGCCAAGGATCCTCCGTATCCCCTGACCCAATAATACGCGACTGGTGCGAGGCGACCCGCGCACCACCGGCACCCCCGTTGGAATTCAATTACGCGAATGTAGCTTAACGAGTTAGAGGGAGACACCAGAGTGTATCACCGAACAGGAAACCTACGCACCAGGATCTGGACAGCCCACGAACACGATACCACGTTCTGCGGCGGGAAAACCGGTGATCGTTCCTCCACCAACCACGAACGATAAATCTTTGTGAAACGTACACCGGTATCCTGTATACAACCGGAACACTCGTTATACGTTTCGTGAATGTTTGATTCCGACAAGCGGGTGTTCAGTTTGGCTCTCGCATCAGGAAGCTTCCGTAGCACTGTTCGAGTATTCGCGCCATCTATATTTAATTTACTCAATGAATTTACGAATGGTGTAATTCCTATTTACCCGATAGGAGAACCGATAGATAGCCAATAGGTATAGCCCTTAGAAATTGATTGTTTGGCCAAGCGATAGCATCAATATTCTCGAAATTGAAGATATATAATTGGACGATGTCAAGAGAGAGATATACGTTGTGGAGTGAGAGTGAAGGTTTCATTGATTCAGCCGGGTAAGGGGTGCCGGTATCGGGAATGAAGGGGTCTGTTGGAAGTAGAGGGACGATCTACTGTATATAGCGGTACCTCGCGCGCTCTGCTCTTGGTGGCGCATTACGCAAATCGTTCCCGGAGACCCCGCTCCATTACCAAAAGCCTGCGCGAGTACGAAATTGCTTTGGCCAGCAGGTGAGCGATTATGCCATGGGAAATTGAAACAATGCTCTGGGAAACCGGTTAAGCGTGCTCGTTTGCTCTCGCGCATCTATCCGCTTATCCATTAGCGAGTGAACGAGAGCCACGTTCGAGGGTACACTGTTCGGTGGGGATGATGATGCTCGGAGTGCGTTTATATTTGCGGAACCGAGAAAACCTCGTCGGGGAGCCTCTGAACATTTAGTGAGAAATTAAAAAAAAAAAAACGTAAATTCATCCAGCGAGGATGAAGCATGTAAAATATCCAATTATGCTGCTGAAAAATTGAGTATCGAATGCGGTGGGTTGCTTGCCCGCAGCTCTCCGTGGTCGCATCGGCAAACAGTGTTTTCACTCGTTTTTCGTGCCATGCATGGTCCTCGACGAGCGTCTCGTCTATTTTTCGAAAAATCAAAGGGCTTGGAGTCTGGCCAACGAGAGAATGAGAAGGGAGTCGACGAGCTCGCCGACGACATTGTTCGCGTTGTTACCCATAATCCGGGCCTGTTTTTCCTCTCGTCTCGCCAATCTCGGATCTTTGCCCTAGCGAGCCCAAGTATTTTTGTTGGTGAAACTACCGCGGGCCTCGGTCATGCGTCTACGTACCCTGGAGCTTTGTCTTCTTCGGTCTGCTTGTTTCATCATACCCTACTAAAAAAAAAGCTAGATGGAGGCCTACGTTACAATGGAAACCTTATGCAGGGTTCTATGCGAAATTGATATTTCCTGTAGAATTTTACGTAGGAAATGCTTGCCATTTGGGGCTGCATGGAATATCATTGGAAAGTATTCACATCGCTCGATGGAATTTTTATCTGGGATCGAGTGTAGTTCAATTCTATTAGCCATCGTTGCCGTAACCTTAACCCTCAACTACATCCCTGCTTTGTTCATCAATATACATCCCTGGGTCCTAGTGAGACAATACGTTTTTAACTGGTTACAACTTCCACATATCTTAACGGACCTTTAAATTTTTTAAACGCAACGCAAGATTGTATTGAATCCAATCGTTTAAAGAAAAAAACTTTAATAATAATGAAAATAGTTACGTTTATCATGTGTTCAACAACAATTTTTCTTTAAAAGTACAAAAAGCATTTATTTTAAAAATCATATCTTAATAATAAAAAGTCGTGTTGAGATAAAAAAAAATCATTTAAGAAAAAAAATACGTCCCAATAATACAAACCGCACAAAAGTAGCAACCAACGGAACTTTTCGCCTTGAACACTTGGACCACCCAGTGATCCAAGTACTATGTACCTTTTTCCTAATTAATTTTCATTACGTTATACTGAAATTCCCATTAATGGTGATGCAAACACGCAAATTCTTTTTTATCAATTTGTAAATAAATATTACTGCAACGACATCAGAATATTTAAGATAAAATACGTAGAAATATTAAAGGATTATAAAAATTTAGAGAATTGTTGCAATAACATTCACACATATCCATCTTGGTCATTAAGAGTGATAAGAGGGGGGGGGGGAAGAGTCCGCTATTTAATTATGATATAAAATGTAAATTTAATTGGTACACCAGTCAGTTGAGTAGGGAGTAAAAATTACGGGTCACAGTGGGAAACATCCATCTGCCATTCCAGGAAAAATCTTTAGAAATGAAAAATCGTCAGGTCTTGTTGCCTCATGGATTCTTAATGAATGAGTGAGGCAATCAGAGCTGACAAAAAATTAATGATTTGATTGTTAGAGATCTTTTTACCAAAATATCGATAACGCAGGAATCCAGGCGACACTGACTCACACCACGAGTTGCGATTCGCCAAAAATGTCATCTTAACAATTAATCGGTATTGTCGCATAGATCCGTAATTCTAATAAAGATACATGACCGTTCATTGATTAATTAATTAATTCCAAGCAAAGTTAACTTTACTGGAATGGACACAATTATCACCCAATATATATTTTTTCTGTGATCATTACTAATCCTTTTTCTCCGTGTATACATTGCAAGGATCGTCATAACTATAGCGCAATTTTTTACTTCGTCTTATTGTTGAAAAAAAAAATTGTTAAACAAAGGTTCAGTAAATAATTAACTGCTATCTTTAAAATTCAATATTATTTACATTTAATATTAATTCAATATTTATAATTCAATTTTTGAGTACGTTTCTTAAAGCAATATTATGGCAAAAGGTATTGAAATTTAAATTGTTATAATTAAATTGTTAAATACAACAGACGTCACAGTGTTTTATTAGGATTAAAACTTATCCCGGTTTGCTCGTCCCATCATTTTCACAAACACAATTCATTTTGCAGAGCATCATGGCCTGTCGACAGTTGAGTATTAAAGCTTGGAGAATAGCGATATGACTTTGTTACACATTACTGGCAAGCTTAAGCGACCTTTACGTTGATAAAATTTGTAACTCCACGTGTCAGTGTCTCCGTTTGAGGTTTGTGAGACGAGAGAGATGCTTGTATAAACCGCGGTTTGGGTTTCTCTTGCGAGGGTAGCATCGGGCTAACCCAGCTTTCTTGCCCGACGTCCCGTGCCTCATGCACAACCGCGTTGTACATATAGAAACTCTGTTGTGAAGTGGTAGCAGCATAGTGTCGTTGTTGGAACGTGCACCCGGGGCATTTTCTCTTTTGGTGCTTCCGATCTTGTGATGCTTGTGCAACGTAAGCCCGAGACATACCGGATGAGAGGACTGGAGAGCCCGAAGAGTAGTGCATCAAACTAGAGAACAGCAGCAGCAGCAGCAGCAGCAGCAGCAAGCTACACATTTCAAGGGGCCTTAATCGAGTATCGAGAGGTTGCCTCGCGTACACTCCAATCGTGCTCGTCATCGCGCCTGCAATATTCTCCTTGTATTTTTTATTTGTAAATTCCATATGAAGCAAGACGAGGAAAAATAAGTGTATAGCCCGACAAACGGAAAGCAAAAAAAAAAATCAAACAAAAAATCTTTATTTGTCGCATATAAACAATAATAGATTTCGATGAAAATAATTGATTAAGAGGATCGGCATATGATATCACAACTGGCAATGATATCGATCCCACAATTTGATGTAATATTTACAGAAACTTTAGCAATAATTCTAGAATTAAGTAACGATTACACGAAATCAACGTGATTCGTATAATTGTTGATAGAAATGTAAGATTCACTGAGTTTTTTTTGGTTTCATGTAGAGTCTAGTTCAATCTTCAAAGACTCAGCTAATTTAAACAAAAATTTACGAGAATCCTAAATATGAAATTCTTAATTTTGCAATAAAAAATAAAAACTAGAAGTACCTTTCGTACATTTGCGTTAGACGAATAAATCGGAATGTAGAAACGCGAGAAATATAATTCTAAACACAAATGTTTTCATTATTCTTATTAGAGCATCTACGATTTATTTCGAAACACTTTTCTTCTCATTTCTTTTAGAGTTATTGGTATCACGTTTCGGTTTTATATCTTGGGGCGAAAGGCGGGGGCGGGGTCAGTAAGTATTCGGGGAATAAGGGACAATGAGCAGGCAGCTCGTGCGAAGGATGAAGGGGTGAGATTGAACGAAAGCCGGAGAGCGAGAGCGATTTCTGAGTCATCCCTCGTTGGCTCGCTCGAGTTTACCCCTCTCCGTCTATAGAAAAGCTAAGACAATGACGGGCCTTGCTGGTTTTAAGTTGTATTATTAATCAAGAAGAGGGCAAACGGTTCACCGTACCAGGGATCTCTTTCGTCTATACCTTTCGAGAGGGTAAGCAGCACTCGTGCATTTTAGCAAACGGGAGGGTAACCCCAGCAGCAATCCCGCGGGGGCGTCCTCTTCTGGTCTCCTTTCATTATTGAATGCAAATACGTTCGTTAGCCTCCTCGTTTTTGAGTGCAAGCAAGGGTTGCCCCTTGGTACTTCGGGGAGTCCGTGAGACTTGGTTGAAATGCGTGTGCGTATGCGGTGAACAACGTAAACTCATCTCGAATAATAATAATAATGGATCTCCTTTACATTTCCATCTTTATTAATACGTGCACAGTGGTCTATTTGCAATAATCGTAAAATATTATTTGTAATTGTAGGCTGCATGTATTACCTGTTGCGTCTCGAGGCTGAACGAGCGTATTTCGTGTTGCGCACGTTTTTTCAAGTTTGGCGTTTGGATAGGCCGAAGTACTTGAGAGAATTGTTTGCCATCAACAGCCCCGGAGCGGGTACGGCCCTGCGAGTGAGTCATGAATTTCTGACAATTCCTCACTTTTTCACGGTACAACAGAAGCGTGCCTTTAGTATTTCCGCTGCGTATTTGTTGAATGCATTACCACCTGACAGCGTTGACTTGGTGAATGCAGCCTTTTGGAAGTTTGTTTTTAAGCTGCTCGTTGCAGGGTTCGTTGAATATAGGATCATTGCTTATACTTATTGTCAGTGTGTTTGTATTATTATTTTTATTAGATTAAAAAAATATTTTTATTCCTTATTTTTCAATTCTAATCATTCTTTTTCTTGACATCGATTCACTTTTTCTTATCATTTCATTGAATTTCTTTTTGTTATATTATTAGTGCGTTAATAACCATATCTGTCTATTTATCCATGTACCTTAACTTTATATGATCAATAAACGATTTATTCACGTGGGATGTTACACGATCGACATGCAAATGAGATATTCCATGGTGCTGCACGTCCATCGTTCTTGCGTCACTCTTGGCTCGTCATCCCGTTGAGTGGATGATAGAGGATCGGCTGGCTGGAGCGTCGCGAGGTGTGAGAGGAGAGGACGATACTGAAACCGGAAGTGGACGCGAGCGTTGCATCGTTACCCGTCTATATACACACACACACACACACACATATATATATCATCGTCCGGCGCCGGGGAAGTGGGCGCGAGAGACGAGCGGCAAATAACGAAGGGGAATATCTGTGACACCCTTGCACTTCCTGCTTCTCGACTGCTCCTATACGATCTACATCCACTGATAGGTACGTGCATCGTCCAAGCGATGCAGACTCGGCCCCGATCGGGATGATAGCAATTTGCACTCCTCTCTCGAGCACTTGAGTTGGAATTGTCGGATGTGCGGGCAGACTGGAGAAGATGAAACGAGAAACACGTTGAGACGAATGGCTGAAGGGTCTGTACTCCCAGACAAGCATACGGATTGGCTCCCGGAATATGAGTTCTTAGCTCGAACAGATAAAATATACAATATTACATCTAGATATATACGTGGTATACGATTTCTCATTTTCTATAATATTATTTTCGCACACCCAGAGAATATAGAGTAAGCTGTGCACACAAACGCGATTGGAAGAGAGAAAGCTCTGGAGCGAGGAGAGTGACAACGGACAAGGTTGCGTGTAGAACAGAGAATTTGACGGTAGAGAGAAACGCAGAGGTCGAAAGTTCATCTCAACGCAAGCTTTGCTCTCAAAGCTCGGACTGACTGTAGCTGTTGCACGTGTGGAGAAACGTGTTGCATTTGCCTATACAATATTGCTATGCTCAATTCGTATGTACCCCGTGACGTATAGTCGAGAGCATACAGCAGTAGTATGCAACTGCAGGAGCAACAGTAACGTCTGGTATACTATACTACAATATACTACTATTCTGAGTATATTCAGCCTATATACCTATAGAGGCACTGGACTTACTATACAGAGCATTGTACACGGGTACTACGGTACAGAGCTATGCGAACGGACGGACGTACGAACGTGAGACGTAGGAGACAGCTTACCGCGCTCCGGCTAACCCGACCTAACTCGCCCTGTTACAGGCCAAGAGCGACAGAGGCAGAGGGCATCCGGAGTACGTGGTGTCACCCCTCGGGCTCGTCGTTCGTGAGCCTGGCCAATCCCTGGCCTGTCCTCGTCGCATTGTCACGCGTTGTGCGGGTGAGAACATCCGAAGAGGGAGACCGAGAGTTTCCTACCCTTCTCCGCATCCTTCTTGAGCCTCTTCAACCCCTTTGGCCACCTTCCCCCATGTGGCTTTGTCTAACTTACAACGGTACTTATAGCCCGGCGCGTCCTTCGACTGGTATTGCGCTCGTCACTCGTCATAATCGCATTGTTAGACGCGCCCAAGGACACAAACAGCCGCAATGTACGATGATAGCGAGTCACGAAGAGAATACCCGCACGGGTGGATCTTCCAACCGAACCCGATACTCACCTTCCGTGCGGTCCTGTAGAACGATAGTCAACTACATTGCGGTACTATAGGTACATCCGGAACAAGATGCCTCGTCTGGATGGAGAATCTACCGCTCCACTGAATAGGACATCGTTATCTAATAGACCTGGAGAATTAGATCCAATTTGCCTTTGGTTTCTCCCTGTCTTCGTCTCACCTCTCGCGTATATCCACACAATGCAACGCTGAGGATCGAGCTTGGTACGCAAACAAAACATTTGCCCGTGCAGTGGGCTGTGCCACCGCAGCAGCTCACCGTTCGACTGTCATCTTAGCCATGATTGTAGATGCCCGGGACCATAGCGGACGTCTCCCACTCTTGTTCGCTCGAGGTCTGACTCTGAACGGCACTTATCACTGCAAGCGGCAATTACGCGAGAATTCAACCTTCCGTATCGCGAAGATGCCAATTCGCCTGTGTATTTCTACTGTCGAGTGCTACTGTCGTTAACTTTCAAAGTTATTCAGGGGTTCATCGATCGTAGCTGGAAATAACTTTCCATAAATTATATTCGCGATAAGAACGAGAACAGAGTTACGCGGTGTTGTCAGTTTCGTCGTTGTCACAGTACCGATCGATGAAGATAAACGTCAGCAGGTCTTTGAATCCGTGAGAGAAACAGAGTCGGGACTAGTTCGGCGGTTTCCCTCCTCGCGAACTTTGCCTACCTACTAATCGTAACTTGTCCGTTCTCGCCTCGAAACTTGGACGACGATGGCGATGCGGTGTAACCCGATGAAGCTCTCGGAAACCTCGTCAAGACGACACCGTCCTAGCACAGTTCGGCATCCACCGAACTCCTTAATTATCCAATCAATTCGTCACCCTTAATCCAAGCTCTGATATATAGCAGCAGCTTATGCTGTTGGCTAGTTCATATACTTCACTGGGATAACAGAGATGTGTAACTTGTTACGTGTAACGGAGAGAGTGCATTCTTCTCAACAATTTCTCCGGTGTTTATGTAGTGTGCTCGATGCCTCGATGATAATATATTCCCTCTACACGCACTCGGACTATCGTACTCTCTGTATATTATAGCCAGGGCTGTTTATAGGTGTCTCTAATCGGTGCGTGAGAAAACCGCCAACAGCCGAGTGCACATCGAAGTACCCGCGGTGATTCTCCCGTGAATATTGTACGGAAGGGTAACAACACCAACGGTAAACTGCTGATACGTAAGAGACAAGAGAAAAATAAGCTTATACAAAGGGTTTACTCTGTTTCACTTCCTTCTACAAATATCCGTGGAGCGAGAGAGAACGCGACGATGTCACTGGTGTGGCAGTGAATTTTTTTTTCACGACCCAGTAGCGCGTTCGTCGCGGAAAACGAGGTCGAGAGTCGAGGGAGAGTTTTTCGCTAGGCCCCCGGCGCGCTGTCACGGTCATACTGGTAAAAAAGCCAGGCGCACCTGTTGGCTACATAATTTTCCGCTTCTAATTTTACGTCCTTCATGCGTCACTCCGCACTACGCTGGACTGGCGGCTGCTTTCTTGCAGCGTAAATTAAATCGGTTGAGCTCTACAATTTTCATACGTAGCCGTAAGCGTAACGGTCTTGCGGATAACGCGAAGGTGAAAATTTAACAATTAAATTACTGGTTCTGTGAAGTTTCCGTTCTTTTTACAGTCGCAGTTTGACATTGAGTGAAAACGGTTGACGCTAACGGATCAACAGTAAATACAACGATTAAATTTTTTCGAGGTTATCGCTGCAAGGTTTGCGGTTTTTATAAATTGAGATAATGGATAACGAATTCACAATCAGCGAGAAGAAAGACGTCGATGGAAAAAAAAAACAAAGATTGTTTCTTGAAGAAATATTATCGGCGATGCAGCTCGTTTACCAAAATGTCTGTCACTTTGCTTTTCAGTGCAAGTTATGAGACTATGATTTAAAAAATTAATTTTTTTATTATTCTTTTGATCGGACAATCGATTTTTTCACTCGACTGATTCCAATTTTTGTTCGACAGCTTTAAAAATTCTCTTGCTGTATCAAAACAAAGATATCTGCGAATGAATCAAATGGCATTCCCTAAATCTACTCGCGGCACTTTGAAATCATTTAACAAAACCTAAGTCGGTTAAACCTGAACGACGTTATGGTTATTTGAAATTTTTAAAAAATTGTTATTTTCATATTTAATAAGGTTAAAATTATAATAAGAAAACCGTATTTTAATATATTTTAAGGTGATGTACTACACGTCGTGTCAGATGATACAATTTTTCGATCACAAATTTCTCCGACATAATTGATATTTCGGATAAAATACGAGAACGTTGAACTCCACAATTATGAGACGCAGTTCGCTGTTCTCCTCTTTTATCCAAAAAATTAATCATCAGGAAGAAACTTGCATTACAGTTGTTGTTACCGACCGATGCACATTGTCTTAAGATCCTACCCGATGGCAAATTTTCTGCTGATTGAGATTTAAACCAAGTATTCGTTGAAAGAAAGAAAATCCATATCATCTCTAAACATACGGTTAACGTTATTCAACAAAGAGTAAAGAAATTCTAACCTTAAGGTAGTATCTCTGCAATAAAACGTTATGGATGTATGAGGTGGTGCTCGGTGCACATTAAGGTTAGGTGCGATTGATACGTGCGTCGTTCACGCGCTAACACATTCTTCTTTCACTCGCAATATCACAAAAACAAAATGGCAAACCATTCTCAAAAGTTGTTAGCGTATTCGTGTGATGCTTCTCTACAATAATTTAACTATTTGTTTAATTTCTAAATCTCTGTGTACAGATGATACATGCTAATCGCGGGTAACTTTAATTGTAATTGTCTCGACTCGGGGACGGTAAATATTCGTTAAATAGCACAAAGGTTCGTCCAATAGATTGAATAATGTGTACGCTTAGTTTAAAATTTATTCATCACTCACTTCATCGGTAATTCGTCTAATGTAAGATGACGAAATTCTGAACCCCATGTATATAATTAATATTGAATAACATAGATAAAAAAAAGTATGAACCTGAAACTGACTCATGAATTTAACATAATAATACAAAACCTGTTACATTCTAAACGAAGAATATCCTCTCGAGAATAAAGAAGACGCGCGGAGACGACTCAGTTCCGAGAATGGGGAACGAAGAACTTTACACTGACGTAAAGCAGCACCCTTTTCATCGTCCCCACCCATCGAACTCTCCGATACTATGCAGAAGCCAAGGGGTTGGGAGACTCCCGTCATGCTGCGAGGGAAGCGCGCGCGACCCTTCGCGCGATGATCGTACGCTCGTACGGGAAAGCCTGAGAGCTGGGACAAGGGCAGGGGGTTCGTGGGATGCGCGTGCGTGCGGTGTGAATTCTCAGGCGTCTCGCGGGTGTCCCCTTCGGCGCCAGCCGAAAACCGACGTCCCGGCGTCGGCGCCGGTCGGAGCGCGGGTGCCGCGATATCGGCTCGACGCGCTCGCAACGCGCTCAGTACGACCTGCGCCGCCGTAAGTTGCGCCCACGCATTTGGGACGCCCCGTAGCTTAGTCCGCGTTCGTACTCGGCACGAGTAGCGCGAGTCGAGTGCATCATCTCGAGCGAGCAACTTCGGCACGATTGTTCTAGTCCAAAATTCAATACATTAATGTAATAGAACGTTCGAAACAAATAACTAACTGTATCAAACGCGATTTTATTTATTATAAAAAATAAAGCTTTCTGCGGAAATAAAATTGTTTCTCGATTTCGAACGATTCGTCGTCGAACAAACGACAAGTAAAGTAAATACATAAATAAATAAATAAATAAATAAATAAATAAATAAATAAATAAAAAATAAACAAAACCGTAAACTTTGATGACACTTGATCGACTACCAGCGGGTTGAATCATCGCCGCAGATGAGATTGCTACCCGAGAGACACCGAAACAGGTGCTCGCCTTGATTACATTTTCTCTATTATACTCTGTTCGTTCAATATCCTCGTATATAGTGGTGTGCGTGCGTGTGTGTGCATGTGTACGTGTGTGTGTGTGTGTATGTATGCGTGGCCGTGGGTGGGTAGGTGGCTGATTGGGCGGATGGGTGGTTGTCTGTGTACCATTCAAAAAGATGAGAATCAGAGCAGGGTTAGCGGAGGAGAAGAGTTATTGGAAAAAATCATCGGGATCGGTATACATTATTTTGTATTTTTTTTTAAATTACTCCAATATTTCATGGTCTATGTATCTATCGCTTTGCCTATATACAATAATATTCCTCGCGGTATAGCTAGCTATCGGTTGAAAGTTTGCCATACAGTTTTTGTCGGAAGGTGTACAGGCAGCAGCACCAGCAGCGCATAGAACCTGATAACGAGATTCGCCATCCTTCCTCGCGAGCGCGACCGAACGAAGAAGGATTATATCGTCGCGCTACTTCCTCGCTACCTCCCCCTTCCTCTCTCTCTCTCTCTCTCTCTCTGACACCCTCTTCTTCTCTCGTCCACAGTTTTCGTTTTTGTTCCACGTTTTCCCTCGACGGCATGTCGCGCTTCGCTCCCGACCTCATATATCAAAGTGTCGGAGCACACGACGACGATCCTCGACACCGACTAACCCGCCGCAGGTGCATATGATTTGGCTTTGAGCTCCGAAAGGATCTTCTTATGCTCTCACGTAAATCTCACGACCTCGACGCTCTTGGTGTCGTGGCGTGTCACGGCTGCAGCCACTAATAGGAAAAGTAGTGCCGGCCAGACGCCTGGGTTACCTCCATGAACTATATCCACCGTTTGTTCAGTTCTGTCCTTTTTCTACTGGCTTGTAGGATTACCCAACACTGATCGAAATTCTAGTCATATATATAAGGGACAGTAGTAGCGGCCGTTCGGTCTGTCGCGCGCTCATCGTATATCCATCCGAAAGTGGGACACTGCGGGGGCACGTTTCCGAAGTAGTAATCTCCCTCTTTCCTGGCCCATACGATCTCCGTCAGTCTCTTCTATCGTAACGTACCCTTTTCCCACCACACTTCGACGTTCGTTCGTCATTTAACTTTCTTCAGCAAGAACCGCCAAACTTGTTTTACTCCGAATAGCTTTATACAAGTATATATATATAATACTATACGTACCGGTGTTGCAATTCTCGTAGCTCAACTCTACCGTTATCAAACTCCTTTTTTCATTGCTGCAGTCTCAACCCTCGCTCTTCCCCACCTCCTATAGCCGTTTCAAACCACAGCACAGACAATTCGAGGAAGTTACTCGCGGTTGTGCATGCAGTGCGCCTGGCAGTTTATTTTCCAACCAAACTCCGAAGCATCGTCGGCTGATAGTTTCCTACGGCGCTTGAGTTTACCGTCAGCGTAATTGAGCGTCTGCTCTTCCTCCCTCCGCAGACGAAGCGAGCTCGCGAGCTCGAGACACGGTACAGTTTATATGCCCTTGTAGCAGGCGTATACGCGCTGACATGTAATCCACGTAAAACAAAGTCCCTCTCGTTTTCTCTCTCTCTCTCTCTCTCTTTCTTTCTTGTCCTCTTGTGTGCTTTCGCGACAAATTCGAGACATCAGAGGAGTCCGAGGAAACGGGAATACACCACGCGATTGGAGCAAAAAGAGACAAGTTGAATATTTATTAAATTTTGTCTGAAAAACACGCAATTACCGACGATAACCGACATTCATAATCGACTGTTAATTAAGCAGTTAATTAAACGCTGTGCAAACACTCGGATGTTTCATTAATCATGCTTCATAGAAGCGTAGATTATATAGCTCACTCTCAATGCCGGAGAGTTTTATAATTGTACAGTATTTTTCGTCGACAAACATTGGACTGACTGAAACTGGGATGAGATCGTTTGCTGGCTGATAAATACAATACGGTGAACGAGTACAAACTTCTCGTCCGTGGAAAAATGTTGAAATAACAAGGAAGAAAAAAGCTCAAACAAACCAAACAGTTTTGTGCAGTCCTCGAGATTTGTTTTTCGTTTTATTTTCACGTATAGGATATACGTGTTTCAGGGGGGACGTCGAGAAAAATTGAACTTTCGAACTTATTCAATCAGAACAATCAAACTAGTTTGGGAAACAAACAAAGCGTTTCACGACTGTTGTCGTACCGATTGAATGTCAACCTTGGTGCGCAGTACCAACCTTGGTGCTTCGAATGCACGGCTTTGCTGATGTATTCGCGCGACAAGTGTGAGATGCCGACTCACCGTTTGCTCGAAACAGTTAAACAGATGAATTCATCGGAGGAAACGAGAATGCAGAGGGGACAGAGACGCGGTGAAAGCTCGAGTACGTTTTAGAGATCGTAAAAGCTCCAGCATGCTTACGCATTATCCGAATTACTTTACGAACTACAGAATTCCTTTTAACAAGTCTGCATTTTTTGAATTTAGTGCACAGAGAATAAAAAAACTTAGTTGCGAAAATCAATTACGACGTTTAAACACGCCACGAGAAATGTACTTGGTTGGGTTAACTAACTAGACGGTCGTTTCAAACAATCGATTAGTTACAGATCAACCAACTGATCGGTTGTTCTAATCAACCGATTAGATTGGGTTATCGATGAAGGAACCTTCGCGACACAGGTGTATGTCACGAAACATTTTTCTCCTTGTGGTAATATTTAAATTAGCAAAAATGGTTGCACTTGTGATACGCAACTCTAATGAGAAGAGGTAAAGAAGGTGCTAATTACATTTTTCAACTGTTTTTAATGTCTGGGAGTACAAAGATCCAATAAAAAGAGAATTAAAAATAATATATTAGAAACGAGTGAATGCAAATGCTGCTCGTAGTTGCTCTCAAAAGCTCATGAAAGTGTCGGGCGTATTGTTAACGCGTCACCAGAGTTTTCATTTTCTCGCGAACATCCTGTATTTTTCAGCTACTACCGCATAGCTGGCCTTCCGTGAAAACGCGATTGGAGGTGGCGTAACGTATTGTGCTTTACCCTAGAAAAGCTTGAGCTTTTCGGCGGACGTCCTTTTTCGTTATCCCGGAAACGTCATCATGCTCTTTTTTTCTCTCTTGCCCTGTTCTATCTCGCTATTCCCTCGCGGTTCCCTCACTAAGCCGCAAACTTTAGGACCGCGAACCGTTTATTTTGACCGTAGAATTTATTTCAGCCGCAAGCTCATGGCCTTCTCACGATGCATACTCCACTCGTATATTTTGTCGCGCCATGACACGAGCGAGAAACAAAACGTACATCAGGTCACTATTTTTAAAGAGGGACGAAGAATTAAGCCTGAATCAAGTTGGATAGATAACATATTTTCGACTGATATCATTTGTTTAATCAGTGTAAAAACTTGTCATCAGCGTCATATTTCTTAAATACATTTACTTAAAATTATTTGAATATTATTGTACTTATTTTATTAAACGTGACAGAACGATTTTCCATTAAAGATACCATTGATTCTGAAAGATGAAGAAATGAATTGCTAAGTACGTAAAAAAGTGACAAGTCTAGTATTTATTTTTATTCATATTCCACATCAACGTTTCATTTAATTCTCGACTAGACTTCTTTCATCCTGGATTAGTATGGTTCGGTTAAATTCACTTCAGCCAAAACGTCAATCGTCGGTACGATATTTTCTCAATTTCAACAGGTTTCATGCGACTCATAACATTCAGATATAAATGTTGGTTCATCGATTTGAATTTAAAAAAAAAACGTGTTCTCATCAAGCGAAAAATCTTCAGATTCAAATATACCAAATAATAGAAGAAATTCCATTTATTTCAATATTATTTTGCTATAATTTAAATTTATTAATCACACACGAAGTATGTAAAGAGAGAGTGTATTGGAATCCAAAAGAAAAACAACAAAATTCAACTCAAATTATACTGTAAATACATGTATTGAGTGTCGTAGAGTATTTACAACTTTTGAAAGAAACTGCGAGTCATGATAAAATTTGGGATGCACACTCTACTAATCAAACTTAGTTTTGGTATTGCATTGCAGTATAATTTCACAATTTATTCTAAAACTTTACTTGAGTAAAAAAGAAAATAACAAAAATGAGTTAAACTTTAAAAAGAAATGTAGTTCGATTGCCAGACTTGTTACTTTCATACAGATAATTGAAACTGAGCGATTGATCAACAATGTAATAATTCCATTATCCATTCATTCATATAGGATTATAAAAATAAATTATTTATCAATGATAGAAATATTAATTAAAAGCTTGTATGCAGCTCCCAAGAACTCCGTATAACGCACTTGTTTACGGAGACGATATTTTACTCCCTAAGCAGAAAAAGGTATAAGAAATTTAATTAAATTAATGTAAAGAATGTTCAACGAAACAGGTATGCAAAATTTTATCATCAGATCTTGAAGATTTTTATTTTTCGTTGACCTATTTAAGGTTAAGCGCACGTAGAACGACGCAACGATATTATTTCTGTGTTAGAAAGAGACATTATGATGGTTAGATGTGTCGCTATCTTTCTCTCTTTCTTTTTTTCTCTCTTTGATTAACACAATTAGAGATTGAGTAGAGTACTGGTAATAAATATAAAATTTTCAGAGTAGACAGATTAGGCGGTGCTGGATCCGGTTTGCAAGTTTAACAGCTTAATGTACATTGAATTTGCTTTTGTTGCTTCAACTTTAATCCAATTATATGTCTCGTGTACCGGGAGGCGGAGTAACGTAGACCATGGTTAGTACCGAGGTAAGCAAAGGTGGGAGGAGAGTGTACCGACGGGAGTATTTGTTCTCCGCAAAGTTACGGGAAAAGTATCCGGCAACCCGTTACGTAACGCTGTATCTCGGTTCGACTCGGTTACGGTTGCTGTTGCTGCTGGTCGTGCACATTTTTACGAGCGATAAAAGTCGCCCTGATACTCGGTTGGGGGTCAGGTGTCGTCTGAACTCTCGGTGCGAACCACACCTCCGAAGAAATGTTTTACGATTTCCCATTTCTCGTAGCTGCCCTTTCACACGTTAATCCAGACAGTCGATTTAAGCCGCACAGTATCCAATTTTCCTGTTAAAATTCGTCAATGCGCAAACAGCCTCGAACCCTTGATAAGCCATCCAAAGATTTATTAAATTTATTTGTGTATACAATAAGCCCCCGTAGAAAGTTCCAAAGTACTCTCTACCGGAGATTAACGGCCGGCGGTAACGAAAGAGCACTAGCGGCCAGGCTTCGTTGAGTAAATTAACGGGCTAGATAAAGCGAGGTGATGGTGGCTAATGAGGAAGGCCAGCTTGAAAAGCTCGCCATGGCAAAATAAAAATAAAGAAAATAAAAAAAATATTGCCCCGAAGCTACACTCGGCGAGGCTCCAGCCTGCTGGGCTAGCTTTATTTGGTATTTATGTCGAGGTCCGGAGACACACGAAATTGCAAGAATTCTCTGTCTTTTTTTTTCTCTTTCTTATCCTCGGTTTGTGCTGAGAGCAAGAATGAGCCAGGGTGAGAGCAATGTCGGTTCAGCAGGAGGGTTAGCGTAGAGGGAGTCGAGGAAGTTTGCCGGGGGCACCGGAGATTATTAATATCGTGACTCCTCGTCGAGAGTAACAAGATCTCGAGACGCGAGTTCGTGCCCATCTTTACAAATTCATCGCGTTACTTCGCGAATAGTTTGTTTGTCAAATGATTTAATAAAGTCTCGTCCGTGCTCCTTATATCCTGGAAGAGAAATTCAAACCCGAGAGATGTATAGTTAGACGCACTTTTGTGTTCTTCCAACTCTTTTCTTTACTCAAAGTTAAAAAAAAATTAATTTCTTTATCGTGCAAGCCCACGAAGCTTCATCTAGCAAGGAAAGTCATGTATCAGGATCGTTACGAAAATAATAAAAGCATCCTTACGTGTACCAGAGATTTTATATCTTGCATTTTACGTTCTCACTGTACATTCTCTCGACGAAAAAAGAGTGAGCGAGAGAGAGAGTAGAAAAAGATCCTCGTAAAACTGTATACATGCAGTTCGGTACAAAGGTAAAAACAAGGCCAGTCGTGGAAATTGCATAGAATTCAATGTATAAAGTTATGCCCTTGGCTCTGCCGTTCGCTGTCTATCATTAGTTGTATTACTATACATGTATCTTCCGCCCGTTTGCATACAACTTTTTTTTATCGACTTCTTCGTCAGGATCCTCTGCAGTTCGCGATTTAAACACGCCACACCCACTCCACTGTCGTAGTAGTATAGAAAATGTATTCGTTCTGTTCAATAAAACGTATAATACGTGCGAGTGTGAGAGAAGAACTCGTAGCAAGAACGATAGAAGAGAACATTTCCATGAATTACGTTAGAGCCAGTGGAAAACGATGCATCAAGGAGAGGACCTAGCTCTTCTCCCTCGTACACCACCTCGTTTTCTCATGAATTGTAGATTTTTGGAAGGTTAAATCAAACTTCTGCGTTTCGAAGTTTGAGTGCCTGCGGGTCTACGCGAGGTATTTTCAGCAGGGCGAGTATCTTCCCTTTACTAGTCGTTTACTTTTCGCCAGGAATAAATTTTCTATAGTAGGATTAATGTCACAAAGGATGCGTACGATTAAATGTTGTTGAGGTAAAGCGTCTATAGATGGAAGAGCAGAGTCACGTTTAGATAAACCTCTTTCTCCGATGCTCGGAGTGCAATTCTTTTCCAATTGTCTAGGCTCAACGAGGGATGTACAAGTTTAATCGAGTTTCTCTTTGAATTTAATTAATTCGGCGTACGCGCGCGAGGCACGTTGTCCAATCGATCCCGGTTCAACTAGTGAGATCTGGATGAACGAGACTCCATACAGCCAATGGCCTCCTGGTATTGTTGAAGAATCGCACGACTGGCCTCTATTCTTCTCTGACTTTTCTTATCCCAAATGAAGAACTCTTTCGCCAAACTCCATAAAGTCGTTGGACGGTGAGCTCGTGCAATTGCTGGAGGGAAAAATAAGAATTCCATTGAGAGCTTTGCAGATAATTTCTTTTTATCGAAAGCTGCTATTGTCATTTCCAGCAGTTCGTTCAATTTATCACAGTTTCCTGCCTCCGGTATAATAAACCTTCTGACTCACCGAAACAAGATATAAAAACGAATTTTTCTATCATTTCCTTCTCACTGATAATCGTGATTGGTCTTTTTTCCAGATTGCTGCCATTCGAAGTTCGACAACTTCCAATCCAAGTGAACCAAAGAAGATAAATAAATTATAAGAAACAAAAAGGAATCCTGCCAAAGACACTTAACTTAACGAGAAAAGACAGAGGGTTTGTGATTGAGAGATAGAGACATACGGGAGCCCGTATCAAAGAACTTTTCGAGTCCATGAACAAATACAGAAATCGAGAAATCAAAGATCAACAGAAGTGGTGAGTGAGAGAGAAAACAAGGTTGGGTAAAGAAGAAGAGGAAAATACCTGAGTGATATCGAGTTCCTCGCGGACGAGCAAAGCTCGGCAAAGGAAAGAAAGTCGCAATGAAGAGTATCACGGTACCCGGACCGTATAAGTGACTCGGTGGTGGCCGGTGAAGGAGAAGAGGAGCAGGCAAAAGCGGAAGCAACGGCCGAGTGAACGTAGCAAAGGAAGAAAGCGTTTGAGAGTGTGTGTGAGTGATAGAGAGCGAGAGTGAGTGAGTGAGTGAGTGAGTGAGTGAGGAAGTGAGTGAATGAATGAGTGAATGAGTGAGTAAGTAAGTGAGTGAGTGAGTGAGTGAGTGAGTGAGTGAGTGAGTGAGTGAGTGAGTGAGTGAGTAAGTGAGAGTGAGAGTGAGTGAGTGAGTGAGTAAGTGAGAGTGAGAGTGAGAGAGCGGAGCAAAGCAGAGAGTGGTGGGGGTGGCGGCGGCCTGGCGGCCAGAAGTGTTGCTTCGTTCACTCGGGCAAAAGGGCCCGTGTGATGGTCTCGGGGTGGTGCCCGTGCGTACCTCTGGGGCGCCGGGAATCCCCGCGTCCTCAGTCCAACAATCACGCAATCAATCCTGTGAGCAATCCCGGTGGTCCGTACACCGTGAGCGCTGCCACTGATCACGCTGAAATGGTACAGATGTTCTATTACGAGAATCGCGGCAAATGCTGCAAAAAGTTGCTAAGATACAACGGATACCCCAACAAGGTGAGTCACTCATTTTACATAAGTTTCTATAACCATTATACAATCGTGGGAATCTAACTCCTCATTGAATTGCATTTGTCAGATATTTTATAATAAAAAGTTTATTATTGTATTGATCTTTTATTCATAGAATGCCGTCCGTTAGGTATTCTAAACTTAAAGATGCACGAGTGTCAGTCTTGACATTACATCGAGTTCAAATAACGTTACATGTTATAGTCGGAATCACACAGTTTGTGTCTGTCAAATTTAAAGATCCTTTGTCGACAATCCGAGCAAGAGATTAATTGTCAAAATTGACAAATTTTAGACGGCTTCCACGACACCCATATAACGAAATTGACATTTTCGTACTTCAAGCCAAACGTACGCATACGTTTCATACGTATATTAATTACATATGCATAGATTAAAAGACACCGCGAAAAAGTTCCGTGAAAATCATCGGTACCTAACCTATTTTTTTCGCATTTATCACATTCGTTCTTCAGTCGAGCTTTGTCTTTTACTAATAATTTTTCCCTTTATCAATGCCGTAAGTGACGCGAATTTCATGCCGCTTCTTGATCAAGAGCGCTACGAATACGAATACGTTACGAAAACTTTAATTGGACATGTTACGTTGCCAGCAGTAATTCCTTCTCTGAGCATTATCAAGTCAAGTCAACAATTCAAAATAGAAATCTATCAACATTAACGATTAATTAATGTTATTCTCAGCTTAGAAATCATTTTGATAGCTCACAATAATATTAGATTATATATGAGTGCTTTTGGTGGTTTTCTTTTCATCATTTTCAATTTGATATAGTGTATTCATTTGTATGCAGTGCCTCCACATGTTTGAAAATAAATTCTGTGAAAAACTTGATAATTACAAGCTAAGAATTCGGTTCATAGGGACCATGAAAAGGATTTCACGAACCTGAAGACTTAAACACAGTTAGTGCCTTTACGATTGCATATTACGATTACTCTGGCTTAGCATACGTAATTTCATAACGAGGACGTTGACGCAGTTCATTGAATTAATTATTCAGTATCTGATCGAGTTCTTTCGTCAGCGATGGTTATGTCGCTGTAAAATTATTACACGCATGCGCGCACGTATATACACGCAAATACACAAACACGGTGAACAGAAGGTAATGTCGACCTTCGACCTTGTCGTCAAATCGGCTTTGTTCGTAAGGGTGCCAAGAACGCGAATCAGAGCGAATTCGACGATCACAATTCCCCACTCGAGTTCCATCCCTATTGTCATACCCTCGTAAATTTTCAGGGTTCGTCGGATGAATTTTATCGACGAGTGTCTTGTCGTTCGACCTCATTCCCATGGCTGAATTGATTTGCGTTTCAATAATATATCCGCGCGTTCAATGATCGAGAGGGAGAAAAAAAAAGAAAAGATCATGAAAAGTTGGAATGATGGAAGAAGAAGAATAGAAAATGTCGTAGCTCAACGTGATCTCGGCACTATTCTGAAATTCTATCTTGCATCTCTGACGGCGTGATTTCGTGGAAAGCGTCGTGACACTCAACGAGAATATTGGCGACGTCCCCGATAGTTCCTTTTTTATTATTACCTTCGATCCAATAACTCGGCAAATTTCATGCGAAATTGGATGCAACGTGGGAGGGGGAAGTAGGAGGAGCCGGTGTTCTCGTTGCCTCGGGCTGAGCGCTTACTCTGCATCACCATCCTGCTTTTGTACTACATACCTGTCTTCCTATACATCTTCAGTGACAGTGTAGCATAAGGGTCTAGGGAAGCGGAACGGTATTCTTTGAGCTTTTCTCAGCGAAACGTCTGACGCAAAACCACCGACGGAAATTCAAATGAGTGCTCTCTCTGCTACCGGTGGAAAGAGTCCGAACGAGCAGGAAGTAGAAGGTACCGAGACCTACGGGGAAAGGACTCTCTCCCTTGGAGACCGTAACGTCGAGGCTCGCCCGTATATAAAATAGACACGGGATAGGAGTGAGTCTTCGTCGCTAAATTCCTTCGGGGACACTCTCTCGTGGAAGCTTCTCAGACGGGTTTAAGGACGAATAAAAATTAAGCTTCTCTCTTCGAGTGAGAAACATGAGCGATGGAAGCTTCAACGCTGACAAGCCTTCACTTTGTGAGAGCTTTCTCTCGCGAAATAATTCCTCGAAGTAAAGTATTTTCTTTTTTGCATCAGCAAGCTATCGTTACAGCAGTAAGCGAGCCGATTAAAAATTTCCATTTGTAATTGATACACTTCCGTACAGTAGATAAGGGGTTGTACTATTATATCGCGAGCGTCGACGATAAAACTTTCCTAGTGGATCCGCGCGTCGTTCCCTATGGACCATTTGAAGTCACGGTGATCGTAAAAGGTCGCATTGCATAAGTCGAGAGTTTCGAACGTCGAAAAGTTCCCAGACGAATAATGGAAAGAAAAAAATAATAGATGCGGATAAAAAGAAGACGCGACAAAGGACTCAAAAACCGCCTGTTTGCGCTCGCCAAATATTTCACTTATTTGAATAATTCAAGCGTTTCCACGGTATTTCCTCCTATTTCTCCACTTCCTCGCTATAGACGGCACTAATTTCGCTGCGAAAGCTCGGAAAGACCGTCGAGAGTCGACTCGTCAGAGTTAACGAGATGTCGTAGGGATGCGTTCCGGACTTCGACTATGTGAAACTTCCTGTTTAACGGCCGTGCGCGTTTTCGCTTTGCCTGAGAGTCCTCGAGCGAATGGCAACCAGCCAGACAACGATATTCCCTGGTTTTCGATGGACGGAGTTGAAAGCACCTGGCGCCCTTCTCCTCCATTGTTGTCGGCCCGAACCTGCTTTATTTCATTGTGGGAGGATTGAATTTTCCTCATCTACCAACTGATTATCAATTCCTCGATCGATTCCCTTACCCTCTGGACCTGGTTCTGGTCCATTAAGAATGTAAATTTTATACTTTAGCCCTGGAATATTCTGTGCCTGCTCTCATACTCACGACAGCGAGCGCCAGAGACAGCGAGCTAGGTGGATAGTCCCTCGGATTCCTGGCCCTTGGCATTGCAAGACCCCAGCGCGATGCACAAACTAGATTGTATTCGTGGCACTGGTGCGGCGATTCTCTGCCGACGGTAGCAACCCTTATCGTTCGGTAGTACACTCGCAATGCCAAGAACTCGTCGGAGGTACGGCGTAACTCTGCAAGTAGCGAGAGAACTTAAGCTGGAGAGTTGCGTCAAGGATGCAGAGAGAGAGAGAGAGAGAGAGAGAGAGAAACGACAGAAGCCAGAGCCGGAGCATAGCATCGCCGCGGGGGAATAAATCGATTCGATATCTGAATAGCCATTATGTGGGTCGCTCTCTCTCGGTCTCTCTTTCTTCGAAGTTGGGAGTTGACGGCGGGGTTACTGTGCTGCTACAGTGGTGCTTTGGTAGAACGAGATCGAAGGAGGGCAGCGCGGAACATAAAGTGTGTTTGAAAGGTGGAGAGTATAAGGACATCGAGGTAACCTTGCGGAGTCTCTGTCACTATTCTCACCCTCCGATATCTCGAGTTCTCTCGAAACTGGGCTAACGCCTTTCGTATAGTTATATGCTAGATGGAAAATTATCGGCAACGAGCGAAAGATGAGTTTCAAAGTCTTTCATGTCAGCTTCTATGAAAATTTTCTGGCCTTGCTTTCAATAACGGTTATTATTAATCTCGATCATTTATTACTTCGGAGATCTGGGCGATGCTCCTGGGGGTTTACCCGAAGGTACTTTCGTTGCGGCAAAGATTCTCTTGGGGCTCTTTGCCTCCTCGTGAACCGTGCGGCTCACCTCGTTCGTTAGAATATAATACTAGCAGGACGACGGGACATAGAAACTGGTATAGCCGTTGCGCTCTGCCGAGTGCCCAAGGCAACCGAGGTGTTCACCGATGCTGGGCTACCTTCGCAGCACGACGTAGATTTTTACGAGGACGATAAGTCGCCATATGGCAGCTAAGATCCACCGGAATATCCAGCGGCCTCTCGTAAAACTAAGATTACTTGGTTCTGCAACATGAGCTCACTTCACGAACCTTCTGCTCGGCTTTCGGGTTCTCCAAACTATCTATCTTTTCTATCCTTTTGTAGGTCAGTTTAGTTATAGGAGAGGTCATGAATACACACGATGGTTATTTTAGCGCGCACTTGTCACCATAAGCTTTCTCGATCGCTATTGCTACACGTGAGAAAGGTTGCGATTGTTCTCAGTGAAATTGGAAATCGATACTGAAAAAACCTTCGATCCGGGATACTAGAACTTTTTTATTCTCTTTTTTTATTAGCGGAGCTTTAAAAAAAGTGCGGATAGCGACGGATAGAAAAAAAAATAGACCGAATGATAAAAAAAAAATATAGAAGAGTGCTATCGCGAGTAATCTCGAAATCCCATTCTACTTAGTCACCGGTCCGAAACTGGTGCTCGAGCCAGAGCGTTTCCCTCCCGTGTGAAACGGAATTCCCGTAACTCAATTAATTTTCCAGCGGGAAAGTGCTGGTGCGCCGCGATCGCGAAAGAGCTATCCGACACGAGGTTCGTTGACGTGGCCCGCCTAAAATTTTACTCCATGCAACGCAGCTCACGAGGACCAGCGAATGACGCGTGTGATCGCGTACAATCTATTTTTAAATCCGTCTATATCTTTACGGCGTCTCTGTAAAGTCGACGTTTTGTGACACTCGCATTTATAGCACTGCTGTGTCGTGGAATGCGAGTCTCCAAGAGACAGGGGAATGCGATATGCAACGCGCGAGATTCGTCTGTCCTTACGCGTAGCGACAAGACAAGGAACACGTGCTTTCGTTAAATTTGTACGTCGCGCGGGGCAAGGGGGAACATTTATAGAGCTATCTCATAAAACCTTTGACTAAAGACTCTTTGAGTATCCCGGATAATTAAAAATAGTCCAAATTCTTTATATAATAAATATATTTTGAAAGAACTGATTTCCGTATAAACCAAACTCCGACTCTTTCGGTTCCCGAAAAATATGGAATAAATATTCCTCGCTAGCTGAGAACATTTGAACCTTCGTCTTTCTTGGAGAAATAGTCTCGTGACGAAAATTCTCCAATTGTAAAAGCCGATCCCTCATGCTTTCCCATAAAATTATCCTTCTTAAAATAATACTTAGACGCAAATACTCCGATCATACGCGAGAGTTACTATGAAAATCAATTATACGATAGTAAAATTAAAAAGAAAATAGTTTTCAATATTTGATTCAGCTACTCTAATAATAATTAAGTCCTAAAGATAGCTTAAGTACGGGTGGCAGAGTCAATAAAAATGTGTGCACGGCTGGTCGAGCTTCGTGAGAATCGACATCAGGGTTCAGGGTTCTATTGCAACTGTGAGAAAAAGAAGGATAAGAAAATAGATCCAAGAGTATAAGAAAAGACCACTGACCCTAGCGGACAAACGGAGCATCATATATATGGTATACACACACGTACAATGCTGGCATCGCGGTCGTAGTATCTCAATAGTTCGAGGAGAGAAGAGAAAGAATGAAACTCGAGTTGTATGAAGCGGAAGAAAAGCTGCTAAGGTTGAATGTGAGCGTCGAGACAAAGTCACATCTTCCAGCAGCAGTGGCGATTCCTCTCGTGTTCTTCTTCTTTGATCGCGTAACCCACATGAAAGATGGTCTCCGTCTCTCGTGTCGCCCAGAGCCAGGAAGATTTAGAGCCACGATCATGCATGGACCTTATCTGGCTGCCACTTGAACCCATTGTCCTACTGTGGGAGGTCTCTCTGATACGGATATTTCCTCCAGGCTCTTCATGAAATCTTCAATTATCCATTGACGTTTTAACGAGCTTTCATCTCCATTGAATGCATTTATACTTCTTCAATTGACTCTCGGCTTGACATACACGTCGGTAGGGGATTTTCAAAGAAAGAAAAATAAGGGATTCCCCGTACGACCTCGATTTAATTATTCGGTCATACGTGTACGAGCGAGCGGACAGACCCCACCGTGATTAATTACTTCTGGGTGACCAACTTATCGCTCGTCGAGAGACACGTGTTTCCCTCGGATCTGCCTGACGTTGATTCTCTACTCTGTTGTATCTCCTTTCTCGTTCGGCCCTCACGGCCACTGCTGAAGCCCTTTGTGCTACATCTCCCTTGTTGCCTCGCGTCTCTCCAATATACGGGAGGGACTACGCTCGCCTAACGTTATACGTACGCACGAGTCGAGCGAAGGAAGATGATTAATCGTCTACTCGCTCATACAGATGATCAATGTGAATTGGAAATATAATGGAAGGAGGGGTCGAGCTTTTTGGCGTTGAACGCGGTCGTTCCGGGGTTTTACGTCCACTTTCGAACGCATCCGGTGTCCCTACGTTATTAACGATCGACTCCCGTTTGCGGACCGCTACTCCACCGCAGCCCGGTTACCGTTGCCTTGTACACTTGGTGTACAATTCATTTTTCGCTTCGCTTGCTCGTTTATACTCTGTTTGTGCTGCGAGCTAGTCATTATAGTATCCTCTCTGACCTATCTCCACCCTCGTTGTTGTTATTGGCTTGTTTCGTCGGATTAGCATCCATCACGATTGTTAAATGCATTAAATGTCACTGAAGAGTGATCATTCGATTTTCGAAACACGCAAATTCAGCTGATTTCCTTTGGTTCTTTTTGCTCGTTATTTTTCTTCACCTCTTTTTTTTTGTCCAACGACGAACCACTTCCATAGCTTTTCCCGTTTACTTTTTTATCGCGTTCCGCGACGACTCGGAGAGAAGTAGATAGAAAAGGAGAAGGTAGCTGCTGGCTGGTCCATTGGGTTATCAGTGGCCGTATATAACTGGATCTCCTTTCCACGATGCCGAATCTTTTTCTTTCTTCTCTCGTGGTGCTATTGCTCCTCACCACTGCTGTACTAGTTCTGCCATCCTCTTTCTCTTAACCTCAACGTCTGCTTTCTCTCTTGCTCTCTTCTTTCTCTTAACCTCAACGTCTGCTTTCTCTCTACCTTTCCCCTTTCTCTTGCCACTGTAACTTTTACCTCGCCAGCGAAAAGTTTTACTCGTTCACTCGGATTACTGTACCCTATACCCTACCCTGACTTCGAAATTTCCGCAAAGTTTTCGATAATTTTGAATTTATCCTATCTTTCTCTATTTCTTTGAAGAAATAATAAAAGAAAAGAAGGAAAGTATAGTTAGTAATGGCAAGGGAAGAGGAACACTTCGCGTATACTGCTCGGGTGTCATATGCTTTCATCAAAAGACGGTAAGCTCTAATATCGAAAAATTCATCAAGTACATTATCTTCTTAAATATTATTATTAACAATTCAATTATTAAATATTAAATCATTAATAATTCAAAACTTATTATGGCTCGGATCTCAGTTTCCCAAGGAATTATATTTCTTTGTCACTCGTTGCCCTGTTTCTCTCTTTCATCCAATTATTCGAAGCTGTTCCGAAGAAAATTAGCACGCTACGTCTTCCTTCCTTCCTTCCTTCCTTCCAGTCAACGTTCACCTCTTACCTACATTCACCATTTTAGTTATTGCAAAAGAGAAAAACATCGCTGTTTCCTGCGATAGTTAAATAACTATCGTCATCAATCATGAATATTTCTTTCTGAAACTTTCTCTCAAACTTTTATCTGTGGAAAGTCTTACCGACGTTGAAAAATGCATATCGTATACGTAACTATTAAACAAACCACGAAAATATCCCCAACATACAGTCGTGAAAAATTATTTCATATATTACAAAGAACGGTTGAATTTCTAGTGTTTTCATTATCTCGATTTAAATTAATTGTGCCGACAACAAAATTATAGATTTCATCTGATGTGGTTCAAGTACAATATATACCGGAATCTTGGTTGCGTCAACACGTCGATCGATATTGTCCTCTTCACTATTAGTCTGAAGCGAAGGCTGGACAGGATCAAGGGATGCCGGTCTCGAGCGTTTGAGAGAATCAAGGTTTAAACGTAGAGATGGCGTCACAGATAAATATTCTATAAACAAAGCCAACTGTGGGACGAACCACACTGTACAAATTTTTTTAAGTTGACACGATCGCTTTAAGTATGAACACAGCGTAGCTCGATGTGTTGTCAAAGACAAATACAATATAAGACTTTTGATTGACAATTATATCTGCTCTTTAGGTTTAACTTCAAATGTTACACAAAAAGCAGAACAGTCTTATAATAGCTTTGTAGCAGAACAAATATTCATTCACTGTACACTGACACTACACATACCACACAGCCGGCCTCACCGCATGTCGGTTTCATCCAGTTTGGCGTTTTTTTTTTTTTTTTTCATTCCTATTCCACGTTTTTCCGGGATAACACAGTCAAACCGGGACGCCTGTACTCCGAAAGTAATTAGTTTTTAACAAGCATGGGTTCTGTCGGTTGGAGCTTCTCATTACTGTTCGTGGCGTGTCTCGCTTCCTCGCCCCTAAACCTTCGCTTCAACTTCTCACTGGCCTTCCACGAGTAACGTATATCTGCTCCGTTTCTCTGTCGTTGCAACGTAAGCATCAGAGATATCAGGATCTCGCTTAAGAGGAGCCTCTCTAATTTTTTACTTTTGGAGTATTTCTGTGTAACCAAAGGATCTGGAAAGACAACCACAGCGGCAGCGTGGGCTAACCACATTTTCAAAAACATTCTTTTCAGTTCTAGTGGAGAATGTCTTAACGAAATACAGAATAGTGGGGTGACTATGTGAGAGAGAGGAAGGGAAGTATGTGATAAGCTCGTGCCGTCGAGGGTGTCGAGTGTGCCAAGAACAATCGTAACTGAAAACCAAAGAAAACCGCGGAATCGAGAAAGGCAGGTGGATAAAAGCAATAATAAAAACGAAATGGCGAAATCTGCGGGATAGGGTTGGGGGGGGAGGGGGTGGAATAAACAGGATCTCAGAGCGTGCGGCCACCGATAGAAAGAGACAAAAGATGGTGAATGAAAGCTTTGGGAAAGGAAGCTTTCAGCCTGACAGAAAAAAGTCTGAGAGAAAGAGAAAGCGAGCTATACAATCTGGACCTCGGTAGGTATCGTGGAAAAGAGGCGAGGGTGGACTCCAGGCTCCTGGGGCTCTGTTTCTGTCGCGTTTCTAGCGGCGGTGGTGTGCTACGGGGTGTGCTTTCTCTCTTTTGCTCTGTACAGCACCCGCATCACTATGGCAACCGACCCTGAACAACCCTCCGACCGACGCGGCGCCGCTCGGTCCGCACCCGTCCCCCTTAACCATCGGGAGCTTTGCTTTCCGATGATAGTAATAATGTATCCCCAGTGCGTTGATGTAGGTCGCAGGATCGTAGCGCTTGCTCCTCTCAACAGCTACCACAGCACACAGAGAGCTGATGCTGCGAGGCCACTGGGACCAGTAGCATTGCTGCTGTCAGTTCGAGCCCGACTGCTCGCTCTCGCTTCTCTCACTTTTCTGTCCTTTTCCGTCTCTCGTTCGTGTCTCGGCTTACACGTCTCCATGAGATGTCGTAAGATTTAACGACCACCAGCAAAATATACTCCTCATCCGAGAACGTTAAACTGTTTCTCATTGTAAAAAGGGTCTGTACTTTTTCCTAGCTGTCCCTCGCTCCCCAGAAACTTTTAATCTCATGGCTTTTGATATGTACACATAATACGAAACCTCATATATTTCCCTCTCCCTTAAAAGAAAAAAAAGTCTTTGTTTTGTTTATTTCCTTGGCTTTCTCATAAAGGAAGTTTTGTTGAGTTTTTCATTTCAATGTGTTCAGGATATTTGAAAAATAAAAAAATTACATTCAGTAAGAATGTCTAGATGTGTGTGTGCGTGCGTGCGCGCGCGTATGTGTGTGCGCGCGTGTGTGTGTGTGTGCGTGTGCGTGTGCGTGCGTGCGTGTGCGTCCGTGTGCGTGTCAAACATGAATAATTTTACTTTCTGTAACTTTAAAACCCCTTGAGCGATCAAGCTGAAGTTTTTCACGTAGACAGAGAATTTGATCCTTATTGTTCGTTTAGATTTTTAGCGAAATGGGTACAGTTGTTAAATAATATTTAATAATATTTTACATGGTGTATTATTTTTAAAATGCCATATTTCGTGAATGATTTTTTTTACAAATTGTAATATTATCCATTGGACAGGAAGCGATGAACGTTTCAATCCAAATAATGTTATTATATGTCGTAATAATATGGCAAAATTCTCAGTATGTAATTATATACAAAGTTGAATATTTGTATGTAACAAAATTGTGAATTTTTCAAGTTTTTATTGCAAATGTAATTGGCTAAAGACCAAAGAATTTTAGTGAATCGGTGTATGCGCGTGCGTGTGTACGTGTGTGTTATGGGTTTTTTGTTTTTAATCTCTCAAATCAAGAACCGTTTCATCAATCGGTTTGAAATTTGGCACGGAAGTTGAGTTCCCCTTTCTCTTTTCTGCATGACAATTATATTGATCAACGTAATGTTTAATTTCCTGACTCTTACAAATGTTGTGCAGAAAAGCTGTCGTACAAAGTATTTAAACAAGCCAGCAAAGTAGAATTGCGAATTGCTTCCTAATTATTTCATACCGTTCGTAATACTTTCTTTATGAGCAAGCCAACAATAATCTACATACTACATCCCCGTAGAGATAGCTTTGCTAAAGATGAAAAATATCGAGGAAGCAATCCGCAAGATTCTACTTTGTAGGCTTGTTTCATTTAATTTTATTGTTGAAAGAGAAACGGGTATCCCTGTTCTGCTGTTGGTCAAAGGTTCTTTCGGGATTTTAGTGGGACAGCATTCAGAGTGAGAAAGGATTTTATACAGAAACTGCATGGGAATGGTTTTTGGTACTCTACAGGAGGATGGAGACAGGATAGTGAAAACCCTGTGGCGTCTGCACTACCGGCATTTATCGACGTCCGTCGCCTCGTCCCTTTTCCAAACGAGAAACCCTACGAGCTTCGATTTCAAAGGATGACCTCGCGGCTTTGCCTTACCCTACCGATATAGGATTCACTACTACCGCTACAGCAAAAGCTACAGCAGCTGTGAGGTGCGCTTCCAGAACGAAAAACGAAGCAGAGGAGAGAAGAAACGACGATTCGTCTGTTCTCCTTGACGGGAAGTCGCGGTCGGGAAAAAAAAAAAAAAAACGATTCCCGGAACCACACCGCTCCTTTCTCCGATAATGTTGCTGCCTCTGTTACTACTGCGAGCTTTACCCGCTTTTCTCGCACCCTGACATCTAGCATTTCTCGACTCTTATATCGCACTGCTATACAATATAGTCCAACTCAAGCCTGCAACTTTTTCCGAGACTATTATGTCAATGCAAACTCACATAAATTCTCATCCTTTGCAAGAATCTCTCATTATATATCACTGCAGGGACCATTCTCCCGTACGTAAATAAAAATATGATTTATACAACATTTTTTTCGTGATAATATATTATTAAAAAATATAAATTACGTTTTTCGCAATGATAAAAAAAGTAGATGCAACAACAAATTAATAATTAGTTAAATATAAATGTTTCGTCGCTTAGATTAATTATTCCTCGACTCTGCTTGTATTCTAATCACGAAATTAACCTATTAATTGTGTCAATCCCTATTGTTGTCCGTTCTTCTTCTTCGATCAACGGGTTCAACGAATAAGGCTCAAATTAGTGAGAAGTATACGTTAGGTAGTAGAGGGTAGTACAAGAATGTATTTATCAATATGTCGTAGCGAGTGGTGTCGGCGTTTTCCATCGCCGCCACTTGTTTCTAACGACCCTCTTTTGTTTAAAGCCCTTTCGCCGCACTTGAGAGAACCAGCACCCGCGCGGCAATGGCTCAACTCGCGGAGAGCCGAAGGCGACTCGCCGACGCGTCATCCTCGTCGCTCTCCAACGTCGCTCGCCCAGCCGTCTACACTTTTTAATCCCCATCTCTCGTTCTACTCACCCTATCCATCGTTTCTTTTGTGTATTTCTCCGAGCTACAACCAGCAAACGTACCACCTATAAGACTGTCGGCTAGGTCAGTGGGTAGACCTTGTCTTTTACCAACGTCTCGATTTTTCAAACCGTGTAAAAACAAAACAATTCTGCGATAGAGCAGTGATGGAACCATCAATCGAGTCTACAGAAAGTATACTTTATATTAAGTTCAAGTCTAGAATCGTTCAGTAAACTATATTATCTTCTAATGCAATATATATTTCATATAGATCTATGTAAATTTTTGTCGCAAACTCAGTATTCCAGGATACAATCGTTCCAGTTGGTGGAGTTTTCATGGATGCCAATTCGTAGATTCACGTAGACTTATAGAGACAAATTTTGTTTGTACCGGTAGCTAATTTAATGCGAGAACGCACGGTTCCAAATATTTTAAAAAAGTGGGGACGTCTGATGTATGAGCATTTTTTTTTACAACATTAAACCATTACGCGGATACGAGTCCCACAAATGTGCGAGTAATACAGATTGATGAGTAGGACTATCACACGTTGACAACGCGTAGACAAGATGAGACGAGACGTGAAGTGCAGGGGGGGGGGATAGGAAGGGATGTAACGTACGTCTGTCGCTTAATTGCTCAACGTCGACGAGTAACGTCGCCGTCCTTATCCACGGGGGCGTGAGGCGTAACGAGGGCTAACGACCGTCACGTACGTGAGACGCTTCTCTCGTCAAAATCGGTGCTAGGAAAACTCATCTTTTCACTCTGCCGCCAGCTTTTGCTATCTCTACCGACGTCGAGTCTCTGTCCGTCATCCTGACGCTTGTCTCTCGTCAAGTGGAAGTAAAAAAAAAGATGCAAAGTGAAATCTTGTACATTGCTTCCTCATTATTTTCCATTTTTCACAAAGCCACCTCTACGAGAAAGTATGTTGATAAACTTTGACTCTCGTAGAGAGCACTGTGCGAAAAATGAAAAATAATAAAGAAGCAATGTGCAAAGTTTCACTTTGCACACTTGTTTAGAGAAAAATGAAGAAATAATTAAGAGTCTAACAAATTTTGAATTTTTTGCATCTCTTTGCATCTCTTTGTAGATTTTGTTCACACGCAATATCCAACATTCTTCAATTTGCAGACGTTAGAGTGGGCGTAGACTTTGTTTTTGAAATATTTGGTACCGCATCAAATGTGCATGACTGTATACAACACTACGAACTGCTATTATTGCTTTACGTGAGTCAAGTTTCAGCTGAACTGATCCAGTCATTTTCGAGTTATAGACGTTTAGAGTTTCTAGTAGCTCCAGTACACACACACACACACACATACGCACACACGCACGCAATCACACATGCGTGTGGACCCGCGCGTTTCCGTAAATTTTTTCTAAACCACGTATCCAAACTTTTAAAACCTCTTTGAGTATCATGACATCGAAATCATAAAAAAAAAAGACTTTTTCATCAAAACAAAGATTACTTTATGGGAAAAAAAAATTAATTAAATTCTAGCAACGGAGATTCTGCACTGAATGTCAAAACCATCGATCATGGCGTATTTCCTTTACGCGGAGCACGTACTCGTAGGTACTCAGCTAGCAACGACAATGGAATAATCTTTCTTTACAGCTCCAACTTTTCCGAACATAATTATTTAAAATCCCATTGCACGACATTCTTAAAGACTTTGAGTACCGTAAAATTCTAACAGGAGCTTTGTGTCACACGCCTCGTTGATTCTACTGGCCTAATTTGCCAGATGTAAATGAATTCTTCCGGTCGGGGTGACGCGAGCGAGCGAGTACCGAAGCTGTCGGTAATCTCTCTTCGGCGTGTGAAACGGGTAAAACGAAAGTCCGGGAAACTGGGATGAGAGTCTAAAGCCGTGCGATGAGAAAATCGACGAGTGGGAGGGAGGTGGAAAAAGATTCGCTGGATCTCTGCGGGTTAGAACGCCAAAGTGTAGCCGGGAGTACTTGAGAGGAAATGCGGGGGCATCGGGAGAAGAGGGTGGGCAGGCTTGTTGAGAGCAAGGGCGCGGGAGCACCGGCAAAAGGATTGATTGAAATCAATGCCGAGAAGCCGAGAAGCGAAACGAAATGCGAGCTCCAAGATCGTAATTGGTTGCGCGCGCGTATATGACGGAGAATCGCGAGAAGGGGGCGTGAGGAGGGAAAGAAAAGTTTGCTTCGATGCGGCGTGGTGAAAATGGCTGGTTCGCAGCTTAAATCGACTTTGATCCGTGCTCCGCTTTCGCTCTCTATCAGTCGAAGATTTTTGAAGAGCTTATCAAATTGACAGGATGAAACGAGTCGTGAGATTCGGAGGCTTCGATTTAAATTAATCGAGACGGCTCGCGAGAGCAGTGTCGCGATATATATATTGTGTCACCTCCGATATCTCTCATTATTCATCTGTGGTGGCTGTAATGCCTCAAGTGAGAATAAGAGAACCGAACAGCAATAGATCACGTGAGAATTCTACAATTTTATACCTTCCTGGAAGGTTCACTCGCAGATGAGACACATTCATTCCCACAATAGAGATATAGTGTCAGGATTTTAGGTGGTTGGGCTCCTGTTCAAGTTTGTGGTCTTTCAAGGGATTCGTTGGGTAGCTCTCTCGAACTTCTGCTCATTGAGCCAACCGTGGTGAAAAAGAGAGAGAGGGAAAAGCGAGGGAGAGAGGACTGTGGGTTAGTTGGGTTCTGTGGCACGGTAACTTCCGGTAAGCCATATAGTTTGTCGCGTGAGCAGAGTAAAACAGCCTGCAGCGTTACAGAGCGTGCGTGGGAGAGCCCCGCGCTCGCGCGTACGCGATTTATTGCCACCCCGAACGAGAGTCCTGCTTCTGCTATTTAATGCAAAAAAAACCGACAGCGACAGCGACAGGCAAGTAATAAAAAATAGATCGGAGCGCGAATCTTCAGCGTCAATTGTGTATGCTCGTGAAAGGATTTTATTGGTAGGTCGAAGAGGGGATTTATCTATTGGCGTTCCTGACCGCGGAGATTCCAAGGGATTAACCTGTCAAGCTAATTTCGTCATTCCATACGAGGGATATGGCTCAATCAGCTGTGTATAAAATGCCGATGGTTTAGCACAGACGAAGGGACGGAAAGGGTTCTATGATCGGGTTCCAGTGCACGACCCTAATATACGGATAACGGAGGATGATCCTTCTCATAAAACTAATTACGTTTCTAGCAACGGAAAAGTGTAAAGTGTAACTGTAAAGCTTAGTTGACCTAGAATTATACCTCATAGTTTGTTAGCTGTAGCGACAACTTAACCTTCCGTGTATCGGTAATTCTGTACACCCTTGGATTTACAGCACGATCTCTAGGGATTTCCCGGGATTTCTACGGATTTCTAGGATTTCTAATCCGAATCAAGAGAGTTTAATCTTGGACGTACATTTATGCACCCTTTCTCTAATTGGCCCCTTTTCAACGAACCGTGCAGATCTCTTTCTCGCTTTGACGATCTCTATCTATATCTTATTCCTCGTTATTGCTCTTCGCTGTCCAAAGACATTAATCCTATCGAGAGAATTACCAGAAGCACCGTAAGGGCTCTTCTCAGTATCCCGAAAACTATTAAATGAACTACGCGAATTTTATTCATGAGACTTTGCTCGTGTATTCGAAATTTCAAATCCAATGGAAGTAACGTATACCGTAAAAATATAAACTATAAAATAAAATATAATTATCGTATTTTTTATTTATCAAAGAATACCGGTTATTACTTAACTGTTTGACATTTTTAAGCGTAATACAAAAAAATGTTGTGGCTATACATTTTTCGTTACAAGAATAACAATTTTTGTATTTATATCTACTAATTAAATACCCTGGTCTATTTTTTTTTAAATTGGTAAACATGTGGAGTATCAAGATAAAAAGTGTTTTTTTTTTTTGCAAAATAATTAAAAACGATCAAAATTTATATTTATATTTCATCTGGGTATTGGCCGTTGTCTCGTGCTTTGAAAATTGCGATAAGGAGAGTGTACTGAACGGATCACCAGAGAATAGACGATTAGATAGCAAATGGCTCGCAAAGGATCAATCTATTCGTAGTCCCCATACATACGGATCATGCAGATCCGTACGAGCAATCCGGAACGTACATGGCTAACTTATCGGTGCGTCCAGAACTTGTAGCAGCTGCCACGGGGATGATTGCAGTAGGGAGAAGCAACGTCAAGTGTAAGCACACGTACAGTTTGGACGACGTTTCGACGATGTTGCAGGCGTTAACGATATAGCTGGAACGTTACTAATTGCGATCAGCAGGATCTTCTCTGTCTGAGTCGCACACCCAGTTAGAACGCGTGGATTTCGACCACCGAGATGTATTATGTTTCCGCCATTGCAAGGCTTAGTTCGATTAGTCTGAGGCACGTTTCCCCGACGTTAGCAATATGCTACTGCTATTTGTATATCGATGCACTAATGAGTATATTCTAAGCCCAGTTACATCATTGGTAGAATACTGACGAGAAACTTGAGAATCACTGTATCGTTTACCGTCTGTCTGGCTGCCAGATTTTTAAATTTTGTTTGTTTTATTCGGAGTGAAAAGACGAGGAGCGTGGGGGCAGATGCTCGTGCCCGTAACTTCTGGTAACCGAAGAGCAGAGGATACAACGTTGCCATGCGGGATCCATCGGGTAATGAAGCACGGTGGTGTCTATTCATGACCCAGAAACCACAACCCGGTGGTACTACGTACCACTACCAACGAGTATCTGTATTCGGTTTACCGGGACGCGAATCACGGTAAGTGCGATATTGAATGACGCGAGCAGCCACGGACGCGTTACTCATGCCCGTGCTCTAATCACCCTACCTTTACCAACATCACTAACGCTACCGCGGATGAGTATTCGATGGGCTTCATCACCACACGGATAACCTTTTCCGGATGGGGTTTTATAAGCGGCACGATACTGAGCCAAGCCTGTCTGCCAAGGCTTCTGTCTTCTACCAATACTCATTACCAACAAAGTCGAATCTTATTTCACAAACCTGTCTATTCAACCAAATTGTTTTCATCTATTAGACGAAGAGCTTTCCCTCTGATTCCTACTTTCAAGCCAAATTACGTTTACCGGGATGATGGGTAGACCGACATACGCTACGGTTAGACAAACGAGCGGGGGCCCCTCTTTGCGTTCAATAGGTGAATTCACGCGATCCCAGATATATCCAGTCGGTGGGATTCGACTGCATTGGTACAACTTTGGTATTGGTCCGCGATGTTTATAACGGTCCAGTGTCGTATTTCCATGTTGCAACAATGTTGGTAATAAATCTTGCATCGGCGCCACAATACAGTTACAATACAGCGCTGATACACGACTGGCCCGGATCCGGTTGTCAGTAGGACTCCGGTGCTCGGGTTTGGCTTATGCCTGCGATCCGGAAGTAGAATTTAAGGTTATGTGTTCTACCGACTGAACCGCCCTGAGTGCAAGTGTCATAGCGCCATTGGCAATCGCGGTGGAGCAATAGAGAATTACAGAAACGTGTAGTACATTGTTTTAAGCGAAGGTAAAGATGAAAGGAAACTGAATAAACTTAAAACTTAAGACAGTTTCATTGATATTTTATTAATATTTAACATTTGGTTAGAATCGCCGAAATATCAGCTAACAACTGGAAACACTGTAAATCTTAGATCCTTGGTCTGTTTCGCATTGATACCTATGCTTCGCTTTCGGATAAAAGCTTACTCGAAGTAAAATCATCATTCCGAATGAGGTTAGGATCGACATTTTCGGTAGTCGCGTCATATGTCTGTTTTCATCCGTTTTTAAATTGAATCGTTCATTCACATATCATGTGTCTCTTTTACTTTGTTTACGCACCCAGAGCTACTGTTTACACAGCGTCGTCTTAAATAAGCGAATCTTAAATAAGCTAAGCTGCGAAGAATTCGCATCGTCTACGCTAGCAAATTTATATCACGCACTCGTATTATAATTTGTATCGCGGTGTTTAAGCAGCTCCCGTGTCATAGATTCGCAACGGTAAGCCGTTCAAGTTGTGCATGAAGTTGTTTACGCATCATTGTAGGTTATACACATTAGCCCGATCACCCAAAGTGTGCCAGTGTGCGTAAACGTTCGTTGCAGTCTTTGTTTTCGCCAGCCTTTTGTTTCTTCTTTTAAATACATGTATTATTTAACGCGTGTTACTGAACTCAATATAATTAATATTGAGTCTTGTGTCTATGTAATATTGGGAACAAGCTGAAGGAGTTGGGCTATCGTCTATCATTGGGCCAATCAACGCAGCCATCGCTGACGACAATTGATTAACAGACTAAAAAATTTAAAAATCCTTGCCAGGAATTGCAAACAAGTAGTCGAGAGTTGAAGAAAGTTTATGTTATTACGTCAGCACTTTAACGTCCGTTAAGCCTGGTGATAAGAATATTTCTCATGTGAAAGGAATGAACATTTCTAAAAAATATAAAATTAGCTAGTCAATCGCTAACACATTTCTCCTTATACACGAAGTGATAAAACGTTTACTGCAAATAAAAAGTTTCGATAAAAGTCGTTATTATAGAACCACCCAAAGCTATTGAAATTTCTAGTCATACTTTGTGTCGATCGATCGCTCCGCAGCCTACTTATTACTTGGAAAGTAAATAAGTTTTTTTTCCATCACCGCAGTTTTCACTTTCGACATTGCGATATCGGAAAAATTGATACAACACTCGTAACTTGGACACAAAAAATACGGAAAAAATCGTGTTTCCCGGAATTCTAAATGAGGCCGATAGAGAAGGGATGCTGATAGTGGGCCGATGGAGCGAAGCAGAGGATTATCGGATTAACCGGTACGCATCGTTCGTTGGGGTGCGACGGCCTGCCGGAGGGCGAGGGGAAGAGGGGGGGGGGGTTGAGCGGTCGGTGTTGGTTGCAGCTCGGAGGCGATGTTCCAAGCATGAATAGAAGCGCCGCGACGGCTATCATTCACTCGCCGCGCCTCTCTCATCTCACTCTCCTCTTCGTCCCTAAACTGCTACATTGCTGCTACTGCTGCTGCTATTACTACTGCAGCCAGTCTCTACGCTTCAGGGGACACACCAGTGGTATGCCATGCCACTGGCTGGCCCCCATGCGACAGCCAAACCCAATCGAATTTACATTTGCCTCTGTGTGTATCTAGTTTGGCACACACAAGCTCCCGGTCGCAATGGGATTCGGTGTATGACCGGCACACGGGTGAGCCGGAGTGCAGCATCGTGGAGCGTACGTTACTTTCCCCGTGAGAGCTCTCGGTGCATCCACCATCAGCTACAGTAACGGTACCTTATTGCATTTGGTCGATATTCTGTTCTAAAACGGAAATGCTGATCGTAATTACACCTCGTTTAATTATCAATCGAGGGAACCAACGAGAGTACCCTGCTGATCGAAGCCACGTTGATTCTCGTCTTCTCACGCCCTGCTGAACCCAACGAAGCAGTAATAAACTCGAGAATCTACGAACGGATTTTATACGAAGAGAATTCTTCTCGTGACATTCTTCGACCCTATATCACCTTGCAACTCGACACCGTCTCCTAGGAGACCCTGCTTCATATCGAGTGCCAGAAGCTCAAAACTATTTCCGGAATGCCAATGAGAATTAATATAATTTAAGGGACGGTCGTAAATTCGTGAAATACTTGAGCATCGTCAGTAGTTCTCGTGAGTTGGAACCGATTCTCGGAAAATTTGCAATGGTGAATGTATATTGCGATTTTAGTATCGCGGAGAGAATCCTGGTGGTACCGCCACCGACACCGATGGTCCATCGGTCTCTGGTTCACGTACAGACCAACGTAACATGGCAACGATATAATTCAGCGTCGTTTCGTTTCTCGTTATTCGCTCTCCCGTAGTGAGATACATATATATACATCGGCGAAGGGAACAAACAGTAAAAAATAAAAATAAATAACGCGGAAGCACAAAGTAAAAGAATTCAAGAGGAATTCATGTGAGGGTAGTAGCTCCTGGAGTGAAAAAGGGTCGCAAGGATTCCTCTTGGTAAAACTCTGCTACGCAGAGCTGTATATATGTAGAAGAAGGGTGGGTAAATAGTCGGAGTCACTGGTGGTGTATGCAGGGCGCGTACATCAGGGTCACGATGTTCCCGGCTCTTTCCGGCCGCTGAGAGAGACTCGAACCTTGGCAATAATCGTAATTGCGAGTGAGCTCTGCTTCCGTTCCTGGCATGTTTGCCAGCATCGCCACACGGATACCGGTGTATGTTGCATCAGGATAGCGTATCAACTAAAGCCCAGAAAGCATACCTCTCGGATGGACTACTTACTACGTATTTCCCTAATTATTTCCAGTTAGTTTTACTCCGCAGACGTATATCTCGCTCGCGGTCTTCAACACGTTCTCGGTGAATGAGGAAACGCGCTGGTTCGCGCGGTTTACGTTTCCATCGCACGAATCTTTGCACGAGTTGGATAACTCAAGCAAACTTTGCCAGCGGACGATGTCGATGCAACTGTGGCATATTCAACTCTCTTTACGCTACAGCTTCTACACTTTGCGGATCGTGCTCTCGATTCTTGGCCATCGTAAGAGGATTACGGAAATTCTTCGGCCTTTTAACGGGTTCTCCGGCGCACCCTCTCGATCTTCTTTACACTTGCTACTCTCAATTGCTCTCAACGACCGAGTCTTTGCTAACGCCAAGCGATGTTAAATAGCGTCCCAACTTCGAGCTGTTGGAGCACCGTTCGTAACACACGACCCGGCTTTCTAGATGATTTATGTACGCGCAGCGAACTGTCTGACTCGTCTGCTCAGCGCCCGCCCTTTCCACTGGCAGAAGTGAAACACGGACACTTTTTGCCACGTCCGTCCAACGTGACGCTTGCTCTTCCTCGCTTTCCGTTGTACGTGATACTTGATAGTTACAGCGTTTGCCACGCGTCACTTTGTTCTTTTTTGACACCGATAGTTTTTCGTACATCGAAGCACATATGGAGCATTCCAAACCAACTCGACATCGACCATCTTCGATGCCGTTTATTATTTTTTCTTGTTATTCATCCAAGTGAATGGACTAGGCTCGATTGTTGAAAGATTTTTTAATTCTATCTTTCCTTGACTTGTAATTTTTTTCTAATTAACTGGACAATAAAATGTCAAATGCTTGTGTCTGAAGCGTACTTTCATGTAACTTTATTGTAAAAAATTCTTCAATTCTTTCGAAGCGCTTGCCTCGAACGAAAAAACGTGAAAATCAATTTTCGGAAACTTTAACCATTTTTAACATTACCGAAAAAAATCTCGAAAATATTACTCGCAAATACGACCATTTTCAACAAAGATACATAGTGGGTTGAACTTTTTTAACCTACTTATTTATTCGTTTGCTTATGAAATCATATTTGTCTGAATTTCGTTATTCAAAGCACTCATACATCGATATATCACACTGATGTTCTATTTTTTAGACGATTATATCATTTTTGCTTCTATGCAGAGACTATGTTTTTAATTTTTTTAAATCGCAATTACCATGTCAAGATACTTAAAATTATTAGTACCCTGACTTAACTTAGATTAATTACAACTCCTATTCCTGAAAAAAAAAAGAACTTATTAGTATTATTATTTGCAATACGATTTATATTCTAGAAGATGAAGATTTTAAATTAGACTGCCGAGTAAATGAAACAAAAAATTGCAAGTCAAGGAAAGACAGTATGAAAAATCTTTAAAAAATTGAGAATATTCTATTCGCTATGGTAAACAGTGAATCACATCAAAGATGGCGAGAATCGATGGTTGGTCCATTTGGTATAGAATGCCCCGTATACGTACAACTGACGTGGCTTGTCGTCTCTTGCAGAAAAAAAACAACCAAAATGAGCATAGTTCCTCTGATAGTCCTTTAAGGTAGACACTTCTATCGTTTGGCTGTCAATAATAATTGTTATCATACACTGGGAAAACAAATAATAGAAAATAATCAATAATCAATAATCAAAATGAATAAAATTTATTTCATCTTTTCATGTAGGCTATAAATAAATAAAAATATATTTCAATGATAAATTCAATAACAAGTTGACGTTTAAATAAAAACGATGATGAACGTGAAATTTTAAGTGATAAAGAAACGTTTGTCAGACGCAGATATTTAAAAAAAAATCTTCAAGCTATTCGAAATATTTTATCCTACTTCTCTGCTATTTTTTTCTGAAAGCACGATAACACTTTTTTCAATTACGTATCACATATCTAGAAATGAGAGGCCAATATCTGGAGGTATGCCAACATTTCTATCGTTAATCCTCATATTCCTTTTGAGCTGTTTACCCGTTGGAGAGGCTGTTGAAATTTTCTTTATAATTTAAGAGAGCTCGGATATCTCTGCTGCTTGACACGAGATGCCAGGAAAAATATCGAGCCGAACATTCTCCGTGAGATACTTCAACGAGTGAAGGAAATCCACTCGCTGCTTTGATGTTTTTTTCTCGGCGTTGATATGCCAATAAAGGTAACGAGAATCTCTGAGATCTTGATTATGGAGTTTATAGGGTGTTGACGGCAGCGAAAGGACTGGTACGATCGTAATTATCCGTTGAAAATTAATTGCGTACCGAGACTGTATGTATGTATACGATTGGAATATAACCGGTAACGCGGTGAATTCAATTCTGAACGTAAATCAATTTCGATTTTCGAGTTCGCCCAGGCAGAGGTCGGAGGGAAGAAGGTTTACGCAGAGATAAATGGAGAAAGGGACGGGACCCCTGGGTGGATGTTAATGTCAGTTTAATTCTCACGGGCAAGCGAGTCGCGTTTGTGGTCACAGTGGTAGAACGTACACGAATGTATACGGGAAACTGAGTTTCTATGCGCTAGTCTCTCGCGTATGTATCAGTCGTATATTATTGCCGATAATTATGCGAACTTCATCCAGATACCAGACTCAGCGCTCGTTCGTCATCGTAATACGCTCGTATTTACTCGTGTTTCGCTCTCGGTACAAACAGAATTTTCATGGTTCTCGCGACCGCTTTTCTCGAATACTATCGACTCGAAAGCGATACACAAAGCTAAATCCATTCGCGAGAGATGGCTGAACGTGAATAGAGATCTCATGCTTTACACGTGTGTGCCCGTGTAAAATGGAAATACGAGTAGATGCGAAAGCAAATCTCCTCCCATGAGTTCGATATCCAACCGGTACTCATCAGTCCACAGTGAGGTATTAATAATGGTTTCAAAGTTTCATCGCTCTCCAGGTTTTTCAATTGTTCTACAACATCATACAAAATATAAATGTAACCATACTCTCGTAACACCGTATAGCTGGAGCGCTTTATGATATATCTCCGAAACTTCATCAATTATGAACTCCCACGAGTAAACTAGGTAAAACGAGAATATCGACTAGGGATTTGTACGGGGCTCTGCACCGTTGTTGGGTGTTATAATAATAACGAAAGAGCGACGGTGTATAAACGCAAAGATAAATCTCGGTATCGAATAGTCGGGCGGTCGTGTCAGCAGATTTTAACGGTGGAGTGCGCGATGTAAAACATATACGTATATACATACAAATACATACAGCCAGACAGAGAAAGGGGTGGGAGAGGGGAGAGGGAAATGGAGAGGTCGAATCGCTCGTACGAGAAACGAAACCCTCGTGGATTTCGATATACACTTGTTTACTCGCTGGATCGGCGAAATTTCGCCAAGCCAGGGGTACTCTCCCTTGCTATGTACGGGTGTACAGATACGCAGACAGACCCGATAAAATCGCGAATCTCTCAAAGTACCAGAGAGAGAGAGAGAGAGAGAGAGAGAGAGAGAATGCCAGAGGGATATAGCCACAGACTCTACCAGATTTGCAATAGGTACAGTTATCTCGACTGTAACGGGCCGTACGCGAAATTGAGAAGTTTGGCAAGGAGATTTTACGGAAACTGAAGACTGGATTCCGATGTTGCTGCTGCTCGTGCAGTTCCTGCTCATTTTCTGTTACTTTCCATTCGACCCTTCGTGAATAACATCCCCCAAATTCACTAACCGACAGCACAGAAATTACTTGCTGTGTTGGCGAATAAATTTAACGATCAACTCAGTCCGGCTCTCCCTTTCAATAATTTTGCTCCGTTCTCATCGTTGCATAAAATCAACGAATTGATAGAGCAATATTTCCACAATCGAATTTATGTACACAAAAATAGAAGCCCGGGTTGTTTGGTGGTTGAAGGAACAGGTATGGAGGGAAAAAATATTTTTTAATTGTACATCCGTCTCTGACTGCAGCACAATTGCACGTACAATACTGGAATACGCGATGAAACGAACAACGCTTTCGTGAGTCATGTTTCGAAACCATTGAAAATTTTGCACCGAGGAATCGTGCTCCTGACTTCAACGACAAGCAGAGTCGATTCTGATACAAGAGCCAAGGAGAGACTACCCGCATAGTTGATGCACTGCAGGTCCTCGTAACCAAGCGACGGAAAACCCTTACATACGTAAAAATCAAAATGTGATGTCAGTATGGGAGTGTACCGATGCCATTGACATCACAACCCCAGTTGAGTCCGCATCTTCGTTTATCATTATTCATTTATTTATGTATTTTTTCTTTTACCGTTCGCTAGTCAGGTACACGTGACTGTAGGGAATTCCAATATTTCTACAGGACGTACAACCCCGTAAGAATGTAAGGGAATGAAAAAGTCTAGTGTAAGAGGGCAAACTGAGGGAAAAAGAAGAGGAAAGGATGGAGCGATGAGGTGCTACCGCTGCTGCTACCGCTGCTGCGTTATACGACTTTAAAGCGTCGAGCATGACACACTTGCTGGTTACATAAGTAGTATACCTGCAGTCATATTCGTTTTTCTCCTTCGTACATTCTGGAGGTTTTCCTACTCACGCCTTTCCGTTGTGGGAATGACATCGTGTACGATTTTGTTGTACTTCGATATTCGCATACAAAGTGCGATTGAGAACATGAAAGCATTTGGAATATTAACTACACAGGACCTAAGTAAACCTGCTTCAACTTCAACTTCAGCGACAGTATTTTAACATTGAGTTAAATGTTCATTTAATTTTATGATGGTTCATACGTAACATCAATATTTTAGGATGACACGAGTACAACCTTTGCGTTCTACTTTCTCTCTTGTACTTCCCTAATATATTCTCAAGATTCAATGTACTTTATGTTCAGTGTAGTACGCGATTCTCTCGCAGACACTTGTCTCAGAGTTCATGAATTAATACGTGTCCTTGTCGTCGTTGCGTTGTTTCAGGTACTTCTATTTCCAGAGGAAGGTTGGGCGCGAAGCGCGAGTAGTTCCTACTGGACGCTGACACCATTCTGGTGGAGCAGAAGCCGGTGCAAAGTCGTCGAGGTCGCTGGAACAAGAAGGTAAAAAATAAAAAAAATTGACATCTTTTTTCTCATGTTATTACAAAAAGGAAAATCCTCTCAGCTCATTGTGCCAAGAACTCGCTGGGAATTTCGGGCTGTGCAAAATGTGAATTCTACGTTATTTCTCGTGATGGTAAAGTGGATGTCGCCCAACTCGTAAAATTTTCCCATTCAAAGTTCTCGTTCTCTCACGGCTCAGGGCAGGTTCCTGGTTACCTTCGGGGAAATATGTAATGGAGGTATACGAGAGCTCGGATATACTCTTTGCCTTTTCCTCGTGTATACCAACCACGCATAACGTGAGTAACGCGAAGGCCCGGTAGTACACAGCGAGTTATACTTTCACGAGAATGATTCGAGTCGTGAAACTAATAGGGGCTGACTGACGGGGTGTGAGAATAGGCAGGATACTCATCTTATAATATAGAGAAGTACGAGGGAAGATTGTTACGACGTATCCAACGTAGTAGTAGTAGTCTGGCTCCTCGAATAGTCGAACGTCGGGTTTCTGGCAGCTGTACGGTGAGTGTACGTGCTTGGTATATCCAACCGGACGTGGTCTCGAGGCTTTCCCTCGCGTGCAACGACCTCTGAGTTGTCCTGCAATAGACTTGGAGTCGGGATATTCATACGGATAAACACTCTCTGGTTCGAGAACACTCTAGACTCGTGTCTAACGACTTTCCTTTTCTTATAGCGGTTTTCGTGGTTTAGAAAAAAAAAATCAATTCCGAGATAAATTAATTTATAAGTGGAGGATATCTATTCAATACATTAATGTTCAACTTTTAACAAGATTTACATGAAATGTGTAGCAAGGAAACTTGCATTGAACGTCTATAATTGGTCCAAAGGTTCATTAAGCGTCCCAGGGCAGACGATATCTTTGTTTTTTTTTAATGTTTATGGCAGGCTCTAAGTTGGTTTTATCACGATGGATGAGAGCGTGACATCCATTGTATATAAACAATAACTACTGCTTAGAACGTTTAAAATGGATGTACAATAAATGTTCATGGGATTCACATAAGAATACTTAGACATAGCTGCAAACTGTAGTACGTCAATTCAACGTCCAACCCACGTTCCAAATTCGTCTTCAAGGACGTGTTGAGAATGTCTATTGGATGTTTACCGCAAGATCCTAAATGGAAGCAGTTTAGGATCATAATTGACTGGAGATCCAGAACATCGAACAACTGTCGCTTTGGTATGTCAATAAAAATTTTCATAAACGTTATAAATTCGTCTTCAAGAAAACATACAAACAATTGATATGAAGAAAATGGTTATCGGATGTTCTCCGGTCATTCGTTTGATTCTCGAGGGTTGTATCGTGGTCATACATTATCCATACAATGTAAATCAAAAAGCAAATGTTCACGGAACATGCATGGGCATCCACCGGCCAGTGACGGAAAGTGACAATCGACACTAATTCCATGTAATCTGGTTGTCTTCCGGACATATCTGTAAATGCTTATCAGATATATATTCTACGTCCATTGAACGTACACAATCGAATGTCTAAATGACATACGATGTACTATCATTGAACGTAATATGGACGTCTATTTTCGTTTTTACATACGTGAGATACGTATTCCATAACATCTATAAGACATCTGATGTACATTTGATATATATCTCATGGTATGTTCAAAGGACGACCACATCACATGGAATTCTCAATTACTACTTTCTGTGAATCTCTGGTGCATGCGTATTGATGTACCGAATGTCGATTTATTCACTGTGGATGTTTAATGTATATTTCACAGTCGTTAAGTTCTGTGCGAGGCGTATTCTACCTTTACTAAAAAAAAATAATCACCGGCAACAGCGAAAAATGTTGAAAGACGATCAAGTCTTTAACGAAAAGAGGATTAAAACGTTAGGAAAATTATGCATAATCTGTAGCTTCCATGAGAGCTAGAGCAGACAACGAAGTTAAGAGTGGAACTCGAAAGTTTCACAACGTTGAACCAGTTGTACAAAATTTTAAACCGGAATTACGTTCCACCGACCTACGTACGCTTCTGTATCTCACTTAATCGTTTATAGGAATACAGAAAAAAAATAGAGGGAGAACGAAAGGGAGAAATAGCGAATTGGAGCATTCGGATTCGTTTATCCCTTCTGTCTAGGTTAATCGGGAGTGGTCGACGAAGAATTGGACTAATTTCCATTCCAGCGTGACTACCTGCTGTTTTGGGATGCGAAAGCGTCGATTTAGATTGAACCGGATCGATCCAAGAGGGTTTTTCATGGTATGGCAATACTAAGGTATACTGTGTGGCGGTAACACAAGCAACGATGTAGAATCTTGGAAAGGGTGCGTCCGTGGCTATTTCGATGGAAGCCCCAAACCGCATGGACTGATGGGGTCGTGCGGTGGTTCTCGTATTTCGTTGGCTCCGACCATTCGCGAAAATTTCTCCCCGGATGACGATCCTTTGGCTTTGGGAAGGTTAAATTTAATTCGAGATGTGCCAAACCCCTGCCTCCCCATATTTGCTACGTCCATTCGCTAGAATGTAGTTTCCTGTCATCTCAGCCGATAGAGGGATAAAGCTCATCTCGCGAAGTACTCTCGCTGTATGAGTATACAAGAGAGAATTCATGCTGCTGTAATACGAGATTCTGCCATGACCTTTTGCCATGTTTTCAAAAAACACTTGAACTCTGAGTCTATCGTGATACCTGATGGAAAAGACTCATCTAATATTTTTGAAAAATGGGAATATCTTCGCACGACCAAAGCTCAGGTGTATGGGGCGTCAATAGAGAAGTAGGTGATCATAACCTATTATAGAGATATACGAGTATATTATAGGGAATAGGGAAACGGACGATCATGACGATTTTTCTGGGTACGCGGTTTCTCGATAGGAAAGTCAATTAGAGATTACGTCAATAGTTATCGCTGGCAGGTATAGCGAAGAAAACTTCAGGCTTCACGCGAGTATATTCTTTCAGCATTCGTACCATCGTCTTCATCATCATCATCATCATCATCATCGTTGATATCACCTTACCTTTAATTATATATAGAAACGTCGGTAATGAAATGTCGCAACGCACAAGTAGGAGCAAGTTGTATAACTTTTTCTGGACTTAAATAAGGCAATGAGAATTGTATCGAGAATCATGATACCTCAGGGAGAAGACGGAACTCGTCCATGATACTTTCGTACGACTTTGCTATACGGATAGTTGAGGCGATTCTGAACTATTTACGGGACTCCCGGTCCCTGAGGCAAAGGCGGAGCGTTCTTGTATTGAATTCGAGACACGCGATACCGATTCTACGGTAATGCTTGATCGTAATGTCTGTAGAAGAGCTGCTATGCCCTCCGGAATATTTCTTATCGGCGACTCGTGTGCTCGGGGCAACTGTTTCTGGTTGTCGTTGTCGTAGCCCTTCGTAGGTCGAGGTCCTTCGACTCTCTCGTTGCATCGCGTAATTCCTAGGGAATAATACGATCACGACCCACCCAGCGAGCCCGCTCTTCCTTGAAACGACTTCCCACACAGTTGTAACACCGCTCTACTATTCTCTCCTTCACTATTTTCTATCTCACTCACCGACACAGATCTCCACGCGTAACTGGAACTCATCTAACTTGGAGTTTGCAAGCGAACGGGTAAAGAGCTCGAGGTGAACCGACGAAGGTTCCTCAGCAACGAGCCTTGCTCTTCTTCGGCTATAGGTGCTGAACGAGAAAGGAGAAACGAGGCCGGGTCTGCCGGGAGTGATAACGACTCGCAATTTAGTACTCGCGAGTTCTCACACTCCTCGCTCTTCGAACCCTTCGACTCTCGTTCTCCCGCGTAACTATTCCTCGAGTACAATTCTCGCTCGCTGGCTCGCTCGCAACGTGTCGATTTTCTCGAGTAGCAATCACGCGTGCGGTGCGATTGCCATTTCAACAATTCACACCAGAAGTTCTTGTTGAAACCCAGAGACAACGCGTGTCTCGACTGTTACATCGATACCTCTCGATACGTCCTCCTGACGATACTGCCTGATAAGCGAATTTCTGCCAGGAATCCGTACCACTTCTGGTCTCTTCCCTTCAATGGAACCAGCATACGAAATTAAATCGGATTCAGAAAGGAATTAATTTTCAAAAAGAAACATTTTTTATTTTCATTTTACGATGAAAAATTGATTTTCTGTTTGTTCTTTGTACGTATCTCGATTTAAAGCGATGTAAAACAAGCTGTCGCTGAACTTTTAAGCGTTCACATGTTTGTAATCAAACATTTCACGTTATTGATCTAAACGTTGTACTAATCAGGAAGCATAGTTTGGTGTCCCCCTCCGATTTTCATGAAACTCACGTATGTTATAGAGCATCGAAAACTAAAAGACACGTCTTTTTTTTTTATCGGCGGAAAAACATTTCTAAGGGGGTCAAATCACCCTTCAAAGTTAGGGGCGATTATGCAGTTTCACCCTTGCAAATGAATTTTTTTCTTCAACTTCACGTGGAATTTTTATTGTCTTCAACGAGGAGCATTTTAGTTTTTGTTTCATTTAAATCGGTTGACGCTTTCTGGGTGAAACTGCATAATCATCCCTCGACATGCCTAACTTTGAAGGGCTATTTCACCCCTTAGAAATATTTTTCCGCCGATAAAAAAAATACGTGTCATTTAGTTTTCGATGCTCCACAACATACGTGAGTTTCATCAAAATCAGAGGGGGACACCAAACTATCCTTCCTTGTAAGTTATGCTATATTTTCAATGTACGAAAATTTTACAAAATTTCATGATACGAATTTGATTTAAACAAGTTTTACTTAACAATATTTACAGAAACAGAAGACCAGTATTGCGGTATGAAATTAACACTAATATGGTATTAACGATATGGTATCCATTTTATATAGATATAGTGTCTATGTCCGGTCAGTAGGATGGATATTTTTTGCGAAATACAACACAGGGTGCGTGATACGTGATTGCGATTTTGAGGGCGGGAATGAGAGGTGTAAATTCAAATTCCATATTTTCGAATCATTATAAATATCGGTTCTAATTGCCTGAACCAATTGAATTAAAAATTGATTAAGCAACCAGATTCGACGATACACTAACAATATTCTTGAACATTCAAATGGTTCAAACATTTACCATAGTCCCGATATTTATAATGATTCGCAAATGTGGAATTTGAATTAGGCCTCTCATTTCCGCGCTTAAAATTGCGAACACGTATCTCACACCCTGACTTGTGTTTCCCAAAAATATTCATCCTACTGACCGGACATAGACGCTATATCTATATAAAATGTTAAACTTACACGGTCGCTTGCATAGAATTACTTTGGTTAATGTTACGGTTAGATCAGTGTCATTGTTTTGAAACATTATTCGTTTTACATCGCGCGTCATCTCTATGATTGGTGTGTACACTGTTAAGAAGAATAACGTAGTATGCATAAGAGACGAAGAAACAATGTAATACTCAGTTATGATTGACTTTTTTCCTAAAATCATATTATTAATCCCTGCGAATCGACTTACGTTAATATACAAAAAAAGAACTTCACACGTAAAGGGTAATTTTCAATATTTCACTGAATATAGTGACATCGATTAGAATGGACACTGTAGCAGATGCAGCATAGAGCTCATAAATAAGAGAAACCCATGGAAATTAATAATAAATTTGATTAAAATCGATGTGCCTATCGTACTGCGTCGGAATTCTAGAAGCGGAGAATATAATCTAAGTCTTAACCAAGCACGTTCATTGTTTACGATATGAACGATAGAGGAAAAAAGAGACGACCCTTAGGGGAATCCCGTGAACAAAAGTTCGCGTGCAGCGTGACAAGTCGGTCAAAGGGAGTGCGAGAAGCACTTGCCATACAGCTAGTTCAGGAGAAATAGTGTGGAACTGAAGTGGAGGATGAAGCGCTGGCTCTAAAAACAGTTTGTATTTACATGAGACATCCATCGAGCTTATACTCCTTCAGTTTCCTCTTTGCTTGTCCTTTTTCATTCGTAACTAACACTATTCTGTTCTCCCGAAAACCAATAGGAGTGCAATTTACGCAACACTGGGCCAGACCATTAGGGGATGTCTGTAGATTGCTTCATCGCGTACCCGACTACAATAGCCTTCCTTGTTCAGAGAGAGAGAGAGAGAGAGAGAGAGAGAGAGAGAGAGAGAGAGAGAAAGTAACAGTAAAATCAGTATCGAATGAAAACAGTATATTTCAATTCACTGGCATTTCTCTTCGGTGACAGATTTCAACGAGTCTCAATCAATTCTGTTTATTCAGCCAACTCGACATACATAGTATTTAACACAATCGGTAATATACAACTCTTCTACCCTTCACGTTAGGACACTTTCGCGTGAGTACATACCGACTGAACAAAGCGCGTAAGCGAGCCGATCATCGACTCGATCATCCGTACAAATTCGAATTAGCGAAGCGCAATGGCTTTTCGGAAAATTCCCCTTCAAAACGATGATGGAATAATTAATGCGTGGTCCATTGCCGAACGGACCGAGAATAATTATTATCCGGTTTATTGACACAAGACAAATATGTACACAATGCTGTATACATAATTCTGTAAAGAATCAGTCAAGCGTGTAATTCACTTTATTCGTTTGTGACGTACTGAAAATAGTCTCGTTTAATAATGTACTTTATCGCAACGAATGCAGCACTTGTATCAGCGTTATTAGCATCCTGGGTACATTATTATTATCATCACATTTTCCGCGTGAGTGGAGACGAATCGATGTACCCTCGTGAGATAGGAAGAGGAAAAAAGATTTGAAATATTTTATTCGCACTCTGAAAGCAACAAAGTCTCGGTTCCTCATCTATTCCACCCGAGCATATTAAGATTAAATCGTGCCTCGTTAAAAAGGACGATTCGTTAAGCGCTAACGTTTTGGTCGTTTAACGCGGAGAGAGTGGCGAGGAGAGAAGATGTCACTGCGTCGTTGGCTGTACCTCTACCTCGTTGGTATATTTAATGAGTCCCCTCAAGCAAGGCGTCGTGTACGGCTCAACCTTCAACGCGCGTTAACTCTTATTTAGGTCGGTTGCTTGCTGAAAAGGAAGAGTCAGCGGAGAGGTACCAGGGTCGCACCACGTTTGCCGTCTGATGCCGTCAAGAAGAGGTTCGGAACGCTCAACGTCTTTCACGCTGGTAAACCAGTGGCGTGAACTTCTTCACTGGCTTTGAACAGGAAGTGGATTCTGTGGTTGTTCGCCATCCCTCGCTTTTTACTCTTGGCGGATTAATTTTACAACGCGTGATGCCGAGAACCTCGAGACGAGGGTTGAAGGCAACCAGAGTAAGAGAGGACAGAGCTGCCAGAAGCTTCGTTTAAAATTTTAATGAAAGGAAGTCTCGTAAAAGCGTATGCGGGATAAGCCCATTACCACGGACTATTCCGTACTACTGGCGCGCCACTTTGGACTCTCTGCAGACGTGAAATTAAGTGCCGTAGGAAAAAACGCGGAGGAACTAGTGCAAGCAAGCGTACTTCCTGCTTGCCCATACTGCCGGCTGACTAAAGAGTCATTTCGGCGAGCTCTTGCTCTTTGCAACGATTCTTTTTTTTGGCACTGTTCTCCCAGGAGTTAAAAAGTAAATCTCATGCTGCTGTATAAATAGTAAGGAGAATGAGAATCCGATTGCTCAAATATTTCAAAAGGTATAAAGACAGTCGATGTCGGTTTAAAAAAAAAAACACCACACTATGCAAATTGGTATATAAATATATGTAAACCGTAGACGATTTCTCTGTGAAAATATACTTCAACAATGGAAACGCATTTTAAAATCTGGCTCCTAATCAAACGTTTTCTTCAGAGAAATAAACGGTTGGATATGCTCCAGGTAACTACACGAATGGTTGACCCATCTAATTACCTTGTTGGCACAAGCAAGTAGTTTATTTCCGTCATATTTAACTATTCGATTAATTGCAACAACTAGTCGCTCTTCTCCGTCGCAGTTTTTCGCATCCGACGCAATTTTATTCTATGTTATCAATCGTGAATAATGTAAAATAATTCTGTTGTATACATTGAACTGTCTGCAATATAACCTAACGCTGTTACGGTCGAAATGTTATACTTTGTATATTGCTTCCTCGTCTTTTATTTAACGTCAGAGGCTTTGTGAAAAGTGGAAGATAATGAAGAAGCAATGTGCAATATTCTATTCTGTTGGCTCCGTTTTAAAGAATTTCTTATTCAATAAGATCTTTAAAATTGAACTGCTTAGACACAAAAGATTCCAGGCTGTCAGTTAATAATATTAATTAAAAATAATCGTATGAAAAGTATTATACTATATCTTTTCGAATATAATTGGCTGATTCTAATGTTTATTCTTGACTTGTACAATATTTTAAAGTAAATTACGAAAATATTTATCAAGTGTATTGCCATCATGATATATTCCTTGTGAATATATTCGTCAACGCTGGCTTTGAGAATTTGAAAATTATACGATGAAAATTAAGCGCTGCTATGAAAACTGTGGTGGTTTCTCTTTGTCGTTAGTGTTAGAGACGAGCAGATCCCGACAGAAAGGAAAAGGAGGTGGGCGTAGGGATGAATCAAAGGGATGCTCGATGCCGTAGTAAAATTTGCCAAGCCGGTTCTCACCGTATTGCGTCGTGCGGTCATGGTGGAGTGTCGGATCTGCGTCCGCACTTGAATGCCGAAGCGATTAAACTTTTAATGATCGTCGCCGCCGGTTTGAAATGCCGACGGAATAAGCCCCTGAAGAGCCCTCTCGTGATGCTGCCGTTTCGAATACGGTTGGTTTGTACCCCCACCTATCGAATTCTCCTGCTTTCTCTATCTCTCGCAGTATCTAGCAACACTCAAAAAAAACTCCCAACACAGAATTTTCGCTTCAACTCTCTTATTTTGCTCCCGAATGGTTTCTCAATGATCAATAAGTCGAATCGAAGTGAACGTAGCAGGAATTGGAAAAATTGAACAAGTACCGTGACATTTTCACGTACGTATTGGAATTAATCCTTAACTTAAAAAAAAAAAAACTACAACGCATACAAATAAATATAAAATCATTACATTCATAGTGAAAATGAAAATATTCCCATTAGCAAAGTAAACCATCAGAGGAGTCATCTAGTGACAAGGTTCTTTATTTTTTCACATACTTATTAAGAGACTTTTGGACAGAAAACAATACAGGATTCACGTATACACGTGAATCATAATTAAAACTAAAAAATGAAAAAAACTAACTATACCTTTTCCCATCTAACCGTTTACTCTAGCGAGAGCACAATGCATAAGGGCAGAAAAACATTTATAATTAACGGACTGCTAGTACTCCTCGGTTCTCATTGTACGGAATTTAATAACTCTTCATTATTTAGTCGAGAGAGAGAGAGAGAGAGAGAGAGAGAGAGAGAGAGAGAGAGAGAGAGAGAGAGAGAGAGAGAGAGAGAGAGAGAGAGAGAGAGAGAGAGAGAGAGAGAGAGAGAGAGAGAGAGAGAGAGAGAGAGAGGAGAGAGAGAGAGAGAGAGAGAGAGAGAGAGAGAGAGAGAGAGAGAGAGAGAGAGAGAGAGAGAGAGAGAGAGAGAGAGAAGAGAGGAGAGAGGAGAGAGAGAGAGAGAGAGAAGAGAGAGGAGACGAGAAGAGAGAGCGAGAGAGAGAGAGAGAGAGAGAGATGAGGGAGAGAGAGAGAGAGAGATAGAGGTCAACTCCACGCATTTTCAATCTATTACGTAAGTGCACGTTTATGCACCGTATCATTTGGTCTAAGTCTCCGTCCATTGTGTTTAAAATAAGTAGTGCGATGTTACGCTCTGAACAAAGCGGTGGTCGATGTGAGAGGCGATGCAAAACGCATGCATATACGCCCTATGGCTCGTGCTACGCCCTATGCCGGTACTGCGCTCCGCAAATTACGAAACTTAATATACCACTCTTGCCTGAATCCGGTGCATCGAGTGGCTCCTGCTGCTGCTGCTGCTGTTAACGAAAAAAAAGAAAAAGAAACGAGAGACGATAGTACGAGAAAAATAACGAAATGCGATATTAGCAACGAAGTCGCGTGCGTTGTCCAGGCGAACAATAACGCTTAGTAAAATATATCGGGCTAGTAATCCAAGCTGTGGGCCATAAAAAATCCGGTTTTATACTCCAGAAGCAAGAGCCAAAAATTAACATGGCAATTCAGTTTCTTGTACTGAAAAAAAGAAACACCTTTCTACAGCTGTGCTAAACTAAAAACATCTGCATAAATACTGTTTAAATAAATAAAAAGTAGTTAAATCGTTTTCACGACATAAATATCAAATCCATTAATCAAATTAAAACTCGTACCGGATGCTATCTTCGAATTATTCATTTACCTTTACAAATTTTTGTAATACATTATCACGTGAAAAATACATCGTTTCAAATGTCTTGCTATTAAATCGATCGTTGACATAGCCAACAAGATTTAAAAACTTCCTTTTATTACTAAATACAGTAATTAAAAAATTAATATAAATAAAAAAAATAGTTACTTCGTTATCGTATCCTTTTGCAAGTGCGCTCTTTACAAGCGTACAAAAGTACATCGTTGTCGGTGTACTCGTAACAAAAGTCGAGGGAGGGTTCGCAAAACTTCGCGAGATATATATATATATATATCTACAAGATAGAATGGAGAGAATTGCGAAGAGGTCATTGTCTCCTCGAAGGCTGCCGAATCCCGTGACACAACGGTGAGCTCGGTGCACGTGGACAGATAAGTGATCGTAGTTCTCATCAACCCTTTCCTGGAACTATACACCGCTATTACCGATAGTGCACGTAGCGAGAGAGCTCTCTGCATTTCGCGTGCGATTCAAGACACCCGAAATACTCTTGTTCTTCGCACGAACTCCCTTCTTTCGAAATCCTTGATCCTTTAGCTTCAGCCGCATACTTTATAAACGGATGAGTGCTTCTACGACACTGAAATAGAGCACGTACACTACACGTTCTATCTATTATTATATTATACACATGTACTATATAATTCTAAATACAAAGTGTATACCATAGATCTCGTTTACCGCCTCCTCTGACCTCCGAAATTCTGTATTAATCACGCTGATACTACGTTCGCTAACATTCCCTAGTAATCCCGAGTGTTTCTCACCGAACAGCTAGACGAATCTTTGGTGTGGCTCGAACGCGCTCAAGTAGTTGGTAACCGTGTGAGAGCAGACCACTAGAACTCAATCCAACTCACTCTATAATTACAATCTACTGTGTAGTCCTTTGGAGTATCCTCTCGAGTATCTCGCGGTAGTCCTGAACAGGATTATAGTTTGTGCTTCGTGAAAGAGAATTTTACCCTATCTATTCCCTGTCGTATGTTTTTAGTGGTTTATCAATCTTCTAGTCGAATTTGACTGTTTGTATGTTCTATCCGAAGTTGACCCGCTGCGGCAGTAATAACTTGTACTTTCGGTACGTAGTTGGTTAAAGGATTAGAAACGTTGACAATCGTACATTATGACATCTCCTGGCAAACATATTTCTGTTTTAATATCATTAAAAGTTTCAAATTCGTATTAGTACAGAGAGTTATAATACACGGAGATGAGAATATAGTAGAAATTATTATGTAACCTTGAACTGCTACTAGTCTGTTCGTTACCGGAAAGCTATCTGATAACCAGTTAAAAAATGTCCAATAATTTTTACAATATTTATGGGAATTATTTCTGTACGCGTTGACACGTGACGACATAGTCACATATTACCGGATTACTAGAAGTACAGAGTCGATACTCGAAATACCCAAATTGAAATCACTGTTTGGTCTTCTTCTACACGGAGACAGAGACCTCGGTTGCTTTAAACAATTGCACGGTTACATATGTTATAAGCAATTAATTTGATTGAGCCAACATATTAGCTGGCTGCCAATTAATTAATTGGTCGCGTCAATAAATTTGTTGGTAGATTTTTGTCCCAACCAAATTAAATTCCTGTAGCGTATTTAACTTTGTAATCAAACTATGTACACTGAGAATATGATAGAAAACGAATTTAATGAACTACATGTGCGGTGAGGTCGTATCAAAATATAAATAATCAGTGAAAACAACTTTTTTTTTCAAGTAGATAAAAACTTGATCCGATCAGCCGAATAAATCTTTTATATCATCGAGTTAACTCGAATTGAGTTCTCCTACACGAACAAACTCTTTAAAACTCCTCAACCATTTATTTACTTAAACCTACCATTTTGATTTTGTCAATTCAAAGCAGAGGTGTCGTCCAGTAGAAATTTCTTCGATTAACATTCTTGTTTTTTTTTTTTTTTTTTTTCAAACATACATTCATAACGAACATTTTTCAATGGTAATTTCATGTGAATGTAATTTTTAACGAAGGCGCCTGTGTCACTACGTTTATTTGGTGCAATACGAGTGACCGTGGTTATAGCATAAGGAATGAATGCGTAGCTCGTAAACTTGCGAATATAGATAGCACCGATAGTAGCAGCCGTGCTTGGACATAGACGAGGGTTTCTGAATCACACACGACACAAATTTGTCCTCTCGTATCGTTACCGCACGTGTACGTGTGATACCATAGAGAAAGCGTGAAGATAGAGAGGGCTTGCGAAGGAGCCGCGTCGAAATCTCGCACCTCTATACATGCAGCGAATTTATGCTTCGAGAATCGTCAGTGCGGTTTCTGGAGCACAGTTGTAACTTCATTGCAACTGTATATAAATATATATATATGTATAGTTGTTACATATCCTGATACACACACCGGCATATGCAATGTGCACGTTCTGTTTGCCTCAGGCCACCGTCGGTCGACGTTGCAACGCTCACTCTCCCGCGGGGCATTCAAAATTATTGCGAAGTACGGGAATCCCTGCTGCGGCTGGTACACCGGTGTTCTGGGTTGCTACTGTTGGGAAATCGGAATAGAGCACGTGTACGATATACGTGGTTGTATGCGCTAACGCAAAGTATAGTAAAGGAAAGCAAGACTGCGGGAAGATATAATATATATTTCCGGTTCTGAGATGCAGTGCGAATGGGTTGGTACCGCGAAACCCGTGCCTCCAGCCCTCCGCGTACCAACAATTCCTTGTTGCTTCGTCTGTAACCGGCAAATATGCCCTCGACGTGGGCTCTCTACGTTTAGATAACAGTCAGGTATGCGGCGTATAATGCACGCGTGACTTCAACAGCTCTCATGGATACACGCGAGCTATACGCGCGATTACCAGCGAAATGATATGAGCTTTGACTCCGGAGAGGATTAAATTTAGCCATGCGTGCTCGGTGATACTTTTAAATGATCGTACATAGCTGAGAAGGATTTGCAATATTGAAACTAATAAAATGTTGTAATTACTTTAATGTTGTTTGAAATATAAAAATTTTATAATTGACTACTTAATTTTTCTGTATTTATATTTATTTCAGGTACAGCACGCAAGCAAAAATGGTTGATACGGGCACGGGTACCCTCTACATCATTGGATCCTTCAAGAGAATGACCGTTGACCCAGATTTCAAGGTACGATAAACCCTCGTAAAATATTCAAAGTGTTTTGCAAAATTTCTCTACCCATGCGCTCGTGGAGGTCTTATCAGTGATTCACCAGCGACTAAACTATAGAAGAAATCTTTGCTCGTTCCTTAAAAAGTGTAGATAAGACGGAAAAAAGAAAAATATACATTTTAGCAGAGCTTCAAAGCATTCGTGTACCTATAGGAGCTGTCAGAAAGTGCAACCACAACCCTCCAGCGGTTCAGGCAAGCTTCGCGTACACAGGGGCGTTACAAGCGTGTACGTACGTTGGCGAATGTTAAAGTGGATGCTATTGTACGCCGACAAGGGTGGCAAACACCGCGTGTACCTCTGTACACGGTGGAGCTACAGGATTTTACGGGGGTACTAAAACGCTGGAAACGCCGTAGTAGTCCTTGTCGTCGTAGAATATAGCTACGAGGCGACGGGCAAGGGCACAGGTCCGAGTTCGCCGGCTTTCGAGAGCTGCCACGCTTCTCGTATATGCTTTGGAAGTTCGTGTGCCTATGCGTTGGTGTGATTCGCTATCGAGAAGCAGACTGTACAATACAGTCTCCGTAGACTGGCCAGCTACACAAGTTTACTGGTTCGCCAGGGGTACGCGTATAGCGTACGGGTAGGTGGAGCTTCCAACGAGTGGTGCAAGTAAACGTACGTGCGATACCAGAAGTACCTTTCATGTAGGATTTTCAACGAGAGCAGGAGTTCCAAGAGCCTAGAGAATCTCGCGTATATACGAACGAACGACGCATGGTATCTCCAGTAGTATACACACGTACTATTATATGGTTATACGTGTTCGTGTAATACATACAGAGGACTTGTGTACTTTATCCTCGCTCGTATGGTACGGTATACGTTGACTATATGTTCCACTGGTACACGAATATGGGTGATATAGCGTAGTGGGAATATGTATCTCTTCCTGTACTAAGTACACTCGTGGTATGAGTGCCTGGAGTGCAATAGCTTGGCGAGTTGAGCGCAGAAAGCATCAACTATATATGATAGGAGAACTGCATAGTTTGGTACATTGTATTGCGAGTAAGTACAGTTCCGTACAGACTTTCTGGCAAACCGAAGGGAACGCCAAGTTCGTGTACTTAACGAGTCATGTGAGACACGATTATGCATCGTCGCGAGACAATCCTCTCGGATTACCAACGTCGAAGGTGGTCCTCTTGCTCTCTCGAAAGACAAGATGATATATCGCGTATCGAACCGCGAGCCTGATTCATAATTCGAATTATGAATTATTCGGCGTCTGATATAGAACGCATCTGGTTACGAGTAAAAATATATATCGAAATATGTATTAAATACAGTGAGAGAAAAAAACAACGATACTGGCAACTATTAAATGCAACGACTGTTCGTTTTTTATTCATACGATTATTTTGATACTCGCTGTAACTACTTTCAATTGATTTAACTATACAAATAGTCTACTATACGATAGTCAAATAGACTTATAATTGATTGTTTTCACTTGATAGTTGCCAGAATTATATACAACGTTTTACCGGAAAATGTCGTATTCGTTGTTATCACTATAAATAAAATATTCATCAAATATATTTGACGCATATGAAATATTGATATTTTGATTTTTTAACATTTGAAGTAAACTATATAGAAATATTTTTTCTGTATACTCGTTCAGTATAGACTCATAGTTAATAGTTGTCATTTTCAATAGATGCCGGTACCATTCTCTTAGTGTGTGACGTGAGAAATTATCAAAAGATTATAAATTAATTGCACGTATTGTTTTTTCTGTCGACAGTTGTATCTAACCTCGAACGTTTCGTCCAGCGACTTCAACATGGGCTACAGCATGACCGGTACACTCGAACGAGGCTGCAAAAAGACTAACTCCTTCCAGATGACACATTTTGCTGTCATACGCCGACGAGACTACGAGAAGGCCTACGAGGATCCGAACCCCACATAGTGTCCGTCCACACCCACGCTTTCCGAGTGTGGGGATTGCGAACACTACACGTAGGGTGTCTTGCCCTGGAAACTCGGGATCGGAATATTAACGGTGACTGCAACGGCTCCAGGGGGCAACGAAGACTGCAAACGTGGTTGACCGATCGATTTTAGGTAGAATCGGCCCATAACTCGGCCATCGAAGGATTCTGAGCCAATGCGTGTTTCACGGTAATCGAACAAACGGTCGTCATCGAAATTAAAGTGCTCAAGATACATCATGCCAAAGGGATCGGTTCAGAGGAACGACGAAACCTGCTTTTGATATCGGAACGTTGTATAATGTTCTATAGTCAGCCGTTCGCCCATCACTTTCATCGGAGGATCCCTAAGAATTCCTGATCGACGATCGTCTCGAAGCTCCTTGATTCTCTTTATCGGTGGACTGGGCAAGAGAGAAGCAAAACGTCTATATAGCCTGTCGTTGACGAGCCTCGTTAATCCTGAAAGCGTCGAAACGTCCTTCCCTATCTGTCAGCTATCGGCGTATCTCTCGAACCTTCCGCTCTCTCTCTCTCGTACTCTCTCGCCCTTGAATCCTTGCGGGCGAATATGGTCACCGTCACGTTTCGCCGCCACCAAGATCCCAAGATCTTATTTTCTTAGAGAATTTATCGGGAGTTCTCTCAATGTCTTTTCGAGATAGAAGAGATTGCGCGGTCGTGAGCCAAATGCTCCTGTCTCGCAACGACGAGTGATCAGACGGGACTCGCGACCCTCGCTATTCTCAATATGGGTTCATTAATTTCTGACCGCGTGTCAGCCAGCAAAATAAGATGATTATCTGGTCTGAGGACGAAAATTTTCCCGAGTCCGAGACACCCAGCAGCTACCGAGCCAAACGTCCATTGATAGTCTCTAATATAGGTCGAACGAATGATTAAAATAGCTGATAAAATTATAAATGCGTATGTGCGAATGGTTTGCCGAGAGGAACGATTCGTCGTGAGAGAAAGAAAGCGAGAGAAGTAGCTCAACGAGCGCAATTACCTAAGGGCCGGTACGGGCGAAAAGTATACAAAAAGTGATTGAAACTTAACCAAAGTACTAGCACGTAAGTCAACGGCGACAAGCTGCCGATGTTTTTTTTTCTCGGCTCGCGGAATTAAAAAAATTAGCTCGAGCGCGAGGGACATACGACGAATAAATGAGAAACGAGAGCTTCGAAAGTTCTCTTATGATAAAAATTAAAATAATAAAAAATACGCCACGAGTTTTTCGCTAAGAAAGGACTGACAGCGTGAGACTTGCGGTCATTTACATAGGTTCCGCATAAAAGCTTTTCGTCGTGGTATAATTAATGAAAACGAATGAAAACGAATATCGCGCTCGATAATTTATTTTTGCTAATGTGTAGAAGGTACTCATACGCGAGACAATGCGAAACAATCAAAATATGGCCCTCGATATCTCACTCAAGGAACGAAGCGCGTGCGATTGAAATCATTTAAAAAAAAAAAAAAAACTGTACACGCGCAATAACTTCCACTGTGGGAATTCGATCGGATAAGCCCGTAGGAATAACGCAGGAATGGCGGAATATCATTGCCACATAACGGAAAACAGTCGAGATCGTTCACTGGAGAGAATCCGTTGAGCGAGAGATCCAATTTGTATTACGATAAGCTTAACGGAGGTCCTCGGTCGCGGGAAAACCGCACCGATCGGATAGTCGTACAGCGGCTACGTCTCGATATTCGGGCTTTGCTCAAGGCGCACCTAATCCGAAAACCGAATGTGCAGAAGCAGCAATATCGGTGGTAACACCGCCTCTGTACGTGTGCCATAAGTTGTTGATTCTCCCTGTGCCATCACCAGGAACCGGTATCGTCGCTACATCCACCGATTCGGATATTATATCCTGCGCATTCGTTTTAACACTCCGCTATATGGCTAAATCGATCGAATGTATTAATCTCGTATTCGCGACAAAACTATCCAACGAAGCGAACGTCTGCTATGACGGATTAGACCGCGACAAAAGCTCCACTAAATTCTTTAAATGTACCGCTTAAGAGATACTATATATATGAAATTCTCGTCGTGTAGATCGCGATCGAGACGCGATCGAACATTCGCACTGGATCGACGCGAGAGCATCAGGAATTATTGTGCGTTCGCGTTACAGGGTTTAGCGAGAGGCTTTCCGACATCGAGGCGAATTTTCTCCTGTAGGGATTGAATGCACCTCACGAGATCGAACTCGAATTCTCCGCAATTATTGGCCTCATCTACTAGTCCTATATTATGATAAACCAAAGAAAATAATTAATTATTTTTGTCGTTGCAACGAGCGTCCAGATGAGCCGAGACGATTCGATCTGGTCGAAGCGGAAAGACCTTCGCCGAGTCTCGATACGATCCTTCGAATTTCGAGTGTGTCGAGGATCGCCAAGTGTATAGAAAACTCTCGTATACATCCTAATTATTAAATTATAACACGAAAAACAAAATGATTATATGAGATTCGGTGTGAAATATATTTGCGAATTATCTGGATGTCTAGAAATCGCACTGTAGAGAGTATATAATTTTCCACGCGGCTTTTATAATCTCGTTCTAATCCTCTAAGCTTAGCGGTATTGATTCTAACAGATGGAACATCGATCTATCGGAATCAGCGAATTTATATTCTCATTTTTCGCTATCGCTCGCTCTTTAATTTATGCAAACGGGGATTTCTCCGTGTTTATATTCTCGTTACACTTTCGTTGCTCCACGAACACTTGACTCGAATGTAGCCGATCGCAATGCCACAAATTCCATCACTAATGGACACGTCACGAGCTCGCTCGCTGACGATCACTGCGTTACTTTGTACGGTCGCTTCGTCGATCCTTGACTAGACAATTTTTCGTTGGATCATTTACATCAACGGATTAACAATGTCCTGATTCGGTCGTTGCGGTTTGTCACCGGAATATGCTCGATTAAACGATGCGTTTTTAACCGTCGGAGAGCACGAATACTTCGAATCTATATATACCGACTGCTTCAGTACCTTTTGCGTATGATCAGTATCATCTTTATGAAAATTAAATCTAAAGTGGTCTTATTGATTCGGACTGTGTAACAACGGAGGACAGTAGTTTCTAATCCAGTATTTGACCGAACGAGGCCGTAGAACTCTCTGCGGTATTGCGATCGTGTTAAATTATTACAACCTTTGGGAAATGGCTGATAATCACATTTTCTCGATGCGTATGTACCAACGATACGAGCACACCGCATTTGCCATTGGCAACGTAAATTCGCCAATAACGATGCTCGGACTCGTATAACGAATCAATTATCGAAACTCTCACATCGCATGTTGCTACACGAATTATTGAACGCGCATTTGCCTCAACCCCAACGGGACTAGAATTAATGTACCTTTCATTTTCGCTTATCCAGTCGTCTCTTCCGTAGCCTAACAGCGCTTAACGATGGACAGGATGGGTTTTTAAAAGCAATCGGCTCAGTATGTGTAGTAATTTCACCCGTAGCAAAAATTTCCTATGTCGGTTGTGTCGTGCCAAGAATAATTTTATTAAAAAAAAAAAAAAAAAAACAAACACCTTAAAACTGCTGGCAGTCATTGGATTACGCTTAGCAAAGCACCATTGACGATTTATTAATATTTATGCTGTTAGCTATGGCGTCCACGAGATTTTGTCGTATCGAGCGTATCCAACAGACGAAATTTCGTGTAGTTATTACCGTAGACACTAAACTTCCTAGGATGTTTTCGAAAATAAGTACGTCCGAATATCACGGTCCCTCCTAACTACTTAGCAGTAGCCCAGACCCAAGAAATGCACGCTTTCTTCGTAAGACTTTAAAAAGTCGTTACCTTCGTCAGCTGCACTCGGGTCTTCTAGTCTTTGTTCTCAATGAGAATTCATTCCCGTTTTTAACTTCCGTCCGAACGGACAAGAGCTCAATTTAAATAGTTATCGGTAAATCGTTAAATTAATCCTTCGTGATACGGTTGATTTTAAATTATGAATTTTATCGAAATCAGTGATTTAGGACATTTAGATATTTTGTTATTGTTTCGACGTTAGTTCTGTAGACGCGTTAACGTTAAATTTAAAGATCATCGTTGATTTGGACGGAAGTCACAATCGGATTTATTCGAATCCTCGAAGTCTGTAGAATTAGGATCTTAGATCAATAGTATTTGTTCAAATAGCGTCGACATCGTCGTCCGAGCCTCCGTGACTGACGCGTACAATCGACTCTCGCTGCACCGTTGATCGATTCGTGAATATTATTTTTTTTAAACGTTCTTGAGAGCCGATTGTTGCTGTACGGTGTGTTGCTTAATCGCTAGTGGGGCATGGATGACCTTCGGATTCGATAGTCTTACCGGGCAAAGAGTGCAATTTATTAAAATTCCACTGCCACGCGGAAACCGCTAATCAAATTGGAAATAACAACAATTTTTTTTAAATAAAAACATACAAACAAATTTTAACAGCATTGAAATCCTACTTTGCGCAAAAATCAAATAATCGTCGAACGGCTATCGCATCCAGCGTGTCAAGTTAGTCAGTGTGTAGACGTTTTAGCGAGTATAGAGAACTGAACTTATTCTTATGATTATCACTAATATTATAATTGTAATGGTCTTAAAAAAATACGAACTACGATATTCGTATTCAATATTCATATTCAAAGCTATGGCTGTGATCGTAATTAATGGTAATGAAAGAAAAAAAACAGAGAAGTGGTTCGTATCCAGCATATATATAAATATATAAAAATATATATACACACACACACATATATATATATATATATGTATGCATGTATGTATGTATGTGCGTATGTATATTAAAATGTATTCGACGATTCGGCGTGCATAGTATTACGTTGTAAATTTTCGGATAAGATAACAGATATTTTGAGAATCTAACCGTTCATTGATTCGTTATTAAAATTCATTCGAAATTCACGGGTGATCCTGGCTTCTCGAAATAGTCTCTAACTATAGTCTGTCACTTGTCAATATTGTCCCGGAAGGTAAGAGCAACCGCGCCGACTATCACCCGATGTTTTTGTTATCGAGATACATTTTTTTCAATCTCGAAATCATCGGTAAAATGTTAAAGATTTTTACGTTGTTTTATGATACCTAATAATAACAATAACAATAACAATAATAATAATAACAACGCTAACAATACTAATACTCATAATAATAATGATAATAATAATAATCATTGTAGTAATAAGAATAACGATGTAACGAACTGTAAATAGATAATGTCCGACCCCTAGAGCATCAAACACAAACACACGCGCGCAAGCGCGTGCGTAGATTAGTCATTTTCGATGTAAAAATCAAAGGGTAATTTAAACGATCGTATTATCTCCACAAAATCAAATTCTGTATATAGTTGATAAGCGATTATCGATTAGAGCTCGATAGAATTCGCGCGGAGCTAACTAGTCTTATTTAAGGGAACGACGAGCGACGAAACGAATGCTCGTGAATAAAAATAAAATATCAGTTTATCGAAACTGTGAAACGCCATCGAACTGGGTATAACTTTCGTCGTTCGTCGTGTACCGATAACGGAAGCGCATGCTACAGCATTGAGTCGCTAAAAAAATTACAAAACCAAAGCCGTAAACGCATTTGAATCATTATCGATAGTTATACGTTATATGCTTTGATAACGTTGAATGAGATAAAAGTGGCACACAGCGAAAACACGTAGAACGCACGCACAAGATAAAAGAAAATATGCCGAGAAAGAAGACGGAATCTATATGACTGAGAGATAAATCCATCGGTCGAGTCAATGAGCATCCACCGAAAAAAAAAATGCGTTTACGTGAAAAAAAAAAGCAAAGCTTCGATGTATTTTCACTACAGTCCTGTCTGAAGTCAATTCATTTTGTATCTATACCTAATCTATATGTATCGATTGTCATAATTTAATGCCAAATAAATGTTACATTTACGCAGAGATTAATGTCTGTCGTTTCAAAATGTTTATTTCACATATATCCAGTTGGTAATTACAGTGACTGTCTCACGAATCTCAAGAAAAGTTTCTTTCTGTCGACCGTGCGTTATTGCGAGCGAACGAGCGACCGTTTGTCGTTGTCGTCGTTGTCGTTGTAGTCGTTGGCTCAATGGAACGCCCGCGTAATTAGGGTGTAGCTCGTTTGCGCCCGACTCTCTCTCTCTCTCTCTCTCTCTCTCTCTCTCTCTCACTCCGTGAAGAACAAACGACAAAGTTTTGACCGAGAGAGCTTGAGCCGCTGTTCGTAGCAGCGCCTTGTACACGAGCGTGGATTTCCAGAGAGTAGAGAGGGAGAATAAGCGTCGGGAGAAAGCACCGAAACGAGCGTCTACGCGAAACACCAGTAGCAACAGAGAAGCATGGCTCAGAAACTTTGCGATCGCTCTCGCATCTACTCAAAACGCTTTCCGCACCTATTCTCTGAAACATTTCTGAGCGACGGTTCGCACCCCAGCGCGACCGCCATCATCAGCTTCAAGCCCCGTAGTTCGGAGAACCTCGTGCAAAATTAATTTACCGTTCCGCACTACGCGCTCTCCAAACTTCGGACACTTTGATTTCACGCTCACCGACGCGAGTAAGTTGCGACGATTGTCTTTGATACCTAGATCTGTACAATTATCTTACAATTCAAGATTTGAGGATCGGAGTGTTTCGATCCTCTTTAGATGACAAAGTCGTGATAGTGCTTTTGCAGATTTTCATCATTTTTTTTTAACTTCTGGCATTTAGCTACCGTCTCTGTATTAAATCGGTTCAATAACATTGTCAACGTTAACTAAATTATGAATTGAGAAGCTATCGGTAAATAAGAACTTCGTTCATCGATTTCCAATATTTGAAAAATATTGACGGTGTAATTTTTTTTTTAAATACGATTCAGAAGTTGATCATTTCGACGATAACAAAGCATTAGGTAAACTTTAAAGCTCGTTCCGAAGGTTGTAAGGTCGAACCCCACTTGTTCGACCTATTCGTGATTACGCGAATTCACCGTTAGAACGCGAAAAATAGCTTTTGCCTAACCATAATGCACGTCGATCTGCGTATTGTCCATAATCGTATTATCGATAAGATCGCGGTTTAGGAAAAATGCGATTTTTCTAATGGATAATAACAAATAATAATTGATTGAATGGATGGATTCGTCGAGTAAGGGAAGTTCAGACACAGATGCGTAGACGGATAGACACGAAAAGAACGAGTTGCGATGTAAGATTTCGAAATAAGACTCAACGGCTGATAAATTTATAAAACTCAAACATAATCGCACCTCGAATAAATTTACAGGATTTTACGAAACTATCATGACGTTCAAAGCCTTAAATAGTTTTCATTTCAAATTGATCGTATGCGTTTTTTATGCTAATTTCAAGTTAAGCTAATTTTGTAGATTGAGTATTGTTGGATTGTAAGTGATAACATCTCCGGCGTCTTTGATAGTCTCATACTCCAGTTTTCATCTAATTTATTATAAATAAAATAAACGTTTGCCTAGAAAGTAGATATAAGTTTGATATTGGCAATTGAAAATACAGTTAGATTTATTTCAAACAAGTGTTTCATTGCAAAGCAATATACGTAATCGCCTTAAATAATAAATCCTACGTTGAACTAGTGCGTGAAATCTGTCTCAATGAATTACGTTTGAATTGATTGATAATCCTTCGGTGAACAGTTACTGTACCGGATGAAAATAAGAGACGGTGTCTGGAAGATACAAGACGCAAGATACACTTTATCGCATAATACGTCAACGGGCTCCCGGCATGGTATGACTTACTTTAACGAGAAGGCAAACGTTGACTCAACGTTCAGAGTTCGTAACGTATAGGCCATCCGCCTGCTCCGTTGGTGATAACTCGAGTGAATTTCGTGCGCCACCACCTGCTGCTAGACTAGTAACTGTAGTAGAGTAGTAATAGTCGTAAGCACGTGGTTGGTTCCTGGTCTATCGTCCAGCTGGGATAGCTGAAGCTCGAATATCAGGCGTAACGAATATAGATTGTGGAAATCGTTGTAATTGATTCAGCGTGGAGTCATTTGCCTCAATCTGCATTAATGAAAAGCGATTTGAAAAAAACTTGTACATACAACAATCTGGGTAAACACTTGTCAGATCCGATCGGTTTCCTTCGATTAATCGTGTCGGTTTGTCCTGCGTTGAATCAAGACGAGTGTTAATTAAAGAGAGGAAGAGAGGGAGAGAGAACGATAGAGATATATGTATACGTATAACGTTGGAGTACGGGGAAACCATTAATTACTTTAGCGAATTTCTATCCACGACCACATAAAATCGTGATACGTGTGCGTTGATGGTACTTGAAAAAAAAAAAATGTTTTTCAGTAAATAAAGGACAAACTCTCTTCTCCGCTCGTGTGTGCTATCTCCTGACGCATAACTCCACCTCCACAAACAGCTATTTAATTGGCAGCTGACGGCAATCAACTCTCTGCACTCTTTATTCGCCTTTCTCAATAGCTGCTGCTGCTGCTGCTGCTGCTGCTGCTGCCGGTGTCAGCGGTTGACCGTCAATATTTTATACGATAGCGCGAAATTAAAAGTAAATTGAATTATAGATTGAATCCTGCGGGACTCCACCATCGAGTCCACTGCACCTTCCTATAACTATATATTTAGTCGCTTTCTCTCGCTCCCTCGCAAGGCGGGTTTTAGATACGTGAATCAGCGATTCAGCGTGCAATACCAAAAACATAAATCTGAAGAAATTTACATAACCACGCCGTGCGCTAGCTACCATCGTTGAATTCAGTCTGGGATACTTTGCATACAAAGGTCCTCCCTCCCTCGTTTCTCTGTGTTCTCCGGATCCCTTTCTCGTTCTCTTTCTCGCTTCAATCACTGCACCCTTACACTCGCATCCCTTCAACACTGCTCTCTATGCCAGAGTGCCCGGTACTTACGATCTCGATATACACTCGCATTATTTCGTACGCGTTTATCAACTACCAGAAACCCTTAAGTGCCCTTTTTATGTTGCTACCGCAGAGTTTATGTTGCTCTGAAAGGGCAGTTGCCGGAGTACCTCGTAAAAAAACTTGTCCTCTTACAATCCGCATCGTAGAATAATACTTGCACAATCATTTTAAGGGCCTGTCAAATATCAAAGGAGTCGCTACAAATATATCTCCATATTTTTTCGAAGATAGTTTAATGGAATGCAATAAACTGCAACGATTTATGTAGAATTAATAGACGCAAGTTTTCTTCTGTCGTAAAGCGAATTAATAGGAATTACATCATTATATCAAATAAAAAATAATGTAGCGTTCGCATCCGACATAGGTCTGTATAGTTCCTGATACATTTGTTTGCTGGGACAATGCGCTTTTGTGTAATAAATTTCCTTTTGTGCAATGTAGTTGCAATAACCATTCCCAGCATACGATGTGCCGCGAATTAGTTACAAAAATCAAATAGAAATACTCAACTATTTTTGATTGATTGTCGAAAAATAATACCAAACGCAGTTTCACCTTCACCACGAGGCGCGAGGCAACATAAATAACGTCGACAGTAGTCACAACAATGATTTGAATGTTACCGGATCCTACGAGTTAGTTCCCATTACCAATCACTTTCCTCCCATAACCAACTAGTTGGTTATCGTTAATAGTAAACTTTTTATAAAGGCAAACGTCGCTATTGTTTGATGCGACAACTACACGCTAACGAGATCACGTCCTCAAAATAATGGAATTTTTGTCGAGTTGATAAATAAATAATGAAATATTGTGAATAGATGTCTCGGTGATCCTTGCCATTGTAAACCTAATTTCATGTCAAAGAACTCACCGAACTGGTTGTTTGTACCAATCAACCGGTGAATTGAGTTTGTTATCGTCCCGTTGGTTGTCGGAACTCATTTTCTCAAGTACTTTTTTTCCATGTATAAGACTTAGCGGACAAATTCGAAATTAAATTTGAATGTCCTATTGCTTTCACACGTGTGCAACTGAGAATGATAAATGTGGCATTGCGATGGGCATACAATTATTGTATTTTGATGACTCTGATCGCGCTACCTAATTAATTCGTGAATGTGACAAATTTTTTTACGCCGGAAGTGCAATAGAAGTTCATTAACACCGGTAGACAGCGAGGTTATGTTCAGACTGTACTTGACCCACTGATGAAAGTGTCCATACATTCTTATTCTAATACGAATGGCACTGCGAATAAATTATTTTACGGTCACATTGTCAGTAATCAAATACATACAGCTTCGGTTCATTCAAATTAATTTTTTCAGATATATTTTATGATTCATAAATAATTTGTAGATTAGTAAATATTATACAAATGCCCTGGGACATGTAACTATTTTACTTGTGGTTCTGCTTCGTTCTTCATCTTAGTGGCTCATGTGAGGGTGGATTAAAAAGTGAATTACTCAATTTCCATTCAAGCACTTATAACATACCATACGTAACGTATTTGCTTCACAGATGTCATGGTATGAACCCAGAAGGGCACGTGGACTACACTATCCGCAATGCGGTAATGACAATTCCCGCCGTCCGGCTTCGTTATGCAAAGGCATAAATTATCGCGAGAGAACTGTTTCGCTGGCTGGTTATCTCCCGTGAGTTCCCTGACCGGGATCACCGAGCAACGTTATATTATACGCCATGAGTTATCGGAGTGACGAGTCTCGTTAAACGCCCGTGGAATTCCCGTAGTTTAATCGGCTAACGAGTTATGCGGGTGCTTTGAGTCACGTGGACTTCTCGATCGTTAGACGAGAGAAATTATAAACAACGAGTTCCAATTATTGCGAAAAAAACAGTTGCAGCATCGTCGGACTAGAAAAATAATACATCGAAGCAAAGTAATATGCTGTCAGTTAGAAACGAAAGTCAACGAGGAGGGTAACTAATGCGCACGGAACCATAGTGCAGAAGCGAAATAAGAAGCTGATTCACGGGTGTAGATTGGCCGTTGAATTTCCTGCGTAACCGTTGTTCACCTGTACGTGTTTTGGATAAGATCGCTCCCTCTGAATCCTTAATGGGATCTTAACGTGATGCTGGTTTTACTCCCAGGAATTTATACTTATTACTCCCCCCCCCCCCCTGCCACCCTCTCACCCTACTTGTTCCACACGCTGCAATCCCTCTTCCAAAGCACCCACCTACGCGATAAGCGGTACATCGCGGCGGTTCGTATAGTTACATACTTACGCGTACTAGAAAACAGGTATTTATAAGGATCGCGGAATTTGTGCTGAACTACGTCTTTGCAATAGTTTACAGTTAGTGCGCTGAGAAATGTCCGCGGTAAATTCTACATTTCCATCAAACGTTATATCGACTGCATTAAATTTATTTTCGCGGGTACTCCTGTAGTTAATAGTTAAACAAAAATGCAAACAAACGAAAAAAACATCAAACTAATGCGATCCGTAACAAAGTTCAAAACTAAGATAATTTCCGAGGCAATTACTGTAAAAATGATGGCAGCAGTGAAAAATTCTGCATGGTACCAGTGCAATCGTTGACGGAAATGAAGAGTTTATCGAAAAGTTTTTTGTTCGATAAACTTAAATTATTGGTAATTATTACCAATAATTTTTATAATTATCACGAAAGTTCCGATATAGAATTACACGAATATAATACAAACGTCAGCGAAAAGGAAAAATGAATCAATAATTATTTCCTGTGTGATTTAAATTTTATAACGAAAGTTTTCCATACTGCACTCGCGATAGAACGTAATCGAATTTTCATGTAGCAGATATGAAGATTCAACTCACGTCGAGCGGCTTTGGATTACGCAATCATGAGCCTGGCTGTGTATACCACTAATTAGAAGCTAATTACAACACGAAGCTTCAGGGGTTTGAAGCTTGTCAACTATGCAATGATAAAATTAATATCTCGAATGTCCCTGGAACTCGTTACGTAAATTAGGGAAATATTTTACTGCACCGGCGGAAAATGACGCGTGGAATGTTATTCCGTACAGTGATATCGGAGATTTAGAATGCACATGCGACGTTGTCATACGAATAAAAGTTTCCCATCAGTGCGACGATGTACCTGAGCAGAAATTTATTTTGGGTTGCCTGAGTTAGATGGAAACCATTGTCCGACTAAGCTCACGGAATTTCAGTCGGATCGGAACCAGATCTGGTAACGATACATCTTACCTGATCGGAATAGCAGGATTTAGCCCAGGTCTGGCCCGAATATAGCACGTTTATGTCTTGCCTGGTCAGACTCGTACAGTTTGAACCCAGTCTGGGCCGGATTTGACATCGATACGTTTTATCTGATCAGCAGTATCGAGACTACAGTCGAAACTGAGCTTTAATCCGATATCGATGCGGCTTAACGAATCGAGCAAACTTAATACACCGTTTGATGTGGGTCAGATAGATTATTCGGATCAGGACCTGATATAATTCCAGTTAAAATCCGGTGTGCACCGGACTTCGGTCTTATTAAATTTCTACTCGTGTACATTTAATTATACCAATGGAGACGTATACCTGGGCGACGAAATTCCCAAGGTACGTATCAGTTGCGTATCTGTACACGGAGATGCACTAATTTGTATGCCAATGGTTCCTCGAGGCAATGATCACGCGTACATCGTATCTCTGAAATAATTCAATATCGATAGTGGCTAATTTGATTGTCGCAAGATAATATCGTCTGGGTGCTAAGGGGACAACTGTTGGTGCATTCGCGCGAATGTAAATTATTTGTCCCACCATGATACGTCAGTGTTAGCGTCGATATTATCAAGATTTTTTCCATGGAAAAATATATTTCGAAAGATAGAGTAATTGTGGATAGGCGGAAGTCATCTCGTACTCACCTGAGAGATCGGTAAGACAGCTCCGCCACCTCCTGGTAGAAAAGTTGGAGTGTTTTAACGATTGGCCATCCCAACTGTTGGAAACCTATATAAAAATAAAATGTTGTGTGGACCAATTGTAAAAAGGCCAAGATAAAACATATTACATATATATTGATTATTTTATTGATAACATTTCGCAATCAATTTTGATGATCCAGGGTCGTATTGACTGAACCATCCAGTATATTAATTAACTATCACGACGGTAAGAGAAAGTAAGAGGGTGCGCGACCAGTGAATCGAACTGTGTCTGAATGTAAATTGCAGAAATAACATCAAAGCGCACCGCCAGTGCCAGGGTCTTCCGTCCCCTTCTCCGGTCTCTACGGTGCAGCCAATGTGGACCCATAGGAATAAAATGAAGTTCAGAATAGTATAACTCAAAGCCTGGAGTGAGCTTCCTCGCGAGCGGTCCGAATCGATCTCCTTTGAGGTCGTCGAGAGACCGCCGCCGGTGTTGGCGAGTGTTCTCTGGCTACGGGTTCGATGCCTCCCGCGGAAACGGAACCGGAAGCGAACGGAACGACCCGATGACTAGGAAGATCCTCTTGGACTGAAACTGCCGTTCACCGCGTCTCCAAGGAGAGAGGATGCCTTGAGGGAGAGACAGGAAGGAAGGTGCTTACGCTTGATTTACATTCAATACTCTACCCTTATACTCCTCCTATTATACTCCTTCTAACGAGGAGACGTGAATTGTACATCTCCTTTAGAGTTCTGCTACGGCACGGTTCGCATTATAGTAAGTTTAAATGATATTGTCATATATTATTATATTTTATTTAAAACGCTTCGCTTCTTTTCAGGAAATGAAGGATAGCGAGAAATTGAGGATGAGAGCTCACTGACTTGCTAATTGTTATCACTTGGAACGCAAACGACTATACTTTTGTCACATTTATTTTTGGTCTTATTTTAATAATTAAAATGCCGTGTAAATAAAAAATTTCTCGCCATTCCAAAGATTCTCCTCTACGGAGAATGGTTATCTCGATTCTGGCTTCCTCATGGAGGAAGTGGTATTAAAATGTTCGATAAAATTGAAAATTTTGTATAATTGCAAATTTCATAAACCCCTTAATCGATTTTCACCAAATTCAAGATCAAGTATCCTTGTATCCTAGGTAATTTGTATCCTAAGTTTCAAAATTACAAAAATTAGTGCAAAAATAGATTTTTTTCGAAAATTAACAAAAATTCATGTTTCTATAAAATTTAAATGCCATTATAAATTTTTCCTAAACTCAATACCGTACAATCTTGTCCTCTGGGATATTCTTGTAGAAAGTTTTAACTCGATAGCTAAAAAATTTACCAAAGTTAGAAATCGTACTTCTTTTTTTCTCAAAAAATTCAAACAACCATTAAATGAGACACCCTTCAGCGATTTGGGCGAAAATGACGGATGTTGCGACCCGACCTATATGCAAAATTTCAGGATGATGACACACACTCACATACGCACACCACGCACACACACGCGCACATGCAAACACCTCCATGCGGAAGCAAAAAACGTCGAAACAAAAAGTTATTTCCGCAACACAACACTCATTGAATGATTGAAATCAATTGCACTGCGCTGCGGTACTTTCAAGAAATCCGCCATCCCCATTTCCGGTCTATGATGCATGTATAATTGAAGTTTGAATCTGAAGTAGTATGCAGCAGCACGAGTGTCGTGAACATTTCTAACGCTCAGTAAACTTTATTGTTGAGACATTTCCGTCTGAAACGCTCGCATGTAAAAGGTAGCGAGCTGGAACGAAACGCGTCGAACATAGCCTCGATGGGAACTCCCTGCGACAATATATTACCAATGTACTGGGAGCGAGTGAAATGGTGGTTGGATGATGGGACAAGTGGCCTAAGCTCAAACTCTATTCGACGAGTCACCCGTTGAAGTTTCTCCAGCATTGACGCTACTACCAGTTTCGCTACTCGTGTTGTTCGGAAAGCGCGATCCTCTCGGTCGATGTCGATGAGGAACGTCAAACTTGGCTCTCGTCTCGTGTACCTACCTTCGCCCCTCGCGCCTGGAGCAACCACGACTCAAGGATTAAGAGTCTCCAACGAATTCAGCATCTTCTCGTATTCAAAAGTATGCGGCGTATCTCCCAAGACTTGTAACATGTATACACACGAGTTTCGTGGTTGTTACGAAAGTTTCAGTGTTGAGAGCATAGAAGAGATTTAACGAGAAGAATACTAAATGTACTTTCATGACAATTACGGTCGTTTACGTTGCTCGTAGCTATCATTTTATCGTCGCTTACCTAGCCATCATTTCTTTCTTTCTACACAATTACCATTCTATAATTATTCTACATAATTTATTGTGTCTCCAGTTCAATTACTCGTTTAGAGAAAATATACCTCAGTTTACTATCAAGGGTACTCTTCGTAGTTCATGTCTCTCTCTTTATCACTATCTTTTTCTCTTTTTCTACATTTCTGGTTGAGTTCGTGACTATTGGATACTTTGGTTTTCAACTAATCCTTTTGGGCCCTTTCAACGTTATAAATTTGATATTTGTGCAAATTAAGAGCCGTTTTAATGCTTATTACTAACTTTATAATTCCGTCCCTATATATCTAAGTCTGAAACAGTTGTACAATGTTTGGATGGAAATTGCTCGACGCATGAAATCCACAGACGAGCTATAGGGCAAGCTGCACCGGCTTTATCAAGTAGCTGACTAAGTCTGCGAAATCCCAGCGTCCCGCGATGCATCAGCTCGAAAACTACTGTACTGTATATTACAGAGGTAGGAGTGTACACAGTACAGCACCAACTAGAAGAAGAAGTAGACGAAGAAGAAGGGCCAGGGTGAATGTGCACTACTATCTCCTTTGTCCTTAACCGTCGCCCTGGCTCGGTTAAAGTTTCTAGAGCCAGGAAGAGCATCAGGAAGCTCCCAATCTAGTTCACGATGACGCACGTGCCGCTGTCTCCTCTGTACTTAAATTGCGAGATAGTTCAGTACTTGCTGCTCGTCTCAGAGATACGTGCGTTCACTTCTATTCTGGCTTCTCTGTGTTCTCAATTTGGAGTAACTTCCTTCGGTAGGGAGAGTGAGGAGCGCCCATTTCGATACGGTCGCTTCGTTGCACCTGTTCCTTGAACGAAGAAAATCGAGGGCTGAGACGGTGCTGGTATTCCGGACATTATGCTAATTTCGATCTGGTAGTGCTTTCAATTTCGAGATCTCGGGATAATCAAGAATATTCTTTGGTCCTCCCTCGGTCGATCTGTTTGACTCTGTGTGGGAATTAGGAACTGGGAGAGAACTTAGCTTCCAATAGTATCGGATTCGGAAAGAGAAGGGAACGGAGGAGAACGTGCCAACGTGCGTCTCTGAGGAAACGAGACACGGAGAGCAAGAGCGAGGTTTGTCTCTATTCGAAGACGACCTCCGTAGGAAGCTCAAGCTCCCTTGAATCATTCACGGGGATTTTCTGGAAAACTCCACGAGCTGATCTTGTCCAACATCGGAATTCGTGTATCGACTTTCCTCCTTCCACGTTTCCACTGCCAGCACTCACAGCCGTTCCGGGTCAAACTCGAGTCCTTGTACGTGTCTGTATGCCGTCGGAAAATACGATTCTCCTAAACTCCAGGGTATCATTCCTTTTTATTTTTTATTTTTTCAGGATGACACTGAATTGTATTCGCGATCTCTTCCGTTCGCGGCAAAGTCTCGTTCACAAAGATATATATTAGTTTCATTGTTCTCAACTTATTTGGTTTTTTGAAAAATATTTCTTCCAGATTTCATTATTTTTCCGAAGATACGTACTCGATACAATTCATTCAATGTTGTTTAAGCCACATTTTGTGAAATACTCGAGCGAGCAAGGACGTCCTCCTGTCGATATATTCAAAACGGTAAAGGCAACGAAGGTCGTTTCACGATTGGAACAGAATGCTGTGACTCGGAGTAACGCACGTCGCATTTCGTTCTCGTTCCATCAAGCTCACTCGTCCCCCTTCAAGGAACGTTATACGCTAGCAGCAGCAAAAGCAGAAGCAGAAGCAGAAGCAGAAGCAGGGGAGCGCGTTCACGTTCACTGAACTGCTTTGAATATCGACGCCTAATGGAGCTACCACGTCGCCTCTCGCCTCTCGTATTCTGTTTATTCAAATTACCCTCCCACGCGTTGGCACTCTCGAGCTGCCGAAGCGACCCTCACTTATTCCTGGACTACCGGCAAACTCCGATAAACATATATATACATGGCACATCACTCGAATCGTCTGTCGCGATTTTGCATGATCCGCTACTGCTGCCTCGAGATCATGACAATAAAAATTCTTACATTTTTTATACTCCTGTAATAATGTACGATAAATCGGAGCGATTTGTTTTTTATCCTATTAAAAATTCTTACGTTGATCGAGAACCGTCTGGCGTCTCTGAAGCTGAATGAAAAGTTGTAACTCTGAAAAAAAATGTCATGGGATATGGTTCACGGGGTTTCTACCATCGGCGTCGAGGGTTATACCACTGTAAGCCTGAGAAAGATCCTTTGCATTTCGCGGGGGGAGCGTACAACCGCATCCGCAAGTTCCATTAGAGCGCGATTTCTCTCACTTTCTCTTAATGTCCTCATGAAAAGTTTTTATCCTTTGCCGGATGGTGGAACGGGAAGGAGACTCGAATACTCCCGACCACATCTTATCCTACCTTCCCGAAAAGGAGAGAGTACCAGGACTAATATAGCATACTATACTTTTTCAATTCATTTTGTCTTTTATCGTGGCTGAGTCGGGAGGATATGCCACTGAATTTCAGTGGAATTTCACGTTGGTACAAAGCTTCTTTTAACACAGAGTTGCATCTTTAATATTTAATCTCCTATAAGACTGATCGAGCAGGCCACAAAGGCGATCGATATCTGTGCTTCGACACACACACACGCACACACACACACACACACACACACACACACACACACACACACACACACACACACACAGACACACACACACACAGACAGACACACACACACACACACACACACACACAGTGTGCAATCGATCGTTACACCTCGTATCTTCAATAATCCAGAACGATGTTCACGCGTTAGTGACAATAAGCCCCATGCGAATAGTCTAGCTCACGTTAACTCGCCGTTGTTGGTAGCAGCGTGTTTGCTAGTTCAGCTACGTGATGGATTGCTCCGCCACATTGACTGACCGCTCAAGCGTGCGAGTTTCCTACGTGTTCTATACGGTTGGTACGCGTTCATGTATAACCAGGGAATACGAGTATTGACTGGAAGACCATCTTCGTACAGACTATTCCAAAATTTTTATATTGTACACTAAAGTTAACCTACAATAACACTCGGAGAAAATGGTATCTCGGAAGATTCGATTCTTGAAAGATGCAGTGAATTATTCTTCAGTGGTACAGGTAATCGCAAGTCAGCCATTGCATTGAATACCGCGTGTCCCTCGTCCATAACTTGTCCAATGAACACCTTCCAGCGTTTCGCTTATTGGGGAGAGACCCAGACTAGCTTATAGCTACCCTGACGTCAACCCGATGCTATCCTAACGGACGAGTGATCGATTGCATGCCTCGAAGTATCGACGTGCAAAACGTATGCCTACTTATCCACGGTGAATACTCACAGCTGGTTTAACTTGATGCTTTTGCACCTCGACGGAAAGTTATATATCCCGAAGTATTAATTCGTAAAGGATCTTGTGGGCATTCGAACCTGCACGTGCTCTAACGAAATAAAAAGTTTCTAACACCAAATACGAAGGCAGGAAAAAAAGTCCTGGATATCGATACTTTTGTATGTATTGAAGTCGAGCAGTTTTGTGGCTGATAACGAAATATCGTAAAGAATACTAAAAATAATTCGTTTGATCGAACGAAGGATACATAACGGAAAATTCAACTATTTATATGTACAAACAAATTTTTCTCTATTAAAGAAAGTTAAAAGGCAAGTTTTTCATATTTGCTATACGATAGTTCAAGATCGTCGAGGGAAATGATCAACTTCTTAGTTTGATTTGCGAATGAGAAAAGTAAGAAGAACTCTCACGTTACTCAACTCCTAGAGGCAATGGAATACGCCCAGTTGTCGAAAAACGTATGTATAACAATATTATAACGATAGCATAGTTGATACAAAGTATTCATTTATAAATAAAGACCTTGGTTTGGATTTACTAAAATAATAAATAAATAACTGGGGTCAATACATAAAAATGTAGAATTAATAGAAATTCTTGATAATTATAATTAATAAAATGAAATTCTTGATAATTATAATTAATAAAATGAAATTTTTGTTAATTACAAAAGTAGTTAGAAAGCAGTTACTAACTACAAGCTTTTTAGTTTACTTTGTATTTGTGGGAAACGACTACAGCGGCGACACAACTGCGGTTGTTGAAAAAATAAAAGGGTAAAAAAGTAAAAATTCGTTATAATTTTCCTCTACTACATCGCAGACGGTCTTCCAGTTATTTAGTATCACGGGACCAATGGCTTTTCCAGTACTCGGTCCATATCGTTCTTGTCGGTTCGAGAAAACTCGGTTTGCGCCTTCGCGGAGCCGAGTTTCGTCTCGATTGCTTCTTCTTGCAAATCAAGCGGTATTCGCGTCCAGCTATGAAGCAAGGATTCTGCGCGACGGGAATGGTAACTTCGTCTTATCCTCGCCCACTTTTTGCCCTCGCCGCAATAACTCATCGACCCAGTTCGAAGCCCCAACGTCTTCTCCTTTTTTTCCCACTCGAGAGTAAAGCTCCATTTTATTTCCTCAGGGCGAACTGTCTTCCACTGCGCGACGACTAGAAGAGAACCGAAGAAAGAAAGATGCTCTTATCCTGTCTCAACATCTAGAAGATCGATCGATTCTGCGGCTGTCGATTGACAACAAAGTTCTCCCTATCGCGTCGAAGAATCTTCTTTCATATTCTCAACCACACGCTACAAGTACAGCATTCTATGAGTATGTGGATGTGAACATGCAAACAAAAAAAGTGATATTTCAAGGAAAACGAAAAGAACACATCATACCATGTAGCAATACTAGAGTTTCATCGTTTATACGATCGTGCGCGGAATTGTTTATGCGAGCTCATCCCCATCAAATATTTATGTGTATTTATGCTGAAAGAGGAAAAATTAGCATAAGCCGAAAGTAAACGAACGCTGCAAGCACGATTCGTTTCGTTTCCTCGTGAGTACTGGTTTGTACATAATGAGAAAGTACGTGTTGTATCGCATGCATCTGTAGGTACGCGCGACGACGAAAACTATTGCGAATATCGTCGAGTATTTCCTATTGCGGATGATAACTGATCGATCCATATAAAGCCTCGTTATTATTATGCTTCGTCATTAGCGAATTACTATTTTAATTATCGTTTATGCTGTACGCGAATAAAGAGAACGTGTTCGATCCACCGGTTCTCTAATACAAATCGTACGAACGTGAAATGTAGAGTAAATCAGGGACAACTTGACATATGAGATAAAGTGCCATAATGCATATTGCTCTTCCCCCTATAACTAACGATCGGTTCTTATTACTATGTCTATTGAGGAAGCTCACGAAAATACGCAAAAGAAAATAAGTTGTATCTATAATGGAACTTCATGGTAGAATTTCATTTAGAAATGGATCGAGATTAATGATATTCGAGAATATTAATTCTATTGAGCCAATTGAGGTAAATAATACTTTTCGAATTCTATGAATCAATAGAACTGCAGGAAAGTACTTGAACGTTGGAAAGAGCTGCCATAAACTAATATATCATACCGTTATTCGTTCAGGAGTATGATCTGTGCCAGCTGCAGTTCCAACAAAAAAAAAAGTGGGCATCTACCGCGAGTCAAGTGGGAATGCATTTTACAAAATTCACCTAAATTCAATAGTTTTCCAAGTAATTATCATTTTTATTTTTATTTATTTTGTTAGGTATAAATACGTGAATTCCAATACCAAGACGATGAGGCATCCGACCATCGAATACAATCATCAGCAGAATAATAATCAACTAAGAATTATTTAACACAGTTAGAGAAAAAAGAAACGAAGAATTAAATCCAATGAAGAAGTGAGAAAAATATCGTAAATCAAGCTCTTTAAACGAGCCAACGAAATCCCATAGAGATTTAACGTAGTTGCATAGCGATTTCTTCGACTCGTTAGCCTGCGGGAAAACCAACTGCAAGCCCCGTAATTCGCGCGACAGTTACGTACGACAAAAGGCGTTGCATTCCCAGCATCTCTCATTGCAGCTCGCAATTGAACGAGGAAACAGAGTTTGGGAAAGTCAAAGCTATTGTTCACAATTTTAAATAGAAAGATAAGATCCGCAATGACCCTCCATCGCTTGAAACAATGAATTTTGAGAAGACTCGACATAGGATTATGATAACGATCGAGTGTATCCATCGAAGGACCAAGTCGATTATCCACAAAACGCAATAAACTATGTTGGACCTTCGGTTGAAAACAGAGTATAAAGCAAATACATTGACTTGGTAATCGCTGCCTTTATTTGCTTTAGTCAAACAACAACATCCTTTTAGTGTCCTCTGCTTTCATCGAAAAACTTTGCTAAAAACTATTTCTTGATAATTTGTCTATTTATAATTTCTTTTAGTTAATGCCAACTCTAAATACGAATTTAATAGATTTCCAATAGGCAATAGCTTGCCTATGCTAGGCGTACGTTACACATAATAAAAATATATTCATAAAAATGACTGAAGCATAGTGTTTCACAGAAAAGAAAAAAATAAATAATGAAAAGTTACGAAAATTCCTCTTGTTTACCGGGCTGCACGTACCTACATACTTTTTTTTCATCAGCTGTGTTAGACGCGAGGACGTTTGTCTAGTTTTGTACCTGAACTAGCATGCGGCATTCATTGCTGGTTTCTCTGGGTCTCTCGACGAGGAGCGCGGAAATTAAGAAGTACTCTTGAGGAAAAGGAAGGTGAAATAAAGTATATAAGGAAGGCGTGTGCGCAGAGAGAAGTACACTGAGAGAAAAGCACCAGGGACAGTCGTACAGAAACGAAGAAGAAGGAAAGCAAGGATATACGTTGGGGGAAAAGAAGAAGGTGGTTCGGGTCTCTCGCTGGTATAAACTCGAGGCGCCACTCCAACGGGGCTCTGGAGCGACACTCGGCTCTTATTCTCCAACGTACATATAGTTTAAGGTGCACGGGGTGGGTACACGGACGTTCCTGCTCGAGAATTTCGCTGGTACAGGGGGTACCGGCATGCCCGGAAATAAGGAGAGGCCATTACGTCATTTTCTTTTCAGGAGGGTAGCAAACGAGAAAAGGACTGAGAAAGGAACATTACGTATGTATAGTTACGTTCACGGGGTAGCACACGGCATAATTTCGAAACGTCTGGCCATCTCAACTTTTGCCTCCTTCGTGGCGGGCTGGCAAATCGTCGAGCGTTATGAAAGAAATGAGAATAATTTATCGTCACGCACGTCAAGTTACCACTCGTGCTTTTTTAAACCTGCTTTCTTCGTTGGCTGTGCACGTAGCTATGAACAGAGACGAACGAAATGAATGCTCGTTGTCTCTGGGGTTGATGCAGACACTGGAAAATGTGACTCTACGTCGCGTTTATCATTCGAGCTTGATTCTTTTTTGCTCTCCTGCCACACCAGCGACACCAGCAGCTTTTTCTCGAGCTCGTTGTAGCTTCGTAATCGAATTTGCCACTCGGACTTGAACGCCTCGCTCGACCGAACCTCAGTTTCATGCGTACGCGTATCTTGTATAGCACGTATAGTTGGTATCTCTGGACGAATGCTGCCACTACCGCGGTCTCCGAGGAACAATAAACCCGTCGGGGCCATTACTTCACATCCGCGTGAGTAGTGAGTGCTCCGCGGGAGATACGAGAAACGAGTTTTGCTGGTTTCCACTCAGCTTGCGAATATTTTATGGTTCTGCGGATCTAGCTTCTGGTTTCTCGATTTAGTACAGATGCATGGATCAGAGCGTTCAGGTATTCTATCCTCATTCGCTCCCATTCGTTCGTATCAAAATTATTTATCTCTCCGAAAATTAGATTCGGTGTGGCAGTATTGTTAACGCGGTTACTATTATTTCGATCTTTTATCAAAATCCTATAGCATAGGGATACACCCAGTTGTATCAAACGAATTGCTAAAAAATGTAACCGTTACGAGTGTCGTAATTCTTTAATATTAATTATCTACTATCACATTAAGATGACACGATACGCGGTTCTGTCGTTTCATTCGCTCCACCGCGATCGCTAATATTTCGTATCGCCAATGCGATCGTCGGTATATTACACCGGATTAATTTTTCGTAGTGTGCTAGGAAATTTCCCACGGGAACTCACGGAAACTCCTTCCGGAAAATTCACGGATAAAAACGGTTAAACGATGAATTTCATAGTCAGTTGTACTTTAAGTATAAGCGATCAGAAGTATTCTTCGTTACCGACTTTGCGATAGTTGCATGCGATTTTTTTTCTATCAATAAATCACGTTGAAACATTTTTTTCCAATTTAATCACTTACTCAATGACAAAAAATTATATAGCACGTAAGTGCGTATTGTAAGCTCTGCTATATAAAATATTCTCCTTACGAAACGATTATATTTTATAGTTCTCATAAAGATACGAAAAATAATAAGATAAACATTTTATATAGATATAGCGTCTGTGTCCAGTTGGTAGGATGGATATTTTTCCTATCCACGACTCAGGGTTCAAGATACGTGATCACATTTCTAAACGTGGGAATGAAAGATCTAATTCAAACGGCCACGGTGGCGTAATTGGTAACGCACCAGCCTGGAATTCTGGATTTTTCTAGTTCAAATCTGGGTCATGGCGGATTTTTTTTTAACAGTTCCTTTGTTAAAGAATCGTCGAATCTGGTTGCTCAATCAATTTTTGTTTAATTGCTGCGACCAATTTGATCCGATATTTACGATAATTGGCAAATGCGGAATTTTAATTAGGCCTCTCATTCCCGCGGTTAGAATCACAATCACGTATGTCTCACCCTGAGTTGTGTTTCGCAATAATGTCCATCCTATTGACCGAACATAGACGCTGTATCTATATGAAAAGTTAAACTTACACGATCGCTTTCCTAGAATAACTATACTATGGTTAATAGTGATATAAACAATTATTGTACTTTCAATAATTAGATTTTTTATTGAGAAATTTAAAATGTAGAGGTTCTTTCATGGAAATATACCGTATTTACCGATTTTACCCTAAGCTTTATCAGTGATGTCGTAGACGTGTTCTATATGCAGCACCAAAAAGTATTTATTCGAATTGCATCCATTTCGATGTATCTGTTAGGCTTTCTCCAATAAAGGGTTAAAGGGTAATAAAATTGGAATTAACCAACCAAATAAATTTAGCTATCCTACTCACATGTTCTGTTATCCGATACAGTAAAAAAATTCAAATAAACGGAAGATAAAGATGCGCGGAAATAGCTATGACAGATGGATTCTGTACAGAGCTTATGAGCTTCAAAGGAAACTGCTGTTGTGCGATTGTGAGCTTTGTATAGCGTAACTCTCGTTTCGGTACATTCTCTCCGTTGCGGCTGTTACGTATTGTCGAACGAGCTGCAATTTTCCGGCTCCGTAGACGGTACTTGTCTCTCATCCAACACATCGCTAAACGCGAATCAAACAAGCGGTATTTCAGCAGAGAGTGCGACGAAGACGTGTGAAAGAGCGTAAGCGAAAAAAGCACAACAAGCGCGTGGAAATCCCTCGACCGTGCGAAATACAACTCTGTACGCTTCGATGTGACACGTTTTTTTTTTGCTGCGCTACCGCGTGTAAAATATTTGTCGAATGCGTGTGCGAGACCGCGCGCGAGCGTGGGTCATCGAATTCGGAAACCCGCTCTGTGGATCTTTTCGATGTTGGAAAAAAAAAAAATGAAAAAACCACGAGCAATTGAGTTTGTCGAGAACTGTGATTCGGCACCGATTCTCCACTCTCTCTGCGACCGTTCGTCCCACCGTGTACCTGCATTTTGTTAACGAGAGTTTTGATGCCGAAAGTGGTGAGTGGACAGCCGGCGGATGTGCGCGTGACAATCACGATTTTATAAAAATTATGTTTTCCACCCATCTTCGTCTGCCGACTTTCCAGGGAATTTACATTTACACATACGTCCCGTACGCAAAGCTTTTCGCTGTTGCGGATATATGGAAGAAATGAAGTAGCGTTGAAAAAACAATTCTGTCATGTAATTTTGCAGAGTACTGGTGGGACTTTATTCGTACATGCATAATACATGTACCTAGTCAACGACGTGAATGAGAAAAACGCGCGGTGTGCGTGTAAATTCCAATCGAATTTCGTTCTCTCGCTCTCCTCTCGTCTCCGCATCGTTTCGATTGTAGAAGCGAGGAGTCGTCTGCGTTTCTCTCTCGTTCGCGTCCTCTCGAATGAGCGCTAGTCGAGGCTGTAGAATTTTTTCTCTCATTCTTTAGCTTCGCGCTCATTCTAGCGAATGTTGGAAAGATGAAAAGAGCGAGAGGACCACGGTAACTTTTACAGCACCGACGGTGACGGCGGGCCACGAGCTTTTCAATTTCACGGTAGTTTCTTCCGCGGTTTAACGTATTTCCTGTCTAGTGAAAATGGTTGCGTGTGCCCTGGTGCACCGGCGTCCTCCTCCGGCTCGTTTCTCATTACACGTCCCACGTTTTTTCTTCCACTTCTCCTCGTTCTTGCGCGGAATACCTGCTGCTGGTAGCGGTGCTGTTGCTTCCTTGATTAAAATTATAATAATGAAAAATCTTGGAGTGGAGCAATTATTGGTCGGTTCTGTTGTGATTGACCTACTTCCAGCAACTATCGATCTCTAGATAAAAATTCAACCGTGAGATAAGCTGTAAAGTTGCTCGTATCGCCTCGTCATTTCGAAACGACGAATTGTACTCTAATTTCGCGAACGATACTGCGACCATCCGGAGTTCTCGGTGCACCATGCGATAAATTATACGCAAAGGACTTGCACAATGTTTGTAAATGAATCAGAACCTGGCATAAAAATAAATCGATACCGCGCTATAGCTTTGAAGAAAAATTAATTGCTCAATTATATTTCTCCAATGTTTGGTAAAAAAAAAAAAAAAACAAACGAACAACGAAAAATCGTTTAGAATTCGTAAATATATTTATTTTTCTTCGTGACTATTGTCGGGCCGACAAAGTCTTGTTCGTTTGTCATAGCAAATGCATTTGCTGGCATTTATTACAGAAAGATTTGCAAGCCTAATAAAACTTATGTTACGGTAACAAAACTCTTTCCTCGATGTAGACCATGCACTGCGGTATACCTATGGGTACATGATCAAATGCATATGGATTGTATGTACATCATAGATCACGTAGTATATAAACTTTTTTTTTTTACCTAGACACCTTAGGTACTTATAGCGCACTGTAGGTACATCGGCCGATGGTGAGCTGGACTATTCGTGAAGTCAATGCATAATTTAAAGCCGTTTCCCGAGACTCCTCTTGTACGGAGAACACCATTGGACGAGTAAGTAGATATACGAGTACTACTCAGTCAGGGGACTTGAGCGAAGCCGTCTCATCTTCCCCGTTGTACGTTATCCCATCTACCTTCTCGTATTTGGATAGAAGAGGAGAGTGCTTTGGTTCATACTCGCCTGTAAAGTACAATCCGCAAAATTCATCGACGCGATGAACCCTAAGATAGCTCAATGCAATCTTCGATATTATTGAAACGACAGATGCTTTTCGTAACGTCTCTCTTGAAATAGATTTTTTACAGTGGAAATATTATTCCCTCGGTTCCACGGGCTTTGCTCTCGAATGCTTACCCGATATACGGAAAATGTAGAGTTGGAATATAAGGAAGCTCGCTGAAAACGAGAGAGACCGGGGTCACGAGACCCTTATTTCTTGCTACGTAATTGGCTATTCCAGGACGGAAGCCTTGCGCTTGAAATGACTTGGTCCCGGTTCGAATACTATTCGATAGCGGGAGATATACCAGTCGGCACGAGGAGTACACGATTACAGAATATTCAGTCGTCTCGTCATCGGAGACTCGTTCTCGTTGCATAAGGGCCTAACTGCACTCTTCCATTGATCTGTATTGCAGTGAAAAGTCGTGACCTTTTTCTTTATAATCAAAAATATCGATTGCGATCATAACCTCCTTTGTATTTGAGACTCATGAGTCTTTTAGATATTTTTCAATGAGCACGGACCTTCGATTATTTTTCATTACGACAATCTCAGCAAAGTACAATTATTTCGAAAGTTTAGAAGGAGTCAGCGGTATTATTTACCTTAGACGCGATAAAGTAGGAACTAGTTCTCGGATCGCGTGTGAAAAGTTCTTAGATTGGTTTCTGACAATTCTAATGAATTTAATTCGTAAAGTTGATTACAACTATTAAAAGAAAATTATGAGGAAAAATAGAGTTTGAAAGTTTAATAAACAGTGGAAGGTTCAATTCGTCCTTTTAAAGGTTATTACTAGGTAGCGAACAAGTGTTCGCGATTGTCGAAACTTTGAGAACGGTGTGAACGTTGTTCCCTCGGGATTTCCCAGTGCATTTTCAGTGTCCCTTCGCTCGCAGGAGGATATAACGGGCCCTGGTGAGGTGATTCCACCATCGGATGAACGAGCGAAGAGGTTCGCCCGGAGATTTACTCGAATAGAAAGAGATGGAATAAAGAGAGAGTTGCAGTGCGGGGCAGAAGGGAAAGAGATAAAGAGAGTTACGATAATTGCCGCGTAAAGAGGTCGTTTTCTCACTTCTGTTTTTCCTTCTTAACTGAATGTATATCTATAGAAAGTCATAGGTACACGAGAAACGTTCACGAAAAAGGGAATCGTGGATTTCGGATGGGTGAGGAGAATAAGGGCTGCATCGTTCAACTGGATCGCAGAGAAGCGAAGGGACATAGAACGGCGAAGTACGTTGAAAAAGGAATGGTAGGGTAGGCGGTTACGCTCGATAGCGCGATTTGTTGGGATTAGTTGGTCGACGATAGCCGAGGGAACGATACGGAGCAAGAGAGTCGGATATGTCGGCAAGGGTAGGAAAATCGTAAATGCTTACACGGGCGAATACCGTTCTTGGCTCTCGAAGAATTGTATCAGTTTTACGGTACAAAGCGTTATCATTGAATATGTGAGGCGGAGAGGAAGAGAGAGAGAGAGAGAGAGAGAGAGAGAGAGAGAGAGAGAGAGAGAGAGAGAGAGAGAGAGAGAGAGAGAGAGAGAGAGAGAGAAAGTTAGGGAGAGAGTGAGAGAGTGAAGAACATTGATCTTTGTAACATATTTTTTATATCCAAACGAGACATTGAACGTTGGTAGAAAAATGATATTATGTACGCGTAAAGTCTAGAACCAAGAGTAGAATTAATCTATACGATCCAGTGCACGTATGAAGGACCAGCGTACGTCCATATTACATTGTCGAAGAAATCTAAAAAAATACTACGATTGTGTATTCCTCTTACGATTGACGAACGCTATGCCTATCATTATTTTACGATACTTACCGTAACAGTTGGTGAAATAAGCCACTAGAAAGAAATTTTGAAAAAACATCTTTTTACGTTACGAGCATCAAAGCTCGATGTCAAGTCGATCTTGTCAAACTTTCGCACTAGTTTTATAATCCTTAGTCATTTCTCTGATAGAGTTGAAGATCCGATACACCATATCCGTCCCTGAATTGTGCAGTACGGACGAGTTCAGCCCATTGTGGGTCGACGAGCTGTTGAAGCGAGTTAATCAACTCTAGAAGCAGTCTCACGTCCGACAAGACAAAAGCCACGGGCAGTGGATATATAGACGCAACGGTGGGCACTCTTTCGCTTCCTGTTCTCGCGCTTCTTTCTCGTGGATTTTTCTGGTGAAACGATCTCGTGGCAGCTCGGAAGATGAGGTGTGAGCACGAGGAGCGGAAAGACGACGAAGGGTGTGGACGAGGGTGTTGAATGGCTTGCACGGTTCCAGAGCAAAGAAAAGAGAAGGATGAGGAAGACGAGTAGTTTTCACACCTCTGAAAGCTCTAGCTGTCGAGCGTCCTTTGCTGCCACCTCCGTTTCTGACGACGATGTCTCCGTTTGAGAAGGAGCAGTAGGACGAGGAAGAGAATCGTTCCGCGGAGCTCACGAGACCAACATGCTATACGAGCTTTGCTTGAAATTGAAAAGCCGATGATACGCAAAAAGAACGAGTATCACCAACCAGCGAGGTGAGCAATTATGTTGAAAGGTGCAGTCTTGGTCTTTTACTTCACGCGAAACGTCGTACAATCCGGACATGAGAATCATTTCATCGTCGATAGTTGACCTCTTTATCGATAAAGCTATCATTTAACCGATGAATCAGTGACCGCTGTTGGGAAATCATTACGAACAACATTGACAGCATTGCATCAGCGCATTCGTGGTCTAACGAATTGGAGCCGAATCCTGCGCGTCGAGAATGTGCGAGATTGTGTTGGTCGGTAACCGCGTTGCGTTTTCGCGTGATGTCACTACCGCTAGTGCTGCGGCTGGTGTCGCTGGAAGTCCGATATAGTTTTTCAACCATTTAACCGTAGTGCAGCACACGTGGTCCAGGCAAGTTCGCAATCGCTCTCAACCCCATTCATCACCAAAACCACTGGGGACCATTGCGCACCGGCTCCCCAAGACAAATTACACTCTCAGAAGTGTTTCCCCATGCGCGCCTTCTCTATGGCCCTATCCCAATGAGAAGGCTTTGCTTCCAACCGTGCCTCGAATCGATCCGGTTTGTATTACTTTGCGCCTATCTCGACGTCGTACACACTGATTTATAATCAGAAAAAAAAATAGTTGTTAACTGTTGTAAACCCTGAACCATGTAGGATCAATATCTCCCCAGACTCAAGTGTTTTTTTCCCTAAATAATTGTAACATGAAAATAAAAATGCAAACCACACATTATTACATGAGTATTGTGTTTACAAATATTAAGTATTGCTGAGAAATCTCCGATGTTAGTAATTCATTACTTACGTTTATTTATTTGTGAGCTTAAAGAATTTAATTTTCTTCTAGTGGTAACATTTTTCACCGGACTACTAGAGAACGAAGGTAATTTTTATTTCGTTGTCAACTTGGAGAATAACTTTTGCATTTTATATTAATATAGCGTCTGTGTCCGGTCGATAGGATGGATATTTTTGCGTAACAGTACTCAGAGTGCGAGATACGTTACCGAAATTCTAAGCTTGGTAATGAGAGGCTTAATAAAAATTTCGCATTTGCGAAACTTTACGAATATCGGATTTAAATGCTTCAACCAAATAAAAATTAATTGAGCAACCGGATTCGACAATTCTTTAACAAAGAAACGATACTATTGTTTAATTCTTTTACAAAGAAACAAATGAACAATTTTCTGTATATTTTTTTGTGTACGACTTAACGATTAATCATCATTCAAGAATTTCAGTAACAATCTGTAAAGCAAGTACCGTTATTATGAATCAGGTTGTGAAGGCCTCGATGAAATTATTGAACCTCATCGTAGCTCTGTCTCTTTATTTCGTAGAGACACCAATACACAGAAAATCTAAGATACGTCAGGTTTGCTATGGAGAGTACTGAAAGCCATCCCCCACGAGACTCTACTATTAATTCATTAGACTCGTATTCATTCGCCAACTATTACTCCAGACGACGTAGACTTATAGGTTTCCTAGGCCTTCCGTGTTCAAACTATTATGCATCCTGAAATTAGTCGGGCGAGTATTCAAGAAGAGCGAGAGCATCATCAGTTTTCTCTCACAATTGCTAAGCTTCGCATGATGTGATAAACGATCGCGCATTAAATCGTCTATTAGGAGATGGTTGAATGATTCTCCCATCGTTATCTACCTGTCTTATCGATATAGTGCCACGATGGTGAGACAACAAAAATTCCAGCGGCATCGGTTTCTGAAATGAACGATGTTCTTTGCAAAATCAGTCAAGAAAAAAATAAATTGACTCTACGCGGAATATTTTTCGTTCAACTGCCTGCAGGATCTCCGAGGGTTTGTTTTCGAGAACGCACTTTATGCTTTAAGGCAATACGTGTGCGATATTGGTTATACCGGAGCGCACGAGAGAAACGTACATTTCATTTCTCTCGGATATATAAATGAAACGTTGGGGTGATATGGCTCTATGCTCCGAGAGAGGGGGTTGGGCGGGAGAGAGAAAATAGAGAGACTCGACGCAAACGGGTTACGTAAGACACCTGCGGGCGTCGAAAACTTTTTATCAAGCAAAACGAAAGGTCGCATACTCCCCGCTCGTCCTTCGAGTTTTCTCCTTCTCCTCATACTCATCAGGAAACGCGCGCCCTCTTTCTATATTCTTCATGCTGTTTGCTGTTTCTATATCTCGTGCTTCTCGTTTCGTTGCAGTAAGAACTTTACCCAGAATAACCATTCGGGATTGTCTGAAACTGAATTATCTTCGATTTGACAGCGGGTTCCTTGCGAGGAGAACACCAAGTAAGGGAGGTCGGGGTCGGTTGGATAAAAATCTATCAGAGTGTGAGTTCGTTGATTTTTAAGCCGAATTGATACGACTTCTTCCTGACCCAAAAAACCCCGGTATCCGTTATCTTGTTTCACGATACTCGTCTCTCGCAATTTCTTTTCCGGTAACTGAGAAATAAGGAAAATCAAGACACGCGGACCTCGAGCTGCAGAAGTACAAGGTGCAGGAGTCGGTGCGGAGCTACGACTCTCAAGAGAGACTTGCTGTAATTGCTTCACTAACGAGCGGTACCGATAGTCTATCGTTTAATTAGTTTCGCGCGCCTCTCTCCAATCGAACCTCCTCCCCACCACCACCGCTACCTTTACCACCAACGCTACCAACACCAGCAATGTTCCGATTAATTTCCGATCGCTTCATACAGAGGATGAAACAGTACGAGAGCGCGTTTTCGTTCTCGTAGCACACGGACTCGGATCGATCGATGAAATTCTCGCAACGCGAATTTCCTGTTTAGGTGTTACAGTTACCGTAAGTTGTGAGTAGAAATATAAATACGCATTTGGTAGCTGTTTCACCAGAAATAGCACCATTACGCACATTGTACCATCGAGCGTATACACGTTAATTAAGAAATTGGTCATTCTGCAGATCGTTATTTTCAAAATGATAACAAATAGCCCCGATAACTATCCATGAGAATAAATTAATCGAGAAACTAGTTTCGTGCTACCGTACCCGGCCAATGTATGAATTTACTTCTCCATGTCCACCAAAAATAATGCAGTGTACACGAATTGAAGAGTTATAATGATACAGAATAATGTGAAAACAAACAAGCGTACGATGTGTATTGCCGCTTCCGGGCTTTAAAATCGCAATTCTCTAAACCAAGTTCTCTTTGAAAACAAGACGACGGTATTTAACCCAGCTAAGCGGAAGAAGCTCGATAATTCATAGACGAATAAGGGAATTATGATATCACAGAATAATTTTTAAGTTTCGAGAAGAAGCTCGATACATAGTTTGTTATCGCCCAAGGGTTTCTCTCCTATTGGTAGTTTCATTTCACAGGAAGAAGCAGTAGCCCTTGGAGCAATATAATCAGCTCGCGACTATGCCAAGAAAGGAGTAAGAGGAAGGTACATCCGGAGCTTGCACAGGGCGTTCTTGCATGCATAATACCTTGGAAGCATAGTTCAAACGGTCGGGTACTCGAAATTACAACAACTTGGAAGGGCTGTAGTATACACCACCGAGAGCTCACCGGTATAGCGAATGTGCCAGGAAGCCGAGCGATCGTTTGCAAAGGCAGCATGAACCTTGTGCGTTTGGCGAGTATCTCGTATGTATAGCATGTTAGTGTTGAGTATAACCAGGACAGGGAGTGCTTCCAGCACCGGATGATGCTTGCGGCCAACCCGTCTGTTGCAAATGAGGATAGCTATGCGCGCTCGCGAGCCCGCGCATCATTGCTCGCGGGATACGTATATACAGGCGGCTCTCGTTCTCCTCTCCGAGGAAACAGGATTATCTTTGTACCATTAGCTTTTGACGCGAGTCCAAAGCCCGTGCCGACCGTTCTCTCACTCGTTCCTCGTCTCTATTTGCATACATTGATGAAGCGAGCGGGTATCCCCGTGGGGAGTGGAAAGGGCGCGAAACAACGTTTCGCGCGTCACTGGTCCGATGTACCTCGGTTAATGAGGCCCACCGTGTATATTGCGAGAAGAGAACCCAAGGGAGATAAACAGATATTGGTACATCCAGTTTACAATCGTTTCATTGAAAATTTCTCGTTAGAGCTGTAACTATGCGACTAAGAAACTTTTGTTGGACAATGGTGCCGGGATAGTCTCATACGAGAAACAAATCTTGACTTACGTTGAAACCTTTAACTGAGATACCGGTTATCGAAGTTGAGCACATGGCAAATACAGAGAATGAACATTTTCAAGTAATTCATCACTTAATTTCATGGAAGGCTAGTATGATAACAAATTGTACTGGCGCTACCAATTGAACCTCTGTTAGCTTATATAATGCGGGAACAAGTATATGCGTTAACCGAAGGGCTAATCACGTATGTACGTGGACCGGTGGAGATAGTTGACCGTCTCTCGTATCCATGCGTTGATATGGCCAATGGAAACGTGCTCTTCTACCATGCCGTGGCATTAAGATACGAGGATACATTAAGCTATGAGAGGTTTCAGTGTATTTCCATGATTTTACTTTAGAATCGAAGGTAGGACCGAAATCTTTTACTTGATTAATATTCATGACTTTAACTTTATTTCGATAAAACATCTGGTCTAAGTTTCTTATTTTTCCTAATATTTTAGTTGGAAGATATATTTTACCCATTTATTATTAACGGTATAATCAATATTTTTATTTTTATCTTCATATCATAGCAGTTAGGATCGGCTGCAGCTATGGTACGAACATAAAAATTTGAATATCGGTGAATAGCGTTGAGCACAATGCCTCTGTTGTTTACGAAACATATAGGGATTGGTATAAAGTAAACCCAGAGAACAATTGAGACAGAGTTCGGGAATAGAACACCATATAACCTCCTAGTAACCCGAGCACAGAGACTCTCTCTCTCTCTCTCTCTCTCTGAGAGAGAGAGGCGACGGGAATTACAGTCGAAACGATGAAGCTTCATCCCACAAGTAGCGTCTGCATGTGCACTCTGTAACACGAGCATAGCGTCCTCTCGCACGAACGAGCACCGGGCGTATACAGAGAGATACAGAAAGAGCGAAACGAGCGGCAGGACGCGCGCGCGTTACAGAACTAAGTGTCCTTTTATTACAGTAGGAGAACCTCCGCTCGGCACTGTACCAACTCGAGGCTCTTGGCGCTTTCGCTCAACCAGCCCTTGCTACTGTTATACCGTCGAACAGAGGTCCGGGTGTTGGAACCAGTACTGTGCAACCTCCCCTTCAAACAATACTCCCCGGCTAACACAATCGTTACACGTACGCCCACAGGTACGTGGAAACTAACGGGCGCGCATCCTTGCCAATTATCTCGATTCCCTCGACGATGGTGTCGACTATGCGGCAGGTTCAGGGAAGAAGCGAGCGTCACCGAAGCTGGAATGAGAGACAGTGAGAAAAGGGATCTACGTGCGAAGAGAAACTCGAGGCAAAGTTTTCGCTGATTGCTTTTTCAGAGTCCTTTGGCGTTTCATGGCTTCACGGAACATCGAGAATAAGCCCCGCTTCCTCGCACAGTGATATTCCGAAAAACTTTGTGTCGCGTGCTTGTTTTTATACGCCTTCGGTACACATCCGAAGTGATTTCACACAGAAAATATGATCGTATTAAATATTGGTGTCGATAAACGATTTAATAAAAAATGTATCGAACCCAATAAAAATATTTATAACCCAAGAAAATAGATGATAAAATAACAAACTTATTTTTAATAGTTCTATCATTTTTTTTCAGACATTACAATAAACGGCAAAATTCCATTAATGCAGGATGTAATTCACCAAATTGTTTACACACCATGGCAATCTCATAATTGTGATACTCTCTATGGGATGACCATTCATTGGGCCACCACTCATTGGGAGTAATTCACCAAATTGTTTACACACTACGGCAATCTCATAATTGTGATACTCTCTATAGGATGACTCTCCCAAATGAAACTCTCGTCAGTCCGATTTACCAGATGGACAACTCATCTATGACCAACTCACCAAGGCCAAAGTCGTCGCTTTGATCAATCTGAGCGATAAGCCTTGTTCTTGATCGCGAGTGATTTGACAATAGAGAGTTGGTTGAGAGAGACAATGACGGGAGTGAGTTGATTGGAGAGATGGCGTATCGCGAGTAGATCTTTCTGCGAATTTCGGGTCCATGTGGAGAATCGGGTCGAAGAGAATTTCCCTTGGAGAGTCATCCAACGAAAAGTTTCGCAATTATGAGAATGTCGTAGTGAGTTGACCATTTGGTGAATTGCATTCCGTAGAAACGAGATTCTGCCTAATGTGCATGGGAGATCGCTTTCGCTTCGCTGGTTTGCATATATTTTACCTTCTTGTTATTTTCGCTACAAAAGTGCGGTAGGTACATCGAGAATTGGTAGAACTCAATTAGAGCGATTGTTGCTTGAGCCAATTAAAAAATTTTTTTCAATAGATTTTCCATTTGATTGTTATAATTTTGTAAGTTTGTCCTTCATACTTTTTGTTTGTCTCTCCTGGTTACGGATTATCCCCCGAAGGTATTTGATTTTGTCCCAACGGTTTGTCGCTGGGTAGCCTTCTTATTCTTTTTATCGACAACTATTCCCCGGGTGGAATATCTGCAGGAAACTCATCTGCGGTAATTCGTGCTTGAAGCAATTGAAAATAAAGCTTGTAGTCACTCATTATTTTCAACACAAACTTCCGTAGTATCGCAGTGCACGCACATTGCTTCGTGAACTCGGATACACTCTCACCGAATCCCCGTTCGGTATCAGTCGAGTTTATTCTCTTTCCCACTTCTTTCAACGGTATTCTTGTTGAAGGTTCGTCTCACGAGAAGACAAATTTAATTTTTCATGATGCGCCGACTCCGGGAACTAAGAGTTAAAGGATGGAAGCCCCGATTTATATCCCGGGCTCTAGCAAAGTATACCAGTTACTACAGACGGAGTTATTGGCTAGCGGCAAATAGCGAGATCGGCATCCAGTTTGTATCCATCGGTAACTCTCTAACTCTGCTTTCTCTCGCGTTTTCGCCTAGCGAAGCAGCTTTCGAGAAGGCACGAGTAAAAGTTTGCGTTTCGCGTACACTTTCTCACTATACCTCTCACCTATCAAGGCACGTGGCTCTCGAAACCGCGGGTTAACTTTAGAATTAACGAGAGAGAAACTCTGAAAGCTGTTACGTATCGCGAGTTCCGATGACCCTTACGAAGAAGACGAAGAAGCAGAGAGAAGTATCCAGCAATAGACTAAATTCTCAACTTCTCATCAAGTCCCCATTATTCCTAGATCCCCGGAGTTGCCTCGAATTTTGATCAACCCCGCTTCTCCCTCGCCATTTAATTATTCTACAGGGCTTTTAATAAAGTGCGTGTAACATGTGCCAGAGAGAAAGCGGAAGAGGAGAGAGCTTTCGAAGCTTTAATAACAGGTTTGAGCGATGCGGGGGAGTGAAAATGCTCTTGCCACCCGGATTTATATTCCCAGTCGGGAGCAGCAAGTCGATATAACCAAAAATTCAGAAGAGAGTGCAAGCAGCTGTCGGAAGGCTAATTAATCCCAGTGACTACCCTGTTGCGTGTTGATGTTATGCACCAGGATATAAACCCTGAATCCATTCGTGCAAACACTCCGGTTCATTGTATATTTTGTTGAGCGACAATAAAACACACGGGAAGAAGAGGATGGAAGAAAACGTATCGAATGCTGATGAGGGTCAGCATGGGCTACACATCTGGGTGCATGGAAATTAGAAGTAGCAGCAGATGGCGGAGTACAGCGACAAGCTTACGGTCCAGAGGCTTGATTAACTTGTAGGTAATCCATCGGCGAGGTCCCTGTGGGTCCTGTCAGTCCTCAAGTGTACAGCTTCGTCGCTAGATTTTCCCTCAATATCGTGCGATACCTAATTCGTCCGAGCAAACACGTCGAGAGCGTCCAGTTACTATGGACTTTTGGGCTTCTCTCAGGGTGACGAGTATGACGAAGGACAGTGCGGAGTGCCGAGTCCGGGCAGAGCGTTTTTGCTTCGGCATTTGAGGGATTAAACGTTGGCAAAATTGAGGGTTGGCTCCAGTACGGGGGTCCATATATTTGAATTGCTCAGTTCTGGCATTTGAAGGGTTTCCATGAAAAATATGCAAGGGAACTAGTTTGTAATAAAAAAATTATATTAATAATATTAATAATAATAATATTGTATACTTGTACCGTTAATAATTAGTTCTGTAAAATCTATGCCGTTAAATTGAAATGTATTCTACTGATACCTTGTTGATGACATGCAGAGATTCATTTGAATTTGAGAGACGAAGAAGAGTGAATGCATACTGTAGAGGAGGCGTTCAATAGTCTCGATTATTAAAAGACCTGGATAAACACAGTAGCACGGAAATTAAGCAGGACTGGATATTAGTTCGAAATGAATGGGAATCGTTTTGATTAACGATTCGTGGGTAGCTGTGGAGGTATTGTAATAGATAGAAGACGATTGGGACAACGCAGCTCTCGATCCGTCGTTTTAATTGCTCATTGCTCCCGACGGTGCAGCGTTTCCGGAAATAAGAACGAAGCTCGCGATTAAATATTGATCCATCGATTGGTACCTGCTCCAAAATTGATAGAAAGTATAATGTACAGTGACGTCTGTTGTCTCTTTAGATATTATTCTTCGTGCATCTACCCTGAATGAGATGCGAGCCTGGATGATCACGACAATGTGACGTAAAAGCGATGAGCGAGTCAGCGCACCGGTGGTTAGTACGAGTTTGTCAGATATACAAACGCTTCTGTGTACAATACGCAGCTTGTATATACAGAGAACCAAAGTTACTCATAACACTGCAAATGTAATGCGCATAAAGTACTTGCAAATAAGGTTGAAAGTTTGTTTATTTTGACATAGCATTGACACGAGATACGTCTACGTTACTCGTTGCTTTCAAATAGTCATTCTTTATTTGCTTATTGCATACTTTACGTAATATTAATAATTTTTTTTATATCGAGAAAAAAATATCAAATTAAATATCTATTACAGTGAATATTTGATTAACATGATAAAAATTTAGTTAACGGGGGATGAGTAACCAGAAAATCATAAAAATGACTATTATTTAACAAATCTATATATGAAATCTTACAAATTCGTAAGCTTAGTCATTTGATAAGCACAAAAAAAATTAAGCATTTTCATAAACAAAATGATTTTTTTTAATTTTGAACTTGGCGTAGTGCTTAGGTTGTACCGATAGATCAAAATGTATTCGGATATAATATAATATTACATATTTATGTGCATTGTAATTGGAATTTTTTAACAACTAGTAAGATTCAATATTTGCAAATGGAAACGGTTTCTTTTTCATGATTTTGAAGCGATACGATTCCCTTAATTCAATATAAATCTTTGTTTAATCAGAGATATATTAAGACAACGTTTCTGCTGCTAAATATTTCTAATAAGCACAGGAATAATGTATAACGATTTTGAACGCAATGATATCTGGGTTACGAGCTATGAACAACTCCTGTGCTCTGATTTCCTCGGATTTCATCTAGTTAAGAAAGATAATGAAAGTTTGACGCGAAACGCGAGATATGATCGCGGGCTTCTATCGCTCGTATAACATCGGTGTTCTCTTGTGAGGGTAGTGAACAGCGAGAATGCTTCAAGGAACCATGGAGTCTTGCGCTATCGTCAACTCGACGATACAGAGTGCTGTCAGGCCGTTTGAGAAGGCAAAAGAGAAGGACGACACGTGTTTAAACAGAGCCCGCATTCCGCATCGAATACCTGAGAAACTCATTTGCGAGTTATCTCATGACTGTCGGGACTTGTCACCGTATCCTCGTTGCAGCAGTAGAGCCACTCGACTTCTCTACCAGCTTCTCATTCTGCTTCCATTGTTGCTTCAGCTTACGCGCTACAAGTAGATTTGCACCGCTTCGCACAAAAATAAAAAAATGCGCTCGAATGCAGACAGGCGTCGCGACGTCGACGTCTTTCCCAAGTGGCGGTTACTACTCTCGTCGATCTACCGGTCTGTCACGAAAAATCGACACATCGAGAAAAATTTTCGCCTCACGCTTTAATTCGTACAATACGAAAATCGGAGATACAACTGAGAAGTTTATTTGGTATTGGTACGTACGGGAGATAAAAATTTCTGCATATGGGAATTTATTTACTAAATAAATACCAGACAAAGGCCATAAAAGAAACTTTTCTGTTTAATTGTTGTATAATTATTCATAAAATTACTAGAAACTGCAAGTTTTGTATTAATTCCGATAACCCCGGTCTTCCGCACTGGATCAGTCTTGACGGACGTAACGATTGATGAGCTGAGCTATAAAGCGACTCGAGAACAAATCCTCTTCCGTATTAGATTAACGCTCGAGTACACTCTACGAATGAATACATCAGATGCGATAACCTTATAGTGTTAACCATTCTTCATTTATGCACTTGACAACGAACATGATATACGTACGTTTATATATTTCCAGGTGTCACATGCTTCCTACTTGCTCCGAGATAGTTGATGGTACCCACTGATTCAGGTTCCGCGGTGTCTCGACCTCGACCTCTCCTGTAAGCGCATTAGCAGAGAACGACAACGAAGCTTGCTCACATGCGAAGCTCAAAGCTCGCGTACTCTTAGTCGAGAGCGCGAACCTATCCGAGCGCGAGGTTGCTATAGCGTCTGTTGTCATAGCCTTTCCGAAATGCATATCGTCCCTGGCGTAACGTTCACTGTTTCACGCTCACCTTCTCTCATCTTCATGAAAGTCTAATGCGCGTTCGTAGCGCAAATAGGCTAGGAGCATTCGCTTCCACCGAGAAACCTGGAAAGACAATGGAGGCCTCTGAATCAACGAGTAAAGAATAATGAAAGTCAATTTTGTGGTTTTTGATAATTGGGGGAATGTTGCTTCGTCGATTAATCGAACTTGTATCAACATTTTTAAATCGATGCGCTAGTTTTCCAACAACGACAATTAATTTTATTGAAATTTATTGTACCAAGTACTTATTTACGTCATTAAAATGATTTTTTAATCAAAGGACGCGTAGCGTATAGACCGCGACGAAACGTTTGTATTTTCTTCAACGTAAATATATATTTTATAGATAAAATAAATAATACGATTTGTTTAATAGCATTATGTTCGATAATATTTTGAGCGAATGCGTCTGTCGTGTCTATTCGAAAATCTCGCGGAACGCTTAAAAACATAAAAGAAGAATAATTAAGAATAAAAATATGATTTGTCATTTAAAAATCTCTTTTTCGCACGTTATTAAAAACAAAAATTATGTTTACATTTATGGACATAACTTTTTCAATTATTATCAAAATTTATTTTCTGCTATTACTTGAATTCTGTACATTCGGGTCTTGTGATTTGAAATTAAAATAAGAGGTCTGTTATGAATTCTAGAAGGAAAAGCCAATCAAAGATGACTTGTATCACTCGGATCCAAGGATATAGAATCATTGACTAGAAACAGGGATGTTATTGAGATTCGATAATACATGTTTACCATGTATATAGTTGATACGTACGATTGTACCGTTATTGACGAAAACTGTAATATAAATATCGTTTAAGTGAATAAAATTTGTTAGTTTGCTTAACTTTTTATTGATTCAATATCACGAAATAACATATTATTCGAAATTAATGAAATATTTCTTTTATTGAGGATAAAGAAAAGTTTCGAGATCATATTTCATTTAATTTGAATTGAATAAAACTTTTCCTCTCGGTGTATATTTGTCACAGACGGTTTAAGTGGCATTGAAGACGACATACCGAATTACTTTACTCGCTCGCATTATCTATTTTCATTTACGTTACACTCGCGCGCTCACTTGAGTCACAGATATGAAGGTAAATCCCCGGACTCTTTGAAATACAATATTATACGTAACGCGTAAATATCTCGCGATAAGTGAATTTACTGACGGCTATTATGCAAGATGCGTATCTCTGAAACGCAAATACGAGATAAGCGTATTAGGCTCGTCCGCGTCCTCGTATCTAGGTAACTGGATCGTCAGTTATTGGCAGACCATTAATTAACGATTCATAGTTGCGGTAGTACCAACATGAATTGCTTCGAGACCAATAATAAGCCTAGATGGAAATTTCACTTCTATACGATGCATCCCTGAGCGCATAACATGTATAATTATTATAGAATTGTTCATCTGCCTCCGTTTCCTACCCCATTGAAGTTTCATTGAATCTCACTACCTGCTTTTCGGCTCGCATGATGTAGGTATAACTAGGTATCCCCGGTTGATGTATATGTCGGAGCCTGAAAAGCATCATTGCGCCTCGAGCCATAGTTGAATTTGGAGAGTGGAGGTAACATAATGCAGTTTCGTGATGCAACTGCGGTGTCTGGCTTGAACAAGCTGGTCGACGTGTTGCACTGCTTGAACGTTTCTCTACCGAGTGTTTCAAACTTCCTCTGTACTCTTCTCTGTCTGTCTCTATGTTGGCATCGCACATGCAGAGGCAGATCGCGACTCATGTCCAAGCACAAAACAGGAACGGTTTGTCAGCTCGATGGAAATGAAAGCCAAACGAGCGCTTGCGCTTTGGTTAGTGAATGCAATCCTCTTGGTGCGATGCAGTGCTTATGGTGGTGGTGCTGCTGATGCTGAATTCGAGCTCTCGTGTGTCCCGAATGGCACTTTCGTGTCCCTCGTCAACTGGGTCAGGAGTTCCTCTTCGGTACTTCGGTACCGTGAGTTTCCATAGATATATTTCGCTAGAGCTTTATACATACGTATGAATGCGGAGGAGTGTATGATATTCCAGATTGCACTGTTCTGGATCAACTTGAGCAAATCATTATGGACGACACTTCGATGAAAACCCCACTTGGCTCATGCAAGAAATTTGAATGAAATTTTTGGAAGGATCTAACGATCGTGAAATGCGGATATGCGCGCGAATCGCACTCGTTATGGCTGTAAAAACTGACTGCGGTGTCAAAGAACCGGTCGGTTAGAATCGGCAGTGCGCATTGCAAAACGTCACAGAACACAGAGTGTAATTACGTCAATAACCCATTTGCCTTAGCCATCGCTTTCGGTACACGCGTGTCCAATTTCTGGGACTCGCCACTTTGATCCTGCTCCTTGTTTCCCTTCACTTAGTACAATGGAGAACATATAAAGGGCGTTTGTACAGGTGTGTTTCAAAGTTCGATGGGGTTACAGCCGTTCTCGTCGATCCATCAATTAATCGATAGTCGACGGTACGTAGAAGCAGTATCTAAATGGTGGCAAAGCGGTGTTTCTATTTTGAGGTATTCGTTCATTGTACCGTTTATAATGGATAATCTCAATTGTTACGCAGTGCGACAATCGAGTAATTAGAAGGTTCAGAATTTTTCATTGAATTTTCAGTTGCTCGTGAACGATGATTGACGCACCAGAGAATCTCGTTGCAATCTGTGCGCAACCTTGCTCGTGACGCAAAATTAATTATAGACTGCGTTTTGGCTCTACATACACCCGGTGGTAGGAGAGGGACGTCGAGTATCATTCAACATTCATGTGTCACGCATGACACACATTTTTCAGTGTCCATCCAATGCTTGTACGGATATTTGACCTTTTAACTCCGCACTGGTTTCTGGCGGCCATCAAATAATCTTCTAGACCAGGGGTCTCCAAACTACGGCCCGCGGGCCACATTCGGCCCGCGGACAGATTTTGGACTATTTCACTTTTTACCACCGGCAACAATGATAATATGGTTTTGGCCCTCGGAACTTACTGGAGTAATCAGTATGGCCCTAAGGCTGGAAAGTTTGGAGACCCCTGTTCTAGACGGTAAAGCTTTAAGCACAGAAGAAAAAATTCAATTTTACAAGTACTTAAGACGGTGCGCTACACGTCGTCTATTTCTTTTAGATCACAAATATAGAATCGTAAGACGCAGTTCATTCTTCTTCCAATTTATCAGAAAAATCAATCGTGGCAGATAAATTGGCATTACAGATTTTATTACCGACCGAGAAGTGGGCCATTATCTCAGAGTTCTAGACATTTTCGAATAGTAGATATGGATTGTCAAATATTTCCCTCGATATTTGTGGAGCTTATATTAGAAAAATCGAGTTTTTTATGACCACGAATATATTTGACAGCACCGCCGCCCTACGCCGTTGAGAATTTACCGTATCTTACGGAAAGAAAAAAAAATGTGCTGAGTTGTTCAGTCGCCAAGTACGGATTTCCCGGTAGCGTGTGTTCTCTACTTCGAAATTTCACTCTACAGGACTTACCGATCAACTGAAACTGGCCAAAGACATCGGAGCACTCGAACTTTTGTTTCAGGCGGTACTCGACACTCGCCGCGATACGTGAAAACCAATTTTACACGCTGGACGGAATCAGTACTCGGCCGTCGTTAAGAAGGTAGGTTGAGCGGTGTAAAGTGGCGAAGTAACGCCGATCGGTGAGTCGCGATACATCGAATTTAAACTTATTCTACGTTGTGCGTTCATCGAGCGAGGTAAACGTTGGTGCGAGTTTCGTGTATCAAACCAAAAATTTCGGGAATTTGAGAAAATAGAAAGGCGAGATTCGAGTGGCCTTGGATCGAAGGTAAGGCCCTCGAGGTTATTTTTCATGTTATCAGCACCGAGGATTTCCCAAGAGCGTGGTTCTCGATTTAGGCTTCCAGCCGTTGGGGCAACTCCATGCATTAGTTCGGAAACTCGTGCTTCGTGTACTAGGGCGTTTGAAACGTATATCGGGTTGCGTGTCATAGAGAAAAAATACGTGAGGTGTCAAGTGCCGCGGTATTCAGCTTGATAATTGTATTTTTGGGTACTCTTCGGTTGCCTGAGAAAACGTTACACGGCGTAGAATCCTGCATGCAATTTTCAAGTAATACCGGGTGTGTTCGTAAGCAATCGATCATTTTTTCAGTGTTGAATAAATTAAATAAAGTGTTGAGACATCTTCACTTCGACAAATCAATAGATTTTCGTAGTTGCGATCACGTCACTCTGCATCTATCTATGAGCGAAGCATTGCATTTTTAAATTTATTTTTTTCTTCATGATAACGAATGACAGGGAATGTGATTGGCGAAATCAGATTTTTGTTGCCGCGGCAAAAAATAACACGGAATATTCTGTACGATGGTAGTTTTGGTTATCGTCCCATCGCATAGATAATTTTGAAGATAGCAGTTAGGTAGAGAGAATACGTGTAAACTTTTTTTTTCTGCTTCAGTACAGGTTTTGTGATTGTGGTTTTTATTGTTTTTTTTTGTGCTCGTATAAGTCCATCCAAGTGGTAAACTTAACTGTTGCAGATTGTCGCAGGGCTTTTATGGTTGTGAAATAGAATCTGAGCGCGCTTAGTTGTTATGGGCCATTATTGTGTTGATTTTATCATTGAATAATTGAAATTATTTTTTGGATATAAATTTCGACCAATAGAAACGTGGTATGTAACATCACGTGGTACCAGTAGGACGAAATTATATGAGTAATTTTTCGATAATTTCCCTGCTGATGGTAGATAATAAACGAAAAATTTTGAACAGCTTGTAACCTGCGCGAATGTCAACAACGTCATGAAATTTTCAATGAAACTAATTCTCCTACGAAAATGTTAAACACTAAACTCCGATCGGTTGAAATTCGGGTGAAAAAAATAATCCGCCGCATGCTCCTCGAGCTTGGAAATTAATCAGGTACCTTCGAGCTCTCGGGGATAACTGATAATTTTGTGGTCTCGATTCTTTTGTATTTATTTGTTTTTAATTAATTAATTAATTTTTGGAATGGTGACTATTCGAACTGCTTTTTTTTTATCATAATGCAGGGTTGCGGTTGACGGTGCAAACATTCATGATTTTCTTCAACATATTGCCAACGTTTTTCTATCGAGTCATGATACAAACGTAGCTGATGCCCCAAGAAAAATTATCAATCGGTCGAAGGATTTTCTACTTAGATACTTATGTGTACTTATGTATTTTTCGTCATTTTTGGTGTTTCAAGGTACATAACTATATGACTGCATCGATAAATTGAAACTACCAATTTGGAGAAACTATTATTTTTAAGAAAAGAAAAAAAAATTAATATTTTAACGTCCGCAAATTTTTGCCAGTCAAAAAAAATTTGCCGCCCTGAAAATGTGGCCGCTATCTCTATGCGCAATGTACCTATTGATAAATACGGTCCTGGTTATAACGTAAACCAATAATTTATTCCTCAGCCAACGCTCAGCTCGAAAATTAACCGATATTAGAATTACAAATACGTAATTGTAATTGCAGACGTACACCAGCTCAATAGGCGACAAGTATATTGTAGAGAAAATTACGTGTTGACTGTACATTTTTTTTAATACACATAACTTTCATTATATAGATAAGTAGCGATAGATAAGAGAATAGATTAAATCAATTCCAACGATTATGTGAGCTTTCTGTTGTCGTGACTTTGAGACGATTTCATTGGAATCGTTAATCTTATTATCTCGGCGTGCGATGACCAGGAGCTACAAACTTTTGTTTTGTTATACAGTAATGAAAAGTTGTGATGACTCGATCGATCGAGCTCGTGAGTGGTAACGCGAAGGCAATTAAATCGTTTGACCCGTTTTTATTGGCAGCGAGCGACAACGCCACGTGACTCGTCGTGCTCATACGTTTGAGCGGGAATCGAGCCAGATATAGGAAGCTTGGTTGATTCGGGTACGCGTATGCTGTTGCGAGATCACTGCCGACGCTGGGATCGTTGGTATTGTTAGATTTCTGGTGCGCGCGAGTTAGGTTTATTCAGAACGGAGCAAGTCTTGTAGCGTGTGGCTTGTCAGTCAGTTAAATCTCGTAGAGCGCAGGTGGGAAAGTTTGCTCCGTCAGCAATGTGCGTCGAGGTAAACCTCATCCAGAGATGTCAAACGACGTCTAGTTTAATCAATTGCATTTGGATTAATTATAAAATGTAAAGATTGCGCGTGTTTATCCGTTTGAGCGCACAACTCGCGATTGATCGATATTAGAGCGATAGTCAACAGCGCGCGTAGGTGCGAAGAACAGTGACAGTTGAGTTGTAATTGTAGGTGAAACAAAAGTTTTGCAAGGTGAGCCACTCGTGCAGGAGTGCTAGACAAGTAATTTCCTTGGCAGGAATACCATTCGGTGTACGACTACCATCGATAGGTGCGGAGTTGCGCTACATATTAGAAATACAATCGTCGGAGACGTCGTTCCTCATTTTCATCGCTCTCCACGATAGTCTTATTTTTTGCTTTGTACGCTCTACCGTCACTTTCTTTCCATCCTCGTGCGCGTGGATGCGCATTAACTTGGATTGAACGGAGTGTACACGATGGTGATTAACGGGGTTCAAAATAACACCAGAAATAACTCGATTGCTCGGGTTCTCTCCGGTGAGACGTTTTCCCTAATTTATTAAATCGTAACCACTTACCAAACTCAAAGATAATTTACAGCTAAACTGTTTGTGTATGTGGATATATTTTTATAATAACAGAGAATGGAAATGGCGATGCACCGGCGGATTTTGAGAAAGCTATATCAGCCACGGGTGAGTATTGGACAGAACAGTTATTATTACGATTACGCTTGATCCTACTTGGACGCACTTTATTTCACATACTTCCCGGCAGGCGAAGCTTCGTGATACAATACACTACAACGTGATACAGTACAACTACTTCTTGATACAATGATAGTCGTAAGCAGATAACTGCAAACACCGTCAGTAAGGTGTCTTATAGACGAATTGAAAGTATTCTTTTATACCCAGTGATTATCCAATGAAAGAAAATATTGTAAACCCGTGAGGTACGATACAGTGCGGCTAAGAATGGTGTAAAGGGCAATTTAATAATTAATAATTACGTGGTCAGGGTTTGGAAGATACAACATCGCTATCCTGTTGGCAACGATACCGGCTGGCTGGGCAAGCGCCTTCGACATGACCACGGGGGCATTTCTTATGGCATCTGCCGAATGCGACCTTGAGCTTACGTTTATTCGTAAAGGCATGCTCGTCGCTATTGTCTACATCGGTACAATGATCGATATAAAACAAAACACCGGATAAAATATAACAAAAAAAAAACTGAGCTATCGTTCAATGTCCGTACAGGGATGATCGTGAGCTCATTCTTCTGGGGTTTCTTGACAAACAACGCGAATAGAAGGCTCCTCTTTATTCTGGGTTTACTAGCAGACGCCTGCTGTAATATCCTCACCAGCGTTGTTGACTCTTATCACGTGTTCTTGTTGATTAAATTGATCACTGGTACCATGTGAGTATAGTCTCGGTGAAGTTCGCGATCGTGGCAACTGCTTTTCAATCTTCAGGGCCGCGTGTCGCGAAAGTGACAGTGAACTTGATTCGTCGTTCTCTCTTCATATTCCTACCAGTGCTGTAATTAAAAGGCACACTTGCGAGATTGTTCTGTCTATTTTTCAAAAAAACTATCCGTTTTGCAGCATCAGCGGACCTTTTGCGTTGCTGGTTCCCTATCTTGCGGAATTTCAACCATCCGACCGTCGAACTAAATTCGTCGCATGGACAGGATTTATATATTCCATTGGAAACGTCATCCCAGCCAGTAAGTTAGTTGCATAGAACTATTTATTTCATCGAGTACTGTACCACTTTGCTTCGATTACTGCAATAACTGTGCATGCTGCACAGTGTGCTGTGACAAGCAGTGGACAGTGTTGTGAATATAATACCAAACTGCTTATAAGTTTAATTCATTATTATTACAACGAGTCGGGACGGACGAGTGTGAGAATACATTTGAATACTCGAGCGTTAGGTTAACTGGTTCGCCCATAGCAATGCAATGTATGCATCTCCATGCAAATGTGCTACATTTTTTGTCCGAAGTTTCGCGTCACTGCTTCACCATAAAATAGAAACCGGACATTTGTTCGCGGTCGTTTCAACGTCGGGTTTTCTCTGACAGATACTCGGCAGTAACAAAGAAAATATGTACTTGCATAATATGTATCTGGGTATTACATCATCTCGGAAGGGTACATAGCGCGTATCTCAATGTCTTGAAAAAAAAAAACTGTAGAGCCTTTGTATCAAGACACTCTTCGCGTGGCCGACGGAAGATCAGGTGTACTTTTACGATTATCATCGTATTATCCAAAGAGATTAGAACGCATAGTAGTGCGATGAATAGAAACTATTATCATAACTGGCATACTATTGATACGTAACGATACCGAGTATTGGCTTAACGAGCAATTATCGAAAGTTGAAGATGATAATTTAAAAGGACATAGTCCACGCTATTTGTTCAAAGATAATAAAATAATTGGCTCATCGCCCGAGTTCTATCTTACTGAGAAACGACAATTTATCAAGGAACTCAGAACATGATTCCATTGACAGTGGTGGAAATTTCTTTTTTATGAATTCGAGTAATAAGATTTTTTCTTGATTTAGTTCTGGCCTTCACGATTCTACCGTTACCATGGACCTTCACTCTCTTCGATCGGTTCTTCGACTCATGGCGTATCTACATCCTTCTCTGTTCGATTCCAGCAATTATTGGCCTCCTGACGATGGGCTTTTTACCTGAAAGTCCAAAACGTCTGATGGCCATTGGAAAATCCGACAGAGCACTGGAGCTCATGAAAAAGATATACTCAATCAATAATCGCTGTCCGGCTGATACTTTCCCTGTAAATAAACTGTAATTTTTCAAATTATCGATTACTCGAATAGATTAAATCGACGGACTAAACGATCAGATGTGTATTTTATATTTTTATTGCGTATCCGGTTCATGAGATATCGTGATTACAGACGTCCTAGACTATCTTATCAATGAGAAATAAAATAGCAGAGCGTCATACTATTTATAATATGACAAGTGCCTTTATCCGTTTTGCCTACAGATTCGAACACTGACAACAGATTCTAAATTAATGGATCAGAGAAGCAAGACGAATTACGATAGGATACAAGAAAGTTGGATCAACTTCAAGGTGCTTATCCGGCCTCCTTATCTTGGACAATTTTTCGTCATTAATTTTCTTCAGTTCGGTACTATGCTTGGGTACGTCTGCATTGATTTAGCTTTTTAAAAGTTCAAACACATTTAGTTAGCTAGGTGTCAACGTTCAAAAATATAGATGATATTTTATATTTTTTTAAATGAATCGAATGGACTGAAAAACTAATTTGGAAACGATATTTCATTAAAACCAACATGTTAATATTGATTTATAATTGAATGTTGGCAACTGGTAACATACATAAACAATGAAATGCTCCTATCAAAATAGCGAGAGGTGTTTATCACTGGCCTCGCATAATTTTCCTAGTTTTAGAAGTGTATTTATTTCACAGTTTCAACACTATGAGGCTGTGGGTACCACATATGTTCATAATAATGAACAACTTTGATTATACGCTGTGGAATACGTCGCGGGGTACGCCGAGCATGTGCGAATTGTTGATACCTGGTGTAGTGCCGCCTGGACTCGACGATCCTGTCATCTATGCAAATATCACCGACACCTGCATCCGGGTAATATGACAATGTACAAACTAGACAACAGTGTTTCTCTCTCGATTTTCCTCTCCCTCAGGCCTCTCATTTTCCTTTTGAGGAGAACTCTCCCCTCGTTATCCAACATTTGCTTCCCGCAACTATTCTCATTAGCTTCGAACGCTTCGTTAAAACAAAATTAAACTTTACAGTGGCATATCAATCCCGCGGTATACATTAACTCGACTATAATAGCCTTTTCGGCGGTGAGTTTCTCGTTTTTTATCGTCATGTATCTTGACACCAGGATAAAGAAAAAAATCGTGCTGCGTGAGTAATGCTTCGGACACTTGATATTCAATTTTTCTTTCATTTGATAATAATTATACATGGCGTATCTATATAGATTGATTGCTTGTTTTTTGTCAGTTGCCAGTTTTGTGATAGGGGCTCTGAGTGGTTTCGGTACAAATTGGGCGCAACTAGTTTCTCTCATGCTGAGCCTATGCGCTGCCGTTGCTGTTACCTCGAGAATAGCGGGTAACATTGTTATAGGTGTTAACGCCAATGTCATTCCAGCCCCGTTAAGGTAATACACGCCCCACTGTGGTAGTACATTATATCGCTATTCCGCTCTGTTATAAGCTATATAGACTCTCAACTTTATTTACCCGAGCACCAGTTCGCGGGACCTTTACAACTTTGTAATGGGCATGCCCCATCATAGCCCCACACATTGTTTTGTCTTTTGCGCGAGTTTATCCTACCCAGATTCGCCGAACATTTCCGGGCCAACGTACAGAACAATACGCTTTTACAAACCTTGTCATTTATAAAGGGCCACTGCAACGAGCTTCGTCACGATGATCGGCAGCCTCGGTACCATTGTCGGTAATCTCATTTTTGCAACTCTCCTCGGCACTAATTGCGTTGTTGCTTTTATGTGGCTCGGATGCTCTCTCTTGCGTAAGTCTTTATTGAATTTTCTCTTTAAAAAAAAATATATCATGTTATCGTATAAATTATAGTTTAAAAATATTCACTCTTAATTTACAGTCTGCATCGTCGTGTCGCTCGTGTTTCTGAGGCCACCGCCTAAACCAGCAGATCCAGAACTTCCGGAGGAACCTAAAGTGGAGACTAAATTTTGATAGAAACATATTTTTATATACGCTGATGTATTTGTACATTTTTATTTACGCAGGCATAGACTTTTGTAAATATTTTTTAAGTATAGTAATAACTTTTGAAATCCGTGGTACGTTAATCGCAAGCAGCCAATCGCAAGGTCGTATTCGCGAGGCGCAAGAATCTTACTTAACCTCAATAGGTTAATTACTTAATCTTAATATTACGAATTAAGTAAACGAAATGTGGAAACTAATCTAAACTATATGTGCTAAGCTCGATGCTGATCGGCTGATCGTAAGTTTGCAGAGAAGCTAATTTCGAATTTTGCCAAAATTTGCTATTTTTGCTTGCGACTAGCTTGCGATCGGATTAACGCTGCTTGCGATCGTGCTATTGGTTGCCTGCGGCTAATTTAGAACGGACTTAAGACGAGGCAAAACAACTATGAGTGCGAAAGAGATAGAACTAGTATAACGGACACGACGGAGTGAAAGAGAAGCACCACGTCTGTGGAAGTATGGAGGTAGTTCGCCTCGCCTTAAGGCCTTAAGGCGACTAAACGACTGGAGCGTGCAGCCCACTTGTATGAATATACGTAAAAATTGCCAGTCATATTACATTTAAAAAAAAAAACTTTACGTCTTTTTAAATGCATCGAAAGCCAATCATTAAGGATCCAGGAGTGATGTACTTGTCGATTGCACGGTAGCAACGTCTTCTTGCGAAGAGAGGGACGAGAATTAGATTCATTGACGTGCATTCTAAGTATATTGTACATATAGAGTCTATCGTTGTGAAGTGAGAGCTTGATTCACGGTTGAAATCGATATTGTACGCTAGCGACTATCCGTCTCACGAATCTCTCAACGATTCTATGCTAACTTAAAACTCCGCAAAATTGCGGCTCGACGACAGAGTTCGCAGAACTCAATTAATAAGGACGACCGAGTGTCGTCCGGAGGGTCGTGCTCTCGGTGCAAACAAATTATGATGAATCGTTCGTCAATATTGTAATCCATTATACGAGTATAGGAAACTGGGGATAGTTGGATAAACCGCGAATGCTCGCTTTTAAATACTTTTTTTCTACATACCTGTTACGCACAGGGGTTCCTTTGTACATTGTAAAAAAGGTAAAGTATCAAATTGTCATGGTGTATGTGGTTAAAAACAACTAAAATTAACATCATTTCGTTGTTATAAGTACACCGGTCACGTGGTATACCGGTAATGGTGGGTACTGTAATAAAAATTAACAACTCATGAAATTTTCATAAATGCTTTTAACGGTATCAAATAAACATTATACGGTGTCCTTACTTGCGCAGTCGGGTATTATACTACAATAATTTGTGTTAATAGATAACACCGACTCTCTTACCCCGTTCTTTTACACCAACGATTTGCAGCAAGATAATAGAATTGTTAAGACAGTGATGTTGAAATATTGATCATTTTAACAGTGCATTTTATATTCTATTAGCGTTGATCGAGCTATATATGCTTTGGATAGTTTTTAATATCCTACCTCTCATGCAATCGTTAAGGGAGTGCTTTCTTCCAGGTAGGCGACTTTACCAAAAGTTCCAGTTAAAATTGTATAGAATCCTCTCTCTTTCTTCTGATACGATTATTTAATTGATCAAGCATACATTAAATTACTTTTGCCACAATAGGGTAAAAAATGATTAAATAAATAAATAAATAAATATGGTCTTTGCAATAAACTGTGTGTTTAGCTGTAACCGTTGTTTCTTGAGGTTGCTTGATCCAATTTGCATCTGCCCCATCAACTACCGATCTTCCTTGCATTACATTCTAAAATTGCATGGAGTAAAACTATTTTTTTTTCTCGTCGAATGGGCGATCAGAAGTCTTACAAATTGACAAATCGTCGCAATATCCATTATTCCATTAGAGAGAGGTGGGATTCTCTTCTGGCAGCTGTTACGGTGGGGCGCACAGCAGATCCTTGGTGCGATTTCATTTGGAAAATTAAGCGATAACGTTGGGATATAGTGTGCAAGGCCAAAGCATTCGAGTGCCGAGAGTTCCGCACACCAGCGAGATATCGTGAACCACGATCTAATTTCCCGGGGACGCAAGGGAGATTGGGATATTACAGGTTGTTTACAGCGGTAGTTAATTAGCTCGGAGGGCAGGCTGTTTACCCCCCCCCCCCTCGACAAGTTCGGTACGATAGCCGTACAGTTTGGTTACATACAAGCCCCGACGACTATACTTCGCTGTACTCGACTCATTCCGCTCCGTTGCTCGGTGTGCGCCCTGATGCGCTCACCTCCTTCGTTCGTTCGTTCGCCGTCGTTCACTAGCTCAGCCAGAGTGCAACTCTGTTTACAGAGGCTCTACTGTACAAGCAGCCAGGCCAAATGCAACGATGAGGCACACACTTCGATTCGGTACATAAACATTGTAAGTTCAACGGCAAATTACTGCGAGCGGCTTCCGGATCGTAACGACCGCGAGCGAGGTGAGTGGAGGAGCTTAACCCAAAGAATACCCGAAGCTAGCCAGCCCCGGGTCTGCGCGCATGGAACACAACACGATACACATATTTGTTCGGTAAATTTTCTCCCTTGATATCGGATTAAAGAAAGCTTTCGATGGAGCGTCGAATTTATCGGCGAAATTTTAGGGACTTATCAGAAACTCTATACCGAGAGATATAACTTTTCGACCTTATTTTATTTATTTTTTTCTTATTTAGAGAGCCAGACGTTTAATTCCATAGTCAATTTTTTTTTTTTTGGGTTCATAGATACGGTCTCGTGGTCCACTTAAGGAAAGGGTCAATGGTCAACGAGACTGGAGACTACACACCATACACGGGCTATCTCACGCTCGGTGGTATGCAAAGTTATGCTGTTCCATATTAAGAGATCTGCGTGGGTGCAGTGTTGGGCGTGACGACAGAAGACTGAGCACGCCAGCACTGTAGAACTCGGAATTCGCTTATAGTGTGTGCGGTAATGCAAATAAAATGGACGTAAAGTAAGGAAGAACAGGGGATGATATTAAAGTCATGAGAAATGTTCCATTCACGACGGTTCGGCACAGGTCAACTATACCGAGGCGAAGGTGCATGTCTTTACGGCTTCGTGTGCTGGCTGACCCTCGACATAATCTACAGAACGTCTTGTCGTGCTAACGTGACATCTCCATAGTCCTGCTTCCTCTTATGGTATATCATATAATTATTATTATTATCTTCTCTTCGCTCTCGAGATGTTTACCATCTCCTGTTTAGCTACGTTGTGCAAGCCCCCAATCTCCTGCATTATCCTGTTGACCTACTTCCTAGACAATATGATGATAGCTGACTGCTCTCCCCCCCCCCCCCATTTCCTCCTTCTCCCTCTCACAATATCTGAACATAATATTTCTGCACCAACAAGACATGCTTAGTATTTTATTGCGGATGATGAATCTGTAAATAGAGAATTTTCGTTTTATTCTAGTATCGCGAATATTATTTTCTTAAGCTGAAGGGATAAAAGCAGATTTTTTGGAGATTCAATTATTTCTGTCTGAGGGCAAAGGTTTAGTCTTTAATGAGAGCGCGTCGACGGTGGAAGTAGTAACGCAGTGAAGGGTTTTGCTGACTGTAACCGGGAAGTGGTAAACTCGGTCTTCCGTCGGACACAACGATAAATCGAGACACGTGGACTTCGGTAGTCGCACCAGTCGCGATTACAGCTTTCGTGCAGATACCTACCTTACCGAGGAACTCGTGATTGTTGATGAGATAAACTGGTTCATAAAAAATAGGGGATACCAGCCGCCGTGAGTGCTCTCCGACTAGTGCTCTGTAAATCCAAAACCATCTTATTACTGACATCAAGGTACGTGTCGGGTGCAATATTGATCGATCAACTCTAATGCGCTTAAGAAATACAGTTTGAAATACGGATACTCATTCATTTTGTAAGGGTGGTCAATATCCTGAAACTGACGGTTTATATTATCGTGTCTCTAGCATTAAACCACATTCTCCATTATTGGCAGCCATAAAATGATGTCACCGATAATTCTATAATTGAACGTGATCTCAACCAAGCACGTGGTATATATAATTAAAAAAAAAAACATGTCGCGTATGAATAACGAGCGTATCAACGTTTCTAATTAGCATCGTATTAGCGCAATTTAGTTATATCTCTCTCGTACTCATACATGTTTCGCCTCACCTTAAGATGATGTTACCTTGAGAAACTGTAATCCGTAACACAAACTATAATCTAACGACTCAGAACCGGTTAAAAGTTTATGACAAAGGCGAATTCGATTTCACTTCACGTGTATATTATACTTCGCGGTGGAACTGAGTTTCTTTTTCTCTCAAACATCATTCGTCCCTGAGTTGGACCACAGTTTCTATTTCCAATTACAGTCTCCGAAGGTCATAATCATCTTGCCAAAATCATAAGGGGAGCACGAGAGAGGAACTTCGCTGAACGCGTTAGTCACTAGACGAGAAAGAAACTCGTGCTGAGTACCTTACGACTTAAGGCGAAACGAAACCTTCATACTTACACAGATGTGCTGCTTCTCTTTCACTCCGCCGTGAGCACCGTGCTAGCCTTACTCTTTCGCACTCATAGGTAAAGTACAGAGGTTTCGCCTTGTCGCGAGACGAAACTTCCATACTTACACGGATATGCTGTTTCTCTTTCACTCCGCCGTGTCCGCCATACTAGTTCTACCACTTTCGCACTCGTGGATGTTTTGTCTCCCCTTAACTACTACGAACTTACTACTTTAAACACATGTTGATAAAGAAGCTTTCCGTGTAATTTTGTTTTTTAAATTACATAAAATTTAGGTTACTTATCTCTAGATACTAGCAAAGTTTCAATGCATTCTAATAGAAACTCATTTTGATAAGAATATCATTTAACTTATTTTATTACATTATGTACAGCGAAATGTACTAATTTCTCCGAAATAAATAGCGATCAAGACTATACAATAACGCTCTAAGCTTTGAATATCGGTACTCAGTCTTCTACAAAAACAACGAATAAAGAATTAAGTTTTTGTACAAATGTTAAAATCTTTATATAATCAATCAATTTTCAAGAATCTCCGTTCATTCATCGTGAGATCGAATTCTTTTAATGAACAAGTTTTCATTACCAATTAATTTTACGTAAAGGACGGTGGTGACCGATTTTCATACAAACTATGGTCACATTGTCATCATTTTCAATTATTATTTAAAAAAAACTTATTCTCAAAGGAATGTATACATTGTATGTAGATGATTCCATCTCTTTTCAGTGCTTTGGTTCGACGGTGAAAGTAGTGAACTATCAAGAGCTTCAGCTTATCCAGACAATGATAAAGTCGTTTTCTTTGCAGAGATCATTTGATAATTCAGGCTACGATAACTCCGACAGCACGTTAAACCTATACGAGCTTTACGCACGGAGAAATCTACCTTATCGAATTGTTCGATTCACGGATGTTGACGAGTAGCGCCATAATCGTTCGTGACTAAGACGCTCCCTCACGCTCATTTTGGAAACTACGTCACTAATGTAGTATCTCCGCTTTGAAAATGATGGCGGTCAATACGACGGCCCGTGTGGCGCAGGAGGGTTATATGCGACAAATGCGTCCGAAACTCACACGCTGACACATTTCTTTTTGACTCACAATATTTTAAAAACTAAGCCATTCTCAATTTTTATGGCATATTCGTTTTATACGCCTTTAAGATACTCTCATTTTTATTCAATTCTTAAATTTCAGTTAGACGGTAAAACGAAAAACATGTCGGTTGTGCGCGTTTAGCATAAAACATAGATGCTAATCATGCAAACTTCTTTGCAATTATCTTGTTAAGGAAACAATAAATCTTGTTTAAATTGCACAGACGTTTAGATGATATATTTAATAATATGTACCCTAAGTTTTTATGTTCTTCAATAAATTCTATTACCTTAAGGTCAGGTGAAACATGTAACACGCGACACACGAGACCGAGAGAAATAGCTGCTCATTTTCCAGGCCATGCCATTCAGAAGCTATTGATATTTCGGAAAAAAACAAACTTTTACACAATGCACAGCATAACAGGCTATTTCTACGGTATATACCATTTTTTTAATAACTTGGCGTCAAGAATTTGCCGTGTCTCTTGATCCATGGAGTACAAGTTTTGTTACCGACTGAGTAAGTTTCACCTCTCCGACGATTCTCCACATGTCCTCGTTTTCTTTCAGAAAGCCATGCATGGAAGAGAGATAGCAGAATTTTACCGCCACGAATGATCATTCGAATAAAAAATGAGGACAGTGAATTGTAGAATTGTAAGACGCAATTCATTGTACTTTTCTTTTATTTAAAAGATCAATCGTGACAGAGAAATTTGCATTATAGTTTTTGTTACCGACCGAGGGGTAGCACATTACCTTAAGTAGTTCGCACGATGACTACAAAATGGGGCGGTAAACTGGAATCTTTGTATCTGATGGTTGTTCTTCGAAAGCTATGAATACCGTTCGTTCCCAACCAAATTTTACAGAAATTCGGCTTTTATTACCAGGCTGCAAGTATAACTGGAATTCTAAACGAATTTCAACGGTCATTTCGCAAAATCTTGATCCGCACGACAGTTGTAAACCGTGACCTTTGCGTTGAACTATAAATAAAATGTGAAATAGGGTAGAAAATAACGTCTGCGTATCTTATTTGTAACTCTACCTGATGCAAATCGATAGTGCAATATCACGCTATTGTGTTAATACGAACAAAAAGAAGTATTATCGAGCCATTTTCGGTATAAAAAAAAAGGAAAAAATTAAAAACTTCAGATAAAAATATCAATTAAGCGACACTCGGGTTTACAGTGAAGCGGACGCAGCCGTGTTCATAAGCTAATAGATGGTAATTAACCTGAATACACATTGCGCGATTCCGTAGGAGGTGGTAGAATATGTAGACATTGCGGACACTCCCTTTCTCTCATGCCCACGCATCAAAACGCATTAACGACGTGGAACTTAATATTCGTCAGGATCGTTTTCTCGCTTGCACGTCCCGTCCTAAACTCGAATAACTCGAATTTGCCTGTGGTAACGTAAAATATTCAAAAAATCGTCCTGGAATCCTGCTGCTGCGTTCACTCGTGCATTTATTTACTAACGAGTTTAAGCGAAAGAGCAAGAAGCAGAGACGTAGACGAACTATATTAATTCCATTGGATGCGTGGCCGCGGACCGAACGAGTCAGGATGTTGATTCCTGCGAGTGTGCCGCGAATTCCTTGCGTAAAGAGAGCACAGACCCCTCATGGATGAAGAAATAGTACGAACGTGCGAGGTGATAGAGTCGGTGCTTGGTGCCAGAGCACTTGGATATTCGCCACGCCGGAGACATTTTAATTTTCGTTAAAACATTCCATCCGAGGTGCGGAGTCACGATCTCGATCCCGGAAGGAACGCGAGCCGCAAAATTGCGTGAGAAAGAGAGAGGAAGAGAGAGAGAGAGAGAGAGATCGCTTTTTATATAACATTTTCAAAATGAAACCAGAGTGTGTGATATGTTTGCTTAGCATTGGGGTTCACCTACTCGGCCTCGTTCACGATTCTCTTTGCAGTTACACCCATTTATGCTCTAATTAAATTTATAATTAAATAAAAACAGCCCAACCTTTTTTTCTTACTACCCTCGGGTTAAACTTGCTATGATCATTGCAGCGGGACAGCAGAGTGCTTGATATATATATATATATATATAACTTTACGTTGCAGAAAGAGACAGTTTTCTAAGTCGCGTTTTGCAAATTACGACTGAAAGTTCTAAACGAAGTTGCGCGCACATTATTAAACTAGACGTTAATCATTCGTGGTATACGTGAATCGTACGCATGGAATTATAGAGAAGTCAGAAATATCATGCGTGTGAACGAGCGGGGGTTGCGAGAAAGACTAGGAGGACATTTCGATGTTCGTGAATTTTGAAAATTAACATATTCATTCGAATTATGTGGAAAAATGGTCGACGTCGACCATTCCAAGCCACGCACATAGTGTCTACATATAAATAATGTTCGTGTCACCCCACTCATCCTTCTATCCCCATCATAACTTCCTCGTATGGGTGTGCACGAACGTACGGAAAGATGAACCATTGCTAAAATTACATTTTTTCTCTCGAATAACTTGATATCTCACCGAGCAATAACTTAATAAAGTTAGAAAAAACGTATAAGAAACCATGTAAGATCGTCAACTAAATTTCTGCATGGTTTATTCGATGAATAAGTACTGCTTCAAATTCTCTGACTCGATTATTTTATTTAACAGATTCAAGTATTCCGATTCTTAAATAAAATTCTAGTACGGTGCTGATACTGATTAACATTTTCTCCAAGTTGATCGGTCGTCATGAACTATTGAAATCCCGATGAATAGGGTGGGCGTACATTTTATCGTACAATCTCCGTTTATTCGGGGGATGATTCCGGTCTAGCTGCGTCTGAGTCATCGGCATTTCCCGTACGCATAGCGGAAATCTATAGACGAAGGGAGTAGCAACGAGATGACGAAGCGCGGGATACGCCGGGAAGCTGCATGAAGAAATATTCCGATGTCACTAGCCACCCTCGTTCTCTCGCTACTTGAACTATATGTGTAGAACTATATATTTGAACGAGCTATAAATTACGTGGGAGGACACGCGTCGACGACCTCACCGCCCTTTTCGCTTTCCTCTTCACTCGTGTTTTACTGAGAAACGGTTGCTCGTCTCCTTTGACTTGTTGAGTGATAAAAACTTCGAGTATATCTTTTTTCTCGAACTGCTGAGGTACGATTGATATGTTACGACGTAACAAAACTAAAAGAGATGAGAATAGAGACTACCGGTCCTTCTTGTCTCTGAGATTGAATTAATGAAGAATTTTTTATAAATCCTGGAAGCATTTACAGTAATCTCGAAGGTATAACACGAAGCCGGAAACCAACCGATTCAAACATAAATTTATTTTATCTGGTTAATTAATGGCTTGGCCCAATAACTGTTACGGGGATTGTACGAGCATAACCGCCTACGCTGTTTCCGCGCTCTGAGATTACCGGGAATAACGATCGCAAAAGGCTCAACCTGAGAAATCCCCCCACCACCCTCTTCCGGTATTCACTCGCAAGGGTGCATGTGCACTCGCGATTACTCGCACAAGGCTGAACTTCATCGTGAGCCACTACTTATGCAATACACTTGCTGTACAATGGTTAACCGCGTGTGACGTAGAGTCCTCATATACATTAAGAAAGACATCAAAAGCAGAGAGATAAGTCAGAGCAATTTAACTAGTTAATTATTCATGAGATATCAGCAACACGTATTGTACAAAGTATCCCTGCTATAAATGGTTTATAAAATGTCTCTGAGGTTCTGATAAGCCGCCAATATTTTATAACGTTCAGAGAAAAATACTCAGGATATTAAAAATTTTTACCGCTGGAGTTTGCGTTTAGCACACATAATTTTTATAGAATTATGTCAGATGTTCGACGTAAAAAGTAGATCAAATAATAATGCTGACCACGTACAGAATTTTTTATTAATTATTGCTTATAAAAATTTGTGATAATCATGTATATCAAAATTACGTAAAAGACTTTTATATATTTATATTTATCTGGCTATACTCTCGGCAAATATGGCGATAAGTCGACTTTAAATATTTCAAGTGAATGGTTATCCTGCATCTCAGCAAAAAATTCGATAGATCGATCCATCGGTCAAAAAATTAGTGAAAAATTATCCTTAAATTGATATTTTATGCTGTATCATGTCCTTAAACTATCACTCATCGTTCAATAATGTCAGCTCGTCTTCCATACGGTATTTGTTCTTGAATTAAATTAAAAGTGGCTCACGATAGAAACGTAAAGGTGATCACAACGGCAATGTATGGATGTAATGTCCAGCAATGTTTGCCATACATTGCCGCTCATTACATACACAGCATCACGTACCAATTGTAAGAGAGAAACCAATTATTAATTCACTAAAATAAAAAAAAAGCTTTAATTTTTGTCGTCATTATTGATACATTGGATTTTGGCAGAGTAAAGGACTGAAATAATTTTGCTGTAAAATATTTTTCTTTGGAATAATTTTGTGTTAATATTTTGTTTGGGTTTGAGTCAACCAAGTTTAGTTAAATATACGTTAACCAAGTTTAGTTAAATACCTAAAAATGATATGCTTAGTTAAATATGCATCAAATAAATACTTTGATAAGCTCAACAAATTAAGCGTCTAATAATTAAGTTGATTAAACCCAACAAATAACACGGCTTGACCTACAAAGTACTTTTCGTGTAGAATTTTAATTTCTGGGTTTGCCACAATTGAAACACGTGGAGCTTTTATACATTTTTTTGTTAGGGCCTACAAAAATTGTCCTATCAAGGCCCTACTGAATCAAACAATAAAACTAATTTTTTCAGATTTATTTGCACTCATATGATCGGTTTATCTTCATAATTTTTATTAGAAATTCTAGCTTATTCGACAGAACGATACATATGAAAAAATACTTGTCAATATTTTTTCATGGATGGGATTTGAACCTACGACCCTGCGTCGTTTCATTGTTTATTTGTAGTATAAAAAAAATCTTAACACGTCCTGACTATACAGTTATATGATTCCAACAAAAATAATAGAAATAAAAGTACCTTCGGTCATATCACACGAGTATTTATTATTTCAGTTATAACGTGTTGTCCCGATAAAAAATTCCGCGTGTTCTCATAATATTAATGGATGTATGATGCACATATCGTATAGTGTACTTTTTGTAACGTTTACAATATTTAACAATGAATTCGATCAATATTGAACAATATGTTGATTGACAATCGTTGTGTAACAATTAGTAATTGAATAATGAACTTGAAGGTATTGTATACACTGTGCACTGTACTTTTTGTATGCATAAAAGGTTGAGTAATTGTTTATCGATCGATGGTCAATAATTGGTAATTAATAATCGGTTAATAATTATTAGTCAACAAATTGTTGATAACTTATATGGAGAAGTCAAGAAGACAAGCACCGACAATTATTGATCTCTTCACATCTTATTTAACAATTGTACAATAATGGGTACTTTCGAACAAAATGCACCATACGCAAAATATTATGAACATTGTATATTAATCGCATTCTATGAAAGGATAGCATACCACGAGTAAATTAAACGGATTTACGACGAAAATAATTTAACGTTTTTAATAGTTTAGTTAACAGTTACATAATTATTAATCAATGCTTATTTTTGCCGATGGAATATTAATATCTCATTGAATATGACTATTTGACATCAGCACGTTTAAATCTCACAAAATATATCATCAAGTTCCTGAATACGTCAGGTTTGATTATATTTTTCAGCCTAAGATTTTTAGGGAAGCCCCTGTGGGTTGTAGCAAAATCCTAGTTTGGAATCCCTACCGTGGAATCCCTGACAAAACCTAAACAGAGCCCCATTGAGAAATCCCTACTGTGACCACTGTGGATGGCCCTATTTGAACCTAGAATATTATTAGGGAAGCCTTCATGGTTTTTTTACATGGTTTGAAATCCTTGTTATGGAAACCCTGCCAAAGCCTAACATTTAATCGAACTTCTAGTTGTCCCATAAGCAAGCCCTTTTCTCCATGCAATATATCGATTGATTATTTTCTGAGAGCTAGTAAAAGAACAGCCTTGTCATAATATCTGTCATATATATTGAATATACAGGTATTTATAAAAGTATACACTTTTCAAAATCTTTTCGTATTCTCTTCCAACCTCTGCGAAATAAAAATAATAACGATTGTACTCCAAGTCGCTGTATTAAAAAATGTATGAAACAAGGTAGAATCGTTCGTCATCGTTATTTGCGGTCATTTAAGGCTTCGTGATATTAATTTTTCAAATTGGCCAACATCGCTGAGTATCTGCGGTAATATAAATTACAAAAGATCGTACAGTACAATCTCATCTATTCGACGAAGTTTAGGCCGAAGTTAAACATATTTTTTACGCCTGGAATGGGTTCCAAAAGCACAAGAAAATTGACGCGAGGAGTAAACATATTTCCGTCTTAAGGCTTCGACGCAATGCAAAATTCCCGAGAACGAGGGTAAGGTTTCCCTTCGTTTAGTCAAAAAGTTGAGACTTTTTTCGTCTGTACGTGTCAGTGTGGTCAAACAGATGAGTGTACCACTGAATAAATAGAGCAGAGTGCACAATCTCCCGATATTCTTTTTGATAATGTTTACGCTTGCGGGAAAACTTCATCCGTTCGTAATATCACGGCAAAACGCTTGGGATAATTAAAGTAAGTGGTACTACGATATATACTAAGAAACATTCCCAAAAAAACTGAAAGGCTATCGCCGAGAGCGTACGGGAGGGAAAGTTATCTTCGTTATAAAACAATGAGTCTACGATAAAGAAACGATTATTCTTGGAGAGTTACCCGTGTTCCTTCCATTGTAACGGAAAATATTTGAAGCTGAAACACTTAGCACCTCTAATGTATAAGAAATCGCAAGGCATGCGCCCTTCTAACGGCAAGTAATAATTTGTGAAAGCTTTCATTGTTGGGCATCTTCTCTTCTACAGAAATTACGAAGAATGTGGACGGAAGCGAATTAGGAAAATGCGTTTCGCAAAAATAGTGCTGAGTTGTATATTTTCTCTTTCCTGTGTCCCTCACCCTTCGCAAATACTTATTGAGCGTTCACCGAGATATCAGTTGGAACTTTCTGCGTATCACCATGTGCAGTACAGTAGCCACTCTGTATAACGATAATACGAAGGGTTGCGTGTGGGTTATCATTATGTGATAACGATCCAAGATGGTTGAGCAAACATCACAATCAACCTATTGGTGTACATATACTTTAATGAATTGAATAATGCACGTGCCTCACTATGTATACTTGCTGGATATTCCCACGTGGGAAAAGAGAAGATAATCTACAATAAGTATATTGTGTAAAATGATTGTGAAAAATGACTGACGCATTTATACAATCAGTTATCGAATCAATCATTGAAATCGACATACATTAAATTACATAAATTTTATCCGGAAACTTGCATGAGCTATGTAGTGCAAAACGGTGCTAATATTGTGATTTTCTTAATACTGGAAGCATCAAGCTTGTATCAATCCGCCTCTCTCATTCAATCTTTTTAGAAAATCGAAGTGGAATCTCATAATTCGCTGAGAAAAGCCTTAAAAAAAAATGAAGAGAATATTGTCGTCGACGATATCTAAAGAATTTCATGAATTGAAACCGATCAGTGGTACATCGATAATTCAATAATAAAATTTTAATGATAATTAAGAAAGCTGCCCCAGATTCAGTGGAATTGGGCTCGCGTCGACTCTCATCTCATTCGGGGTGCATCATAGTGGCTCATTTTATAGCAGCAGCCGCGCGAGCATCCCGATGACAGAAATAAATATGTTTTAGACGAGTGGGGCACGTGGACATACAGTGAAAGGCAGTGAAGGGAATGGCACCTTGAGTCGTAAGAGGATTATACCAATTGGGAGATCCCTGTAATCCCTCGCTCTGTTATTTCGTCACTTCTACATGAACGATCACGCCTGTACGTTAGCAGTGTAAATTGACAAGTGTAAATATCCAATCGAATGTCCATCTGTTAATTATCGTAACGTTAGGTTGGTTGCCAATTCCTCGAAGAGTCGAACGTGTTGCATACACAGTTACAAGAATGATCGTATCAACGATGATTTTCGTGATTCTTTGTTGCCACGAGAATACAACAGGACAGTAATAATCCTTCAGTAACATTTATAAGTAAATTTTAATAATGGAAAAGCTGTGCAAAGAGAAAAAGTTCGCTCAAACCAATCTACCAAATATACAAATATTGAAATTTCAATACTATTTGTATGACGTTTCCAATTTCGAATGACGTTAACAATACCGCATCTATGGTTTGCAGAAAGTATTCACGTTCGTATAAAAAAAAAATGTGCATAGAATATATTAAAATTAATCGTATACGTAAAGCAACGTATCATCTATAAAATAACTTATTTTATAAAACTTTCCGCAGCTATGCGTGTGTCAAGTTGATAAATGTATTGATATGAAAATATATTTTGATGTACACCTCACATATGGTTATTTTCACGTAGTCTAAGTGAATGTAAAACACGTTAAGATGACAAGCGTATATATCTCGATAGAGGAGCGAGACATACGAGTTTATTTCATTCTGAATTTTTTACACCAAGGGCCTCGACTCATTAATAGTCATAAAAGTGTCACGAACGTGTCAACACCCTTCTCAACTCCTTTTTTATGTAAAGAGACGTACAAGAAACGACGGCTCTCTCATCGTCACTATTTAAGAGTCTACCTCAACGACAGCGGTCTGCAATGCTCCTGCTGTCTAGTACCGGCGATACAAGAGCTCTGAGGCTGATATGTTGTCATGGATCGATATTCTAATTGAATTAGAATAGAGGGTGGCAACGGTTCCACGCTATTGACTGAAAGCTAATACCGCGCGGGGGTGCGGTACGTGTACTGGAGGCGCGGGCCAAAGGTGAGAAAACGAAATCGACGCCTCCCCCACGCCGAAACCACCTCCGGTGCTCCACCAGTCTCTTGCACGCTCACCAAATTATGTGGGTTTCTTCGACGTTAATGATAGTTGAAAAAAAAAATGCAACGAAGCATCGAATTGTTTATATAATTGTAGGAATTATTTCCATGCTTTTATCATTGCTAATTTTAAATATCTCGAATATCTTTACAGGTAAGTAGCATCTTTAAAGTTCTGATTCAGATATAATTATCCGGTGCAGTCGATGGCAAGGTGGAGGGGCTTCGCGACCATCAGCACTCCCCCAAACTTCCATGGCGTTCGTAGGAGGACCGACTCCCATGGGAGAACAGAATCGGCTTGCTCGTTCGCTCGCACGCCTGGCTCGATCTTCCAACCCGTGCGCAAGCGCGGAAAATTGTCTGATAACGCTTGCTGGTTCCCCGACGACGTTTTAGTGCCGGTCGTAACACCGTAGCGTCGCGACGCTGATCGACGCAGTCTATACACCGTTGACAGACGCATTTGACACGCGGTTTGTCATCAATAAAACTCTATGGACAATACCCCGCACTGTCATTGTTATTTTAAAAACAAAAAAAAAACAAACGAATCCATTTGCATAATTGCTAATTAAATCGACGCATACTTTAATTATTATTGCATAAACAATGTCGCGGTACTGTGCGCCGTAGTCGTGAAATTCGGTTTACGTGCCGCGGTTCGATTGTAAATACATTTCTCGCATTACTATACCTGATTGTTTGTTGTTATCGCAATTACATTATTTTACATGTTATTAGATTCAATTGTGCGATACGAATCATTGTCGCAACGTTTTTTCGCGCGAGTGACTATTATTTTTGCCGCCAACATCGAGAATCATTGACCAATACAGTTTGGATATTCATACGATAGTTGTGTGTTAACAATCGGGTGAGGAAAGGTGAACGATGTCACGAAGTCAAGAGACCGAGGACAGCGCGAACGGGCCGTGCGAATCGGTCTGAGTAATAAAAAAAATAAATAAATAAACGGAAAATAAAAGAAGCTAAACGCGTTGCGCGTTCAAGATTTGCATTCGATGGCCGAGCACCGGTGGCAAGTTCAGTGACTCAGCGCGAGCTCTGGCTCTACGACCGCCTGACGATTTCTCGACTTGGCTAAAGCGAGAGTAAAAGCGCGCGAAAAATTTTCGCATTCGTCGATTGCGTGCTTGCCGACCTGTGGAAATGGGAAACTCGGGTGCCCCGAGAGCCACGGCTCCTTTTGGCTTTGCTCTTCTCTTGTGCCTCTCATCTGCATTTGCATCAGGTGAGACATACAGAAAACATCGATCATTCAGTTCGAAACTCCTACAGCCCCGTACTACTTACTATTGTACTCGAGAATATATTATGTCGCGCGACTGCTCGTAAAAAGGCAGCAGGTCGAACGGCAGACCGGTACTATCCGCTCGTAGATCATGCATAGTGCCTGTGGTTGTGCAGCCCAGCGTCAGTCGAGAGAAGAACGCAGGGCACGAGTTACAGTGCACCAACTGCAGGGCGCAGTGTGTGCAGGTGCGATACATTCGCCTCTCGCACACCACTCTCTCCCTCGCCCCCGACATTCGTCCACCCGGACGATAGACTTTAATTTATACAACAAAGACAGCGTGAATCGAAGAATACTGGATACCTAAAAATATTAATGGTATTCCCGGTGTGGTCGACTGTGTAGCACAAAATTCATTTCAGAGAAAAGATACATCAAGTCGAAGAAAATTTGTATTTACAAATAAGCCAATTGAGTATTTTCAAGAAGAATAATAATGAAAAATGTGTTATTTAATTATTGATATAAAAAAAAAAAAAAACAAACAAATTGTGTATCAATATTGTAAAATATTTTATTGTCACTTTGATTATTAATCTTTCACTTTCTTTTAATTCGTTTTTTAATTAGATGTTGATTCAGGCGACATTATCTTAATCCGACAACTTGGTTGGGCACCTTGCCATCTCTTTTTTTTTTATCTCTATGAAAATCCTCCCAATCGTCTTTTTTCTTCGAGTCATCGCTCGATAGATTATAATATACATTATGTCTATGCAATAGTAATGGTTCTGTTGACGTGGTATATCAGTTGAGGGGTGGGGGAAGGGAGAAGTGCAATAATATACACATGGAATGTAACACGCGACGCGCATATGGCGCACGGTGAATGCAGCTCTCGGTAATTAATTAACCCCTCGGTCGTATAGGTACGTGTCGCAGCCGTCACCGCGTGTTGTATATCAATAAAATCTGATAAATCGCTATAGTCGGGTATTGTAAAGTACAGTCTTGTGCGTTAACTTGCAGTCCTCTAGACAATTTAATTCACGACTCTGTCGATCAAACTCCTGTAGTTACATATCGAATTTTTATCTTTACATTTACAATACATCGACTAAAATATACGCAACAGGTTATCGTTGTTCAAAGCTTGCAACGTCTGTCAAAGAGCAAATGCTCTATAGCACAGGTGGTGGTTTGGTATTTCATATATCGTTCGCCCATGAATATAGTTACTCTCGCGAGAGATTAAACGCATAAATATAGCACCGGCGTTATCGACAACTGACTGCTGCCTGTGATAAATTAACATTTTACTGTATTAATGACTCAATTTATATTTGGCAGTTGTATTTTGATGTTACAAAGAAATGACTAGTCACCAGTGAACGACCGAATGTTTTTTAGTCTTCATGATAATTCCTGATGATTTAGATCAAATGTTTTTTAGTCTTCATGATAATTCCTGATGATTTAGATCAAAATTGTTTATTAAAATCACCCATTTTATTGCTATTTCCGTAGCTCAGATCGCCGTCGAAGCTTAATTTCAGTTAAAAGTGTATGTTTGACTGGCCCACTTGTTCACGGGTGTTGTCGGAACTTTTATTGAAATATTTTCTTCTATTTACCAACCAGTGAATATAGAATTTTTTTTAATTTGTTCCACGTATATCGCTATATAGGTTATTGGAAAAAATTGTCACAGCTGATGTGATACCGTCTCTATTCATGAAAACCTATGATAAAGACGTAGTATGCTCTTAACTAGTCATTCACCGGTGGCTTCGTTCTATTACATACAATTCATGGACAGACTACGGCGGAGGGTGAATCGATGAAGGCCTCGTTAACGTGGTAAGTCCGATAGAAATCCACAGATATATACGAGTCCTTCGATTGTTCAATCGTACGTGGTGTTATCGATAACGATAACACATTTCTTTAATACATCCCATAGTACGATTCATCGTAGGTTGATAATTGGACGATGGTACGTTCGCAGGCTTATTAGCAGCCTGTCGTCGTATCATTTGTCATTAAGCTTATCCCCTCGAGTCCTGTAACCAGTACGTAGAGGTTCTCTCGGCGTCGCCGCGTCCAGTTTAATTCCTCCGCAAATCAACGCTCACGTAGAGCGAGATACAGCTGGTTCACGTGTTTCTCCAGGACGTTGTTACGTAAGCGAAGACGTACCGATAAAAGCACTCCTCGTTGCGATGCTCATCCTCGCCGATGAATATTGAATGAGCTTGACGAAGTGGAGAAACGAAGTATTAACATTTTCAAATTTCTACGCGCAGTTACATTGCTAAATAAGTAATTCGTAAGCTTCGCTACGGAAGACAACATCGTGGAAAATGTATCGATCGTGTTAGCTAAAACGATAATCGTACCTCTTCACGCGTCGTCTCACTGCACGGTGATAAAGAGCCCTTTTCCATCGTCAACTCCTGACTCTTCTCAATCTCCCGCTTGAAAAAAAAACATATATCTTCCCCTCTTCCACGTTCTCCAAGTAAATTATCCTGGTGTATAACACACGGTAGCGAGCTGCCAGCGAAGAAAAGCCCTTTCCGCTGTATCCTTTGTACTCTCGATCGTGCGACTACTCATCAGGCACGTCGTCACCGATTTTCCCGAATCGAAAGGACTCGCATTGTTTCACGCGTCTACAAAAAGCCCGACGCCCTCGCAAACTCTGTCTTCTCTGGGCTTTTGACGCGAGGATTATAACGTTGCACGAGGGTATATATTGCTGGTGGAGGTACCGGACGCCTTCGGCGTTTTTTCGTGGCTTCCTCCCTCGTTTCATGAAAACACCGGAGTACCAGGCGTCGTTAACGCGCGTATATGATGTTGAAGTTTTCTCATTTACGCACTTCTGTATTGTACAACCGGACGAATATTACCGTTGCAGACTTCGCCAAGCGGCTCTATCCCTTTCTCCCTTACACACTCTCTCACTCTCTCTCTATCTCTTATCATAAAAAGAAATCTTTAGTTAAAATCGATATAGTCTGCGTGTTTTCGCTCTTTCTGCATAATAAAGCGTAGTTTAAAGCATCGAGGAAATAAAGTAAATTATGCGCAGCTGTTGTCAGCGTTGCTCATAGCATCCCTTCTTCACTCGTGTTGGCAATCGATTTTCTCAAATCATCTGGCAACCCGCTCGTGGTTATCGTACAGCACGTGGGTACGCTGACCGGCGTCGGGACGATCCTCCCTTCGTTGCTTCTTCCCTCTCTGACACGTGGCTTGCAGCAGTATGTATCTTTCTTTCAGGGTTCATACTTGCTCTTTTCTCACTCTACCCCCAACGTTCGGTCCGGTAACTTGAACCGGTGCTTTTCGTTCTCACTCATGACTTTGCTTTGCTCGACGCGAGGGTAAGCGCGTCTTATTACCTGCGTCACGCTATCGGCCGAAGCGAATTTTCGCTCTCGGCAACCCCAAACGTATACATATAAAATTTAACAAATTTTTATTTGTATAATACTAACAGATAAGGAAAAAAAACGAGATTTACAGACTCATGTTCCTAATGTAGGTAATTAATTTGTCCAAACGTTTTAACGTTTTTCCTCATAACACTCTTTTTATCTTCACTCGGAGGACCAGGAGAGCTGGTTGTAGTCTAAGTGCTGCTATCATCATCAGCCAGCAGCAAAATGATCGAGTTAACTGCGGAATAACACGCGATTCTTTCTGCAGACTTCGTGCGACGACATTGGGAATGCATGGGAAAAAAAACTTGTTATTTCCTTGTATCGAATGGAAAAGGAATGGTGTGTAAATATGCAAAGAAAAGGGTTCAGTAGAGGTGAAAACCGTAAGGTTGTAAGTTGATAAAAATGCTTGATGCGAGCGAACAGGGGAATCGTTCTCTTGTGTACAATGGTTACTATTGTTACCTTTTTTATTATTTATTATTTATTAACCCTAACAGTATTGGTAAGGGCGTTTATCGATAACTAGTTACAATGTTTATCGATGGGACATTTTACTTTTTATATAAGAAATATATACAGCGTAGTATACAAATATAATGATATAAATTGCTGACAAGCTTTTCACCGAGGACCTTCAGTCCGGGGTTTTCTTTGATATAAGAGGTTTTAATGATTTCAGTATAAAGGTATTGGTTTTGTCCAACGTATTTTTTCTATGGTTGGTACGTAGCGTGTGTAGAAAATTCGTGTATGGGTATGATATTCGTTGGATGCATACTGGGTTTAGTATTCCAGTTGCTCTATTGAAAACTGTTTGATGAGATGTTGTATTCCATTTCTACTGGGTGTAATCTCAACTTTTTTCGTAGGGATATTACCGTCATTATTTTTAAGTAATAAAAAATGTATTTATTCTTCTATCTGCTGTAAAAATTATTTAAATATTAAATAACAAACCGATGAGAGAAGTTATCGTGTCGAGAATTTTTTAAATATTGATTTTGCAATCACAATAAAAATATGAAGAAGCAAAAGATGATGAAATTTCAAGGTGTTCCATATGATTCGAAATAATAATTTGTTTATTATAGAAAACTTACGATATACGTGTTTTGCAATTCATAAAAACTGACAATATTCCTTAAGGAGATCTTTTTACATTACTTCTCTCTATAACATTTTTTATTAATTCTTCTTCCCTATTAACCTTGTAGCGAACCAATGCAATGCTTTTAGTACTCGATAAACACTCGATATTACTTTTGAGATTATAGTTAGTTTTCGCTTCTGCGTTGACGAAAAGTTCTATCTCGACATCACGTTCTTTGTAATAAGTGTGACTCGTATTACATCCGTCGCGCCTAACCACTATCACGGTATGCTTCGATCAACGTTACTGCTGAATACCGCTGCGGTTGGTACTCGAGTGCCCGCGGTGATAGTGTAGGCGTCAAGGATGTTTCCGAACCCAGGTCGATCGAACTGGACAATAGCAAAAGCACAAGGCCGAACAGGCTGTGCGAATCACGCGAGTCGTATCGTCCTCCACCAGGATAGCGAGCAGTCGGCCCGATGATAAGTTATCGCGCAAATAGGGAGACATTGATTTAGGATACGAGGGGGAACAGCGTGTGTCGCATCGATGACAGCAGCCAAAAACTAATCTCGAGCTCCCCTCATCGTGACGTATATCGTTTTTTATTGCAAGCCACGCAATACGCGCGCAAGCCCTACACAGAACCTATAGAAATTTACAACGCAATAGCCTCGTGTGTCAATTTGTAAGATTCCAGGTGATAGTAATCGTGAATACGAAGGGTCAGTAACCGAATGCGGGGGACCAGATGTTGAAGAGTATAATGGATCTTTTATTTTGCGTGTAGCTCGTGGGTTCGTTGTAGGACCTCGTATAAGACTGAAGCACAAGGGCGAGCAAACGATATCAGACAGGACTTCAGGCTAAACGTTTCGAATAATAAAAACTTTGAGAGGTTGAAATATCGATTTCTTTTAGTCTAACTTCACGTTGAAACGAATGGTAAGTTCCGTAATTTTAAAAAGATAATCAATCATGATCCAGAATCGTAAAATTTAGAATAGATAAATTGCCAAAAAAATCAAGTCAAACAATGTCTCTAAGGATTGCACTTTCTACAGAGAAAAATTAGAAAACAAAAACATTGAAAGCTAAAAATATCGATATTTAATGGTACGAATGGTCAAAACACCGGTAGGTAAAAATGCAATCAAATCGAAAATCGATAGTTCCAAGTTCCGATGGTTAAGAAATTAATAGGTCGATAATCCTTATTTTCAAGTCCCGAAAGTTTAAAGAGCGACGAAATTCCGAAAGAACAAATTTTCGAATTGTAAACATTCCGAAGGGTCAACATTCCGAATGATAAACATTCCAAAGGGTCAACATTTCGAATGGTAAACAATCCGAATGGTAGAATATCGACAGCTCATGATTCCTACGATCTAAAACTTACAAAAGTTACATTTTGTTTTCCTTATTAAGGACATTTTGTATCGCATATATTTTTTCATATATTTCATATATTAATAAATATCAAAATTTTCATATGGCGAATACCCTGAATTTCTCGACTCTCTTTTCTACTTTCACACCTCGCCAGTCATCGACTCGGGATGCTTTCAACGATTTACCCCAATTGGTTCACACAATTATCTCGAAACTGATGAAGCTTTCTCAACTCTTTGTATAGCTGATATACTATAATGTTTTATTATCCCATTTCCTACCGCGGTCGCGCGTGCTAAAAAATGTCCAATCCGCAACTACTACGTATTAGAACCCTAATACGTCATTCATAGTGACATCTTACCGCAGAAGAACAAACTATGCGATCCGAGTACACTTTCATTTTCGGAATTAGGCCCCGTCGGAAACGATATTTTCGGAACTTTGAATCTTCCAAACTGTGATGTTTAGAGCTTTGCCCATAAAAAAAAATTAATCTTCGAAACTTCGAGCAATCCAAAGTACGATATTCGGATATTTGCCCTGTCTTGAAATCTATTTTCGAAACTATGAACGTTGCGAACTGTGATTTTCGGAATTATCTTCGAAAATATGACTTTGCTGTTAAGTAGAATATCAGACATTGAGACTTTCGAAATGTTCGTTTTTCTCTAAATAAAATTTCTAATCAATACAACTTTCTAAACTTTAAATTTTCTGAGCTTTTAATATTGTGATCCTAACTGTTCAGGTAATAAACGTGTCGTTTATGTACACTATCGGTAACTTTGCACTATATGAATTAACGTTTGTGCCATTAACCTTTTGGAATTAACATTACTCTCTGTATGTTTTCATCGTTTCTAATAATGTTTGTTAATACACCACATTGTAAAATCTTTCGGGTACGATATTACAGTTAGAAATTTTAGACCGTCGTATCTTTCAACGTTCGGAACACGTAAAGGCTGAAAGATATCGATTGGTGTATGCGGTCTCGACAAAATATGTATATCACTGAATGGTTTAGTCTGTTAGAAAAATAACCCGTTGATGTGGCGGGCTGGTTTTGCCGTTGCAGTTTGCCTTATCAGAGAAAGAGATAGTCTCTCTGTGTATGGCGGCCGGCTGGGTACCAGGGTATCGCCGGGGGCTAACCCTCTGTAAATACCCGAGCCGAAGCCTCTTTGTCGAAGTTTGCGGATGCTGAACAAAAAGTCTGTTTCACGATTAACTCTCGAACGTAAAATGTTGAAATATTGTATGTTGGCTTTTCTTTTTTCAATATGGTAGCCCACGATACACTTGGTTATGTTTCTCACAGTCGTTAATACGTCGTATGATTTCTTTAATATATTTGCAATTTCATATAAAATTCAGTCGTGATAAATCGCACAAACAGAAAAGATCATTATAGGAATTAAAAACTACTGGAATAATTATTTTGGAACAATCGTTGTTATTATTTCATTATTATTAACAATTGTAAGAGAGATCGGTACTCGTTGGAACACGGGATAAAACTGAATACGAACAAATATCGAAGGTTACATGGATTTATTTGCCATCCTGAGACACTTTTACAAAAATACAACTTACAATAAGTTACAGCAGAATTTAATCAAATGTCGAGTAGTTACATACAAAAAGCAAATTTACTCGAGTAAAGTTGTATCATCGTATATAAAAAGATATCAAGTAACTACCAAGGAAAGGAGACACTTAAAATTGTTTAGATCTTCAAGCCCGTTGTATTGCTTACAATTTGAGTCTTATATTATTGAATAATTGAATTCTTATATTATCGAAGTCGGGGGGCAATTTGGTACATTGTAAGAAATCAAAAGTCATTTGAAAGTCCAGCGATACACAATTGTTGACCTGTAAAAAGTGCCGCTCAGACACAATAAAGACAAATGTAATTGTGCAATGTTTTCATGGACAAAAATGGATAATCATACTCGACAATTAATAAATTCCGTCTTCCTTGCGTTTTTATGCATTCATAATGCGTCGCATGTTGTTCATTACGGGGTAAGTCGGATTAATTTGCAGCCTCATGGTTTATTCGTTGTTGCAAATAGCCAGTGCAATATAGAACCTTTAAACTTGAAGACGATGTAATCAACAGATGCCATGGAACACAATTGCAATCGTTTTATTCCGTATCATCGATATCTTTTTTTTTTTTTTAATTTATAACCCAAAAGTAATTCGACTTGATACGGTCCGCGCGATAACACGTTTTGGTGGCTCTTTAGATTTTTCAAATTATTAATATAATTTCTTGAAATTTCCAGATAAATTCTAGCTGTTTTGTAATCAGTGAAATATTTTCGATTCGACAACATTTTAGTATTAAGTTAAAGTCGAAATAAAGAACCATTTTAATCATAGAACCACCGGGAGATTTAAAAAAAAAATGGAATTCTCGAAGCTAGCTGCTAATGTTAATCGTTTGAAAATAAATGTGATTATTTAAAAAAATCATTATAATCAAATTATTCGAAAAATGCCCATCATGGGTCACGAATCAATTTGAAGAATAAAGTCAGAGTCATCTTGTTCGTAAATTAAACTTTTACGAAGAGTTGACTGTACGTAGACGAATATAGGTATAGTAGACGTGTGAATGAACAAACCCGCCGATTTATGAGTGCAGTGAGCACGATGGAGCGGTGCCCGTGCAGTCACGCTGTATTTCACGCACATAATAAGTACCCAGTGTATGCATAAACCCTCGCAGTCGTTTGTGGCATCTCACGATCTTTAGCGCCTTGTATTTTTCACCAGGACAATCTTAACGCCAGCAATTAAGCAAAAACTTCGTCGAGTGAGGGAGCACGAGCACTCGCTTAGAACTCGCTATCCGGTTCCCTTAACGAAGTCTCGGACTGTTCACCGTGCTGTCTATATTTTTTACTAACTTCCCTTCGCGCCCTTTCGTTAGTCGTTGTATAGCGAGCGTTCAACCGCAAACTTTATGTACACGCTCGGACTTTCCTGCTTAAATAAATTATTTCCGTGCGATCTTAGTTTTGTTCTCTCATTTCCTCTCGCGGCTCTCCTATACACGGAGATCGTGTAAGCTAGACGTCGAGTTCTCAAAGAGTTCAAAGGAGCCTTGTAAATGCGCGGTGTGTCATTTAATATAATTTGGCAGGTTTACACGAACTTGCCAAAGAAAAATCGTGTGGATAAGTGCAACAGTGAATAGAGTCTCGCGACTCCGTAACGGATGTAAGCGAATCGATTTTTCGTGAAAAGGACCGTCATCGTTGTAAAACTCGTTACGTACTCCCGTAAAGTACATCTCATCTGGTTTTGTTGTATATTGTAAACCAGGGCCTGATGAATCTGAGACAAGTTGAATTGAGCAAGATTCAAAATGAGCAGTTGGATGCAGTCTCGTAGCACCTCAAAGTCTTACTGAAATAACATGGAAGTTCCGTCAATCGATTCAATCAATGACACACGAAAATTACGTTTTTTAAATACTAAAAATAAATGTTCAACCGAAGTTTTCTTGCATGCCTAAATAATCAAAGGTAAAATAAGTGAATTCAATAGTAATTGCATTAGTACAAAGAGAAAAAATTAAAAAACGATGTTATCCTGCATTTCTTACATTAATTTTTGTAATAAAGTTTTTTTACCATTTTTCTTGTGTTCAAAAAATCGAAAATTTGTTACCAACGGATTATCGAGACACTCGCGCTCCCCTCACATTTACTATAAAAATTAAAAATATATTGAAATTATGCAAACAAATAGGCATTTTATGTATTGTAATATATTATATTATAATACATTGAAATCAAATATAAATTTTGATTCCAATGGAAATATACATTTTTAAAGAAAACATTCATACTATAACGCCACAATAATCGAGAGCTTCTCATCACTATTCTCATTTCTCATATCTCATATCTACATAAAATGTATATTACATTGAAATCAAATGACAATTTTAATTGCAATGCAAATATACATTTTCATTTAAAAAAAAGCTCATATCTATCGTCAAGAGTATCAATAATTGCTTTTAATAGTTTCATTTGTTATATAAACTACTTCGATAAAATTATTTAGAATTAATTATTTTATACTTTTAATTATTTTATCGAAGTAATCTATAAAACAAATGAAACTATTAAAAGTAATTAATGATACTCATTACATTTGGGGTAGTATTAATTTTAAAAAACGTCTAGAGTCACTTGGCCTTGTGCACTGTGTATAGATGCTCTGTTTATCTTCTAGAACCACGTAGTACGGAAATATCTGCCAGTGGATCTCGTCTGAATTGCCAGAGGTTTGCGTTATATAGATCCTCGGGCACCACCGGTTGATATATTTATATTACACGCTTCGACAGACGGCGACTCCAGAGGGTAAAAGATGTAATAAAAAAGTTAATAAATAATTTAGACACAAAAAACCTCGAAGCTCGCGATATTCCTATCGAGAAACTATTTTCTTACTTCCACTAGAGATTTATCAATAATTATGCAAACTCTCGTATCGAATTAACTCGAGACGTACTCAACCCCGCTGACTCAGAATCGTGACAGGAATTTAACGATGTTATCGAGATGCGACGACTCAATTTATGTTGACGAGTATTAGCAGAATTGTATTTTTGCTACATGCGCTGTACAAACGAAAAATCGCACTGATTCGTCAGTTTCATTATTTTATAGGTGCGAATTGTTCCTGTGTATATTGCTGGTCATCGATTACTTCGGGAGTATTACTCCATATTGGCGGTATAATCCTCTCATGCATAAATTTACTAAATATTGACTTTTATATCTTAAATATTTTTGCTACATTTTTTATAAATTCGGTAGCTTTTCCACATATGGGCCTGAATGAATATTGGAAAACGAATGATTTAATTCAATTCGCCAATAAGAATAAATAATTTATTCGCTTTGCTTTTTAAATTTGAGGATATTGACAATTTTTTCAATAGAAGGCAAGGCAAAAGTTGAGTAATTAGCTGGAGTTTCAATCCAAACGAACAAGCTGAACGAGAATAAAGAGACAAAATTCAGTGAGCTTAGGGAAAAGGCCATACAACATTTATGTAGGTGAAGAGGATAATAGAACGTCCCCCGGGTGTCAGACCACACCTAATAACCCAAATACTGAAAGCACCAAGAGCGTAAAGCAGCTAATACTGCAGTACATGTACTAAAACACCCACGCGATATCCATCCGAGTACTGTTCCGTCAACAACGAGGACGATACAGACCGCAAAGAACGACACTCAACTGTACTCTTCTATAGTACTCTTCGGAGAAGCTAATTGAATCGCTCTAGAGTCACCACAATTCTTCGTAATAAATAGACGAACCTATGTGTATTCGCATAGCAATCTATTTCGCAATATAATAGAATAACCGCACAAGCCACATACCTCTCTTATTTTTTGCAAACTTCGATAAAAGCTTGACATTAAACGAAACGTGGTTGCCCGTTGAAGTTTGTAATTTTCATCGAGCGAGACTCGTCTGGCGAGGAAAATCCGAGAGTGAGAGACCTTGATCGAAATCGTCGAAAGTTTATCGTTCTAAAATAAGTGTGACTCTGACCTTAATTCACTACGATTATCGGGCTTTAACGTTACACACGTATTCTATTCCGTAAAGCACGGACGAACACTAATGTAACAAATACTTTGATATATACCACACGTCAAGCCTCGTCGATTAAACGCGTATTTTATACGCCTGGTTGATGGACGCGCTATGATAACTCGCATCTGTTTTCCGCCACACGATCCTATTGGCCAAGCGGATCAACCGAATAAATACCAAGGGTGGACCGTGGAATTAAAATTCCATGAATTTTAATGCATCTTATGATGCAAACCTCGAAAAAAACATATTGGATATGCAAGTACCTTTAAGTGGGTTGACCGCTGCGAATGTATTCAGAACAATATTACGAACAAATTATTTTTATTCGAAAGATCCTAAAGAAAGCTTGAACGACTTTAATCGTAGTGGATATCGTAGCCATCATTGTTTTTAAAATTTATTGTTCGCGTCATCATCGTTTCATTATTGTCACTAATAACGTTGCCGACAGAAGAGCTCTTTGTAATCCGGCTTAGTCCATCAAGTGAGCGACGTGTGTTTCGCGTTAGGACATTAATTTCGTTGTTACACTTTAAGCTCTTTGCGCCCACTACTTTTGCTTTCTTGTCGGTCATGCGAATTCAACGAGTCGCCCTAAATTCTTTCCAAGCTCGACCGTCGGTCTCACAGCGGAAATCATCAGTTTTCTTCGCGTACACGTCCGCGTTCCTTCGCTCTAACTGGTTAGGTCTGTCCTGTCATATTGGTTTTAAAAACTTATACTATTGGTGGTACTGCCAAGAAAGTTTTACCAGGAAATCAACACTGCCACGCAGTGATATTTCCTTTCGTACTATCCAGGAGCTTCCTTCATAAACTTCCGTGCTTCCAGTCAATATTTTATTCAGTTTTAAAACGGCCTCAACAGGGCCAGATTCACGCTGGATGTAACGATACTGATATTGCCCTCGTAACATTTCTAATCGATGATTTTTGGATGACAGCTCAAGGACTACCTCTGCACCGGGGTAATGAGAATGGATGGAACGTTGAGTAGGGTGCAGGGAGGTTATGAGTAAAAGATACATGCGACATTCAAAAATAATCTTTAGCATATTCGTTTTATGCTTCTCTAAAACATTTTCGTTTTTTATTCAATTTTTTAATCTAATTCAGGAAGAAAAACACGTCGTTTGTGAGTGTTTGCTGTAAGAAATACATAATTATCTCGACTTAGAAACGATAAATCGTGTTTAAATAGCACAAACGTTCAGATATTACATTGAATTAAAGCACGCGATGTTTTAATTAATTAAAAAATAAATATTTCTATGAAGATAATACCTTAAAAATATATGTTCAAGACGAGGCGAAACTTCACACTTGTGGACATTCGCCGTGTCTCTCTCACTCCGTTGTGAAGAGCTATTTAGTTCTATCTCTCACGCACCCATACATATTTTGCGTCCCCTCAAGTACTAAGTTTGGCTCGAGTGCGGTCTGAACGTAACTGAACAAAGTTCACAGGATTTGTATGCAGATAAAGTTCACTCGCTACGGGTTAGCAATTCTATCCTGAAAATACCTTATCACTAGTTGTTACCAATGTGTACCCGAAAATCAAGAAGTTCACTAAAGTTGTCCTCTCGGCCGTGTATATATACATTTGAAATTAAAGCCTCTGACCTACATACGTACACTGGCTGCTGACTATTTTGTCAATTAAAAACTGCATTTGTTTTATCGTACAAGCGAATGTAACATGTTTTAATGGATCAGCTGTCAAATTTCTGTTATTTATTATTTTAATTTAACGATAATGGCATCAAACCCAGCGTAACATACGTCGCTCTGATTATGCAATTACGTATTACCGTTAATTACATCTCCCACGATCCAATTTCTTATCAAAACATTGTCGTTTTCATTTTGTGTGTATATCTGCTCTCTTCATTTCTTTATTTATTCATCACAAATTTCATTGTTAAACCATTTTACAATTTGATTGGACTCTCTTAAAACTCGTAATAACTTCGGTGATCGAACTCTTGACAGAGCGGCTGTGACTAAATTCAGCTTTTCAAAGGTCCGTCAATAGATTCCAAGGATCTATTAGATGAACTCCTCCTCGAAACGTATCTAAACATTTTATATATTTTTCTAATAGGTGTGTACTCTCTCAAGCACAGATACCTTTTTTTCATAACCCTGTCTGGATAATAAGATTCTGTATTCTGACGCACAACTTCCCTTCTCCAAAGCTGCACTCTTTCAGAGATGTCCCATCAGACAAACGTGCCGAAAAAACATTATATCGTGGCACGAAGGCGTCAAGTAACGACGTGCCATGCTGGAATAACAGAGCGATGCGCGTTTGCATTAAGCTATCGTATGACTCTCGTTGATGGTACTTAATGCTATTCCATGGTACTCTAGTAAAATCACAATTTAAGCACACGCCGTAGGATTGAATTACGACATCATGGTGCCGTAGTTACTCCATATGGTGGCGTCGCATGTTTGAAAGATGCACTTCGTGCCGCTACGACCCAGACAGAAATGTACCGGGACGGACCGCGACGTTGACATGGTGCAATCGTGTACATCCATATGTGACGGCAGGGTGTATTAAGATGGTGGTGGGTCGTCGTGGATTGTAGAAATGGTACGATGCGAGTACGCTGCAAAGTTTAAGAAATCGCTATGACGGTACGTTGTCTGCGCGATACCCGAGCGCCCTAGAGGGCCGATGTCGGTACATTTTAATTATCAAATAGGATATGTGAACACGTCATTGTCTTGCAACTATTATATTCAATGATTAATGTTTTAATTATATCAATGATTCAATATTTTGAACCGCGAGTCAAGTGTAGAAGACAAGGGCTGTAAAATCGCTGTCACCGAAGGACGGTTATAAAAATAAGGAGCAACCGGTAACACTCGAGTGAGCCAATGGTAATCCTCGGTGGATTAGAATACCTTCGCAGAATATTCGTTCCAATTTGTAGTCGGATCCAAGGCAGCTTCGCGATCTCATAAATGAGGAATCGTGAGCGAGAAACACTCCGGCCGTTCGCAATTTACCGTGTCACCAAACGTCTGTCCGGAAGAACGGTAGAATATTCTGCTGCATATATTCGTTTAATTATTTAATGAGCCCCTGGATGTTCAACGAAAGAGATACTCTTATGGAATTTAAGAATTTATTTTCCAATGGAAGCGTATCTTTTGATAAGCAACTACCATGTTTTCCATTACACTGTACGAATAACAAAATTGTATATCTTAGTTGCAGAAATGTACAAAGATAAATGCAATTTTTGCGATATCTATGTATCTAGAATTGCTCTACGGCCAACTATGAGAAGAATAGTAATAGAATATTAACCTGAATATCTTCGTTTAGTTATGTAACGTGCTCCGGGATGTATCGCAATAGAGATCTTCTCTTGCGTCGGACTTTTCGCTTATTTACACTACTGTCAAACGTCTCGCTTCTTAGTTTTTCCCTCGAGCGGTATAAATCTGACTTATATTACGTACGAACGCAGGTCCGGCAACAGAGAACCGAACATACATACGTAGCATCCACGGAAAATAAAAGAGAGAAATTAATTTCCTGGCTCCAAATACGCGAAGGACCAGTGTGCGGCCCTGAGAATTTCTTTTCTCTGTAGAGTTGACTTTCTAGATTGTAGATTGTCGCAAAAAAAGAAAGATTGTGGCTGTCGAAAAAAGAGGTTGTGCGAAGCATAGAGAACAATTCTTTGTCCAATGAAAAGGAAATTGAAAAGATTTCGCTTCGAGAATATCGTCTGCCCGACCGAGTGACATATTCTGCTTTAATTGAAGTTCGATCACGGGTATACAACTAGCTGTTTCTTATTACAAACGTTGTTGTCATTTTCATGTCGGAATGGCAAAGTAACGTCTGGTCGTTGTATGCGTATACATGCTTGGTCAACAGGCGCGAGGGATTGAGATTGACGAGGATGGGGGTTGCTCTCCCAGGCAGGAGTCCGACACAGATCGAGTTGACCCCTGTTGGCCATCCGTCAACGCTCGATGCTCATCAATTTACAACGCAAAATGTCAATCTTCCCACACGACGTATTTCAAAACGTATATACTCTTTGTATATACACAAACTGTACTCTAAATATCGAGGTTGATGCTTTATCCAAATGAATCTCTGTTTCAAGGGATGTCAAGGCATTAAAAAAAAAATAGCAAACAGAAATACCGAGGTACTCGGTACCTCGAACCTCTCGTGAAACCAATTGCACACAAACTAGACTAATTTGTAATAAAACTTGAGGCAAGGTAAATCGAACGCAAAAACTGAGCCGTTTTTGCCGAGAGCCTTTGACGAAACGCTTGGCACCGTATTGCCCCGGTAAAATTAAATAAAGTGTTGAACAGCAAGTGTGTAAATACGGCATAGACGTGTAAGGAACGTACGCAAACTCATTACACCGCTCGTACAGGATATATACAGGGTGGCCGATTTATCTGAAGACGTTGAAATATTTCCAAAAATACGCATCGGATCAAAAAAAGTTCTCAATAAAATTTGTTCGGCTGGAAGGGGGTCATCCAATGATAGCAAAGTCGACCCCTCAACCCTACCCCCTGGGGTGGGGGTTGCGGCAACTTTGAAATCGTAAAAGGGAACCCCAATTTTTTATTGCAGATTCGGATTCCCCATAAAAAAATAAGTAACTTTTGTCTGAAACATTTTTTTTTGATTCGTGATAGATGGCGCTGTAATTGCAAGAAACCGAATTTTTGCGAATATCTCGAGAAATTACACATCGGATCGAAAAAAGAAAAAAGACATGTTTCATTTTTCAAAAAGCTATTCAGCGATACGAAACTCGATCTGATCTATGTATAATATAGATAGCGTACGTTTCATAAATGATACTCGATACTTACTGACCTTTGCCTCGATTTTAAGCGGCAAAAAGAGTTGACAGAACGAAGCAATATTCGTTTTCGAACGTCGATAAATCAGTGCGTGGCTTTGAAATTCTTTTTTTCTTTAACACAACGAAATTACTATTTGATTTAAGAGTAGAATAAGCGTCTCAAAAACCTATATATAGCTCACTTCTCTGGATTTCAATTCGTTAATTGATTTCTACAGCACATCCTCTCAGCTGGAGTGAAGCATCTTCGCAGAATCCTTGGGTCCGGTGAGTGGGTGGATTGCACCTAGGCGACTCCTTACATTTAAGTGCGCTATATACCGCGCGGTCGTGCCTCGTAAACCCCGTAAGCGAAATACGGCATTGCGGATCCCCGTGTCGACCGAGTGCTATGCGTTAAGGTGAATTCTGAAAACGAGCGAACCAGTATATACATGTTCACTCGTTTTTTTTTTTTTTTAATTCCCCTAGTTATATAGATACGTTTACGATTGCGACCGGATAAAAACCAATCGAAGCTAAGAAGCCAAAACTATAATAAATAAGTTGGACATACGCAGATCCGAAAAGTTTCGGAAATCTATCTGCTATCGAACTGTTACTCCGATAGCATAGACTCTTACTCTTGTTAAGAGAGCAAATTAAACCACGCGTGAAGCAGTTTGCACAGAGTGATGGTGGATTAAAATTAAGACGTCAAACCATCCATGCAGTATCTTATTATCGATCATCGTTTGTCATTCCGACGGAAGAAGAAGAGAGTCCACGAGGGCGAGGGTATTAAAGTTTTAACGTCGAGGAGATTGTACGTCGCATATAAATCGTATAAATATGGAATCGCTGGTTTGTTCGCTCAGTGTCTCGCAACTCCTGCAAAAGAATTACTACCCTTGGTACTTTTGGTAAACATTGATGTCTCGAATGAACGTTTGCAATTTGCAATTTTTATGTTAAATATTTTTTTAAAGCTTCCCGCAGTGACGCTATCCAGATGAATGAGTCATATTGTCAAAATTCCAAAACTTTTCGAAGGTCGAATTGTAATCAAGAAGGGTCATCTACTTTAAGGGGTTATTCTACTCTACAAGCTAGAAATTACTCATTTTAAGAGAATTTTGTTACACCAAAAGTTTAAGTATCGATTTTAGAGCAACTTTACGAGCTTTTTTTCTTATTTTCTTTTAAATATTAAATTATTTACATAGAAATGTAATAAAGGTACCGCCAGTAGAGTAATAACATTTTTCATTTTACATTTTTTTAAACTTCCAGAGTAGAATGATCTCTTAAAAATATTAAAAGAAAAATAGAATTTTAGGATTTTATCAATCTTTGTTTGTCGAGAAAGTTAAAACGTTTGTAACTCCGTGCTAAGATCATTCAAAAATCAAATATCAATCATAAAGGGTGATCTACATTAAAGATCAGCAAAGTAAATCGAAATTTGTTTTATTTATAAAATATTTTTCTGTTGAGTAATACTTGTGTAAACAATTCCAGAAAACTGTACATTAGCATTTATGCATTCTAAACACACGTTAAAGTTTTCCAATGTAAAAGATTGATAAAATAATTAATTGACAAACTTTTAAGAACTATTAACTTATTTTACAATTTATTTCACTAAACCTCGAATTTAAATGCTTCAAATGAAAACGTAGTTTCTCGAAACGATAATAATAATTCTTCGAAGCACTCGTGTAAATGAAAATGTAATTTTTTAACAACCGAATGTACTCGGAACGAAGGCGTTCGCACGTTTATGGCGCCGGGTACACGCGGAGGGTTACAATGGAAGGCACAAAGAACACAGTGACCATCATCGGGTGCAAGGAAAGATCCGAGCCGCGATCGTAATTGTACACTTGTACAAATATTTGTACGAAGAAAAGGCGGAAGAGCGCAAGGGAACGTGTGGCACCAGACCGTACGTCACTCTCGATCTCACTCTTACGAGCTTGACACACGGAGTATACATATTGATGCGCACCTATATAGTTATAGACAGCACACTTGCACACAAGATACGAGCGATGCAACGCTGTTTGACAGCACACCCACGCACGTTGGTGTCTTTTGATGCGATGAAATAACGCAAAGCGTGCGGTGAACTGCTGCACTTCTTTTCCGCCTCGCTATACTATATTCTCAAAAGCGGCTACTGTTTTCATTCTTTATTTTATTTCATTCTTTTCCTTTTTCTTATTTCCCTTGCCCTCGCTGTAAATCAGTCGGACGTATACACAAATGAATAGCGCAGGTGAACGAGAACATAGATCACAGCATTAGACACATGCGTGCACGCGTTATTTTCTCTCACTCTGACGAAATTAAAAAAAAAAACAGAATAATGTCGTAGAGCATAACGTGTCACCGACAAGAGATCATCCCAATGTATTATTCTTTCCGCCACTCTCGCGTCCTGTATCTCTTCTGGTTTCATACAGTTTTTTTTTCTAAAAATCCCTTCGTGTTTTCCTTCATTCGCTGCAATAATCTATCGACCATTAAAAACCGTTGTAAAAGTTGTTGGAGCTTTAACGATGTACCGAAAAAAGAGAGAACAGAAATAGCGAAGAAGCGCGTACAGTTTATATTTAGTAGGATGTAACCGATAGTGCGAGCTCTCTGCTTCACGCCCTCGGTCTCTGTCTATTGCTCCCGCTGCACTCGAAAGCAGTACGGCGCTTGAGATAACGATACGATAAAATCTATCCCGAGTGCATCCGTTTTCGAATACAGTTCTATAAACGTTGTATCTTCTCGTCACGGTCATTCTCGTATTCGAATCTCTCGGGGGTTCCGAGGTCTCGTCAAGCGCAGAAAAGGGTAAGGGTTCGTGCATCTCATTCTCATTCTTCTTCTTCTCTGCGACATCCATGGATATAATGCGTTGTAAAGGGGCGAAATGCAAGGTATTCTCGTATCGGGGAGACCGTTGTAAGGATGCGCTCCTCTCGGTGTCGTATTCAGTGAGGGTCTCTGTTTTCGGGAATTGTAACTTGATGTCTAATAGGGTTTCAACGTACTGCATGAGCGGACTAACATAGGGAATACTTTCCTGTCTTCCGCACTCGGTGTTCCTCGAACAGTTTATTCATTTGAATAGCCGTAGCGGTAGCTGTTGTAATCTGACAGGGATTTTAATAGTTCTGCGCTACGTCGATAAATTTGTGCGCTGCACGGACCTACCATCGGAAAGAAATTAATTCACACGCGTTCAATCAAAGTACAGTAAACTAAAACTTTAAATAAAGATATACCTAGCATATAAACCACATGAAAATAGAGTATACTCGAGGATATATAATTTGTATAACGGCAAAAAGTTCTATACTCTCTGTATACATTTAAAATATCCGTCGCACGTATAATAAAAAATATAATTAACGTATATTTATATTACGCGTGGAAAGCGTTATATAAATTAATGTTCATGCAGGCACACTAGTGCTTTTTGAAAAAAAAAAACGCGCACATTTGAAATTTAATCATTGCTTTCTCGTGATTCTCTCTATGAGTAACGGTTATCGCACTTTTGACTTCTTCATAGAGAAAGTGGTATTAAAATTTTTATTAGAATTGAAAATTTAGTCAAATTTGAAATTTCATTAAATCTAAACCCTAAACGATAAATTCTGAACAATTTAAAGCTAAAGTATCCTTGTCTCTTAGTCAATTTGTATGTGGAGTTTTGGTTCGATAGGTGAACATTTACAAATGTTAGAGCGCGGATAGATTTTTTTCGAAACATTTGAAAGAACTCAATTCCATAAAATCTGATCGCCATGATCGATTGTTGTTAAATTCAATATCAAACAACTATATTCCTTGATCCATTATTGTAGAAACTTTTAGCTTGATAGCTCAAAATTTACGAAAGTTAGTAAGTTAGTAAATTCAAACTACTATAAAATGAAACAGCTTTTAGCGATTTGGGTAAAAATTGGAGCAAACCGACGGGCATCCGTCCCGCTGATGGAACTTCTCGTGCATAGTTTGAGGAAAATCGATCAACCCGTTCTCGAGATATAGTCATTTCTATTTTCCAAGATCATCACACGCGCGTGAGCACGCGACACACGTACGAACTTTTTTTCTAAATATGATTTCTCGGCGTTTTGAGAAACAAAATGTCAAGAAAAAAAATATTTCACGAAAACAAAGCTTCATACATGAGAAAGCAAAAATGTATCTAACTTAAATCAATATTTTCATTACGCACAACTTATTTGGAGCAGCATTAATTTCTCAATAAATTTAAAGTATTTAAAATCGCACCTTAGCATTTTTTATTTATTTCGAAATGAATCAATAGCGAATAAATATTTATAAATTTACTATATTTGTATTTTTAATACATCCATGGAACACAGGTATAAAAAAAAATTATAAAGGACGGAGTAAATACCGTGGACAAATATTATAGGTCGAGCGTTTTCGTGAGCCACTTTCACTACTATTACCTTGGATATTATCAGAGTAATATTAGGAGAAATGTAAATAGATATACCTATATACATTCTGCGTTGGTAATGGCAATCGTTCGCGTGCAGATGTCCACCGAGTTCACAAAAAAGCACCGTCGGAGTTTCAGAAATAATTTAAGTCGATCAAGAACAGACGTTCAACCCTTAAAGCACGCACATAGATATATAGGGTGTTTTATTCGTTTTATTCGTTTTCGGGATACCCTCTGGTATCCCGAAAACGGTCGAATACTTGAAATACAGTAAGCGAAAGTCTTCTCAAAGTTTTGCAATAGAACCTGTACGAAGAGCTTTAAACATAGCTCTGAGATGGAAGAAATGACGAGAGAGGATCATTCGGTAACAAAAACGCATTGTTGTGGAAGAGAGGGTTTCACGGGAGGATACAGTTTCATTCCAGTCCCTTGCTGGCTCCGCATAGTTACGTGGGGTGAACTAACTTCGCGACGAGAGACGCAAGTACGTTTATACGAATTCAATTCGTGCAGCGATACCTACAGAGAAGCGGCTAGTACTCGGTAGCTTCATAGTAGAAGGATTAACGTTTTACTGCTACAATAAAGTGGAGTTAGCAGGGGTGATGTAGCCGAGGGTGACATCCCGATATACCATCGGAACCGCTTTCTTTTTCCAACATTCTTCGAGCAGCGCTGTTTATTTTTATCCCTTGAGCAGAGAGCAAACGTAGTCGAATGTGTGAGTCGTCAACCGATTTTATTCTAATTACCATCGCAAAGGCACCAAATTTATTGAAATCATCAGAGCCAGCGGTCGATGCAGAAGACGCTCGAGCTTCCGGAAAGGATTACACTAGGAAATCTTCTTGAATCGATATCGAGGAACCTCCGAAGCTAATATCTCTCAGTTAATCCGTG